>WNWK01001330.1:267500-293685 GCA_009830355.1 Cherax destructor
TCGCCTTGCTGTTGTAATGTCTCAGGACGCACAAGCCTCGCCTTGCTGTTGTAATGTCTCAGGACGTACAAGCCTCGCCTTGCTGTTGTAATGTCTCAGGACGCACAAGCCTCGCCTTGCTGTTGTAATGTCTCAGGACGTACAAGCCTCGCCTTGCTGTTGTAATGTCTCAGGACGCACAAGCCTCGCCTTGCTGTTGTAATGTCTCAGGACGCACAAGCCTCGCCTTGCTGTTGTAATGTCTCAGGACGCACAAGCCTCGCCTTGCTGTTGTAATGTCTCAGGACGCACAAGCCTCGCCTTGCTGTTGTAATGTCTCAGGACGTACAAGTCTCGCCTTGCTGTTGTAATGTCTCCAGGACGCACAAGCCTCGCCTTGCTGTTGTAATGTCTCAGGACGTACAAGCCTCGCCTTGCTGTTGTATGTCTCAGGACGTACAAGTCTCGCCTTGCTGTTGTAATGTCTCAGGACGCACAAGCCTCGCCTTGCTGTTGTAATGTCTCAAGACGTACAAGTCTCGCCTTTCTGTTGTAAAACTGTAATACGTAGTGAGTTTCTAGCATTCATATTATACCTCCAGGACCTAATTATTAGGAAGTTAGAAGTACCTTACTTATACATTAGGATGTTAGAGGTGACTTATACACTAGGATGTTAGAGGTGACTTATAAGAACATAAGAAAGAAGGAACACTGAGAGGCCACTGGCCATGAGGCAAGTCAAGTCTCCTGTTTGAACCGCTGACCCTGTTTCCATCAAGATAAATTCAGTTAAAAATATCTTTAGTATTCTCCTCCTGTATCCACCAGTCTTATGACCATCTTTATCCTCTTATTCCATGTCTTAATACGATCTTTAGCCTCATTCCATGCCTCATATATCAACTTGTATTGTATGGTATTCCCAGGATGCGACAACGGTGGTTTAATGTGCTGCAGGATGGCTAGCACAAACAGTCTGGTTGACCAGGGGGTTGGCCTAGACTCAGGCAGGCCTGCGAGGAAAGAAGAGTCCTCGAAACCGGTCACGCTAAACACACATCTCAATAACATCGACAGAAATTGTTGGTGGTCCAGAGTAAGTCAGGAGTGTCCCTCGCTTTGCGTGGTAAGAGTTCAATAGCCCGTGTGGTTGGGACTCTGATAAAAAGAGAAGGGACGAGACATACCGGCTGGTTAATTTCTTGTACCGTATATTGATGTCTTTAATAATTCCCTGCAATTTATAAGCATGTCTGCCAGCCACTGAGGTGCACTTCCTACTTTGAAGTGATGTTACATTTGTGTGCTATTAGCAAGTCGTACATGTGCAGATTTCGGATTATAAGGTATCAGTTAAAGGAGTCTTTTTCTTTGTTCACTTAGTTTGAGCACCCGCCTAATTAAAAAAAATATGGGAATATCGTAGGTGGCGTTGTGTATATTTTCCTGTTTCAGGATCATTAAGGAGTTCATTCAGTTTGGCATCGTAGTCACCTGATGGAGAAAAACAACTCCACCCAAATCAGCAGTATAGTTATAAAAATATTTGGATCTATAGCAAGGGCAGTAAGGGCCTGTGTAGCACTTGAGTATAGAGGAAGTAGCAGGTCGGGAGACGGCCGCGGTGATGGGTCCTTGGATGAAGCCTTTCTGATAGTTAATGTCTTGATATCTGTAGTTGCTTGTGACCGGGTTGGGTATATGTTGAGATATATGTATCCCTGATGTAAATTTATGTATCATTAATGCAAATTTGAGGTCTAGGGTCTAGACTATTATCACGGAACACATCAGGAGCCTAACCGAGTGATCAAACTGCTACGTGCCTATGAACGCTTGGCCGCCACAAGCCAGTTATCCCTGTGGTAATTTCTGACACCTCTTGCTTAAAACTCTTGTTATGGTCATTAACATTCGACACAAAGAAAAGCCAGCTTGGATGCCACGCCCATTTTCACCAGAGTACAAACTACAGAGGAACAAACAACAACCACGAAGAAAGTGCCGGGATTGATGAAATCTCAGGTGAAGGATGTGATAGTGTGAAAGAAACTGGCAGACCTGACAACGTTTCAATGAACACCAGGACTGACAACTTGAACAATGCTTGCGTTCAAATGGTAAGCAGCCAAGCTGGTTATTAAGTCGTTAAACTGAAATTGCTCTCGTTTCAGCGTCCAACACCATCGTGCAAAAACAGGAAAGATCTCAACTAGCCACAGCCTTAGCAATACAGTCGTTGAACAGAGGTTACAGTCACGATGAAGCGACTGTCTTGTACCTCTCCCCAAACACAAGTCGTCACCGCTACGCCTCACCTGGTTAATGGGGCTTAAAGTCTTTCCATTGAACGAGGGTCATTAAAGCTGCATGTCACCTGTTCACCACCTCTCAAGAATACTTTAATCCTCAAAGTATAGATTAAAGTAAAATCTCAGTATATATACACTGAGAGACACACCTCACGGTGTGTAAATATCCTGTGGGCCGAGAAAAGTCTGTTGTATGGGCAGAACGTTATGTAAACCAACATTAATACAGTCTTGGCTCTCTTTCTACATTTTGATGTGTGCCTCGTGGCAGCACCTTCGGCTCCTAATAAAGAACCTGGCTCGGTCCCGGGGTGAGTGGAGACGTTGGGCATCTTTCGGTACACACCTGTTGCCCCTATCCACCTCTCAGTAAGCAGGTACCTGGGTGTTAGGCGACTGTAGTGGGACGCTTCCTGGGGAAGAGGACCGCATGACCCCCCCCCCCACATGGAAATAAGCCAAACTCACTGTCTCTCTTGGGTTATCCTGGGTTACTAACCCAACGGGTTAATGCTCAAAGCCGTCTTCTTTTCTTCGTATGCAATTTCTCTACAGATTATGCGATTGCTTTACTGCAAACATTGTGAACTGAGGTAGATTATGTTCCTGTTTTTTTTTACCTTTGATATACCTGTGATGAGTTTCGAGAGTCTTTCTACTCCCGGAGCCCAGCCATGGGCCAGGCTCGTCTGCTGGTTGCTTGGCCATTCAGGCTGGCAGGCTGGTCAATCAGGTTTGTCCAGAATATCTCCGTAGACGAGGAAGTGGAGGCGGCAGCAAGCGTCGCCAGGCTGAAACCTGGAGTTTACCTGGAGAGAGTTCCGGGGGTCAACGCCCCCGCGACCCGGTCTGTGACCAGGCCTCACCCAGTGATCCAGGAAAAAGAAAATCACGGGAAAAGTAACAGAAAAAAAGTCATTGAAGCACTAAACTTATATTCACTGGAGCGCAGGCGAGAGAGATATATCATAATCTACACCTGGAAGATTTTGGAGGGACTGGTCCCTAATATGCACACAGAAATCACTCCCTACGAAAGCAAAAGACTTGGCAGACGGTGCAACGTACCCCCAGTGAAAAGTAGGGGCGCCACTGGTACACTAAGAGAAAACACAGTAAGTGTCCGGGGCCCAAGACTGTTCAACAGCCTCCCACCAACCATAAGGGGCATTACCAGTAGGCCTCTGGTTGTCTTCAAGAGGGAGCTGGACAGATACCTAAAGTCAATGCCTGATCAGCCGGGCTGTGGTTCGTACGTTGGACTACGTGCAGGCAGCAGTAACAGCCTCGTTGATCAGGCCCTGATCCACCGGGAGGCCTGGTCATAGACCGGGCCGCGGGGACGTCGATCCCCGGAATGCCCTCCAGGTAGACTCCAGGTAGACATAACCTAACCTGAATAAAATGTGACTTTTCCAGTGACTTTTTCCCTGGCCAAAATTGTGACCTATTTTCTGTGACCTTTTCTCCGGTGACTTTTTATTTCCAGTCACCGAAACCCAGTGAATGTCGGTCAAGGTTAACTATGAGAGGCGGAGGTGGGGTCAAGAGCTTAGCCTCGACCCCTGCAAACACCCACACACAAACACAAACAAACAACCCTCCCCACCAACACACAGCCACTAAACCACGTCATACACAAAACTTGTAATCGGGTCTTCTACTGTGCTAGGTAAACCCGGACGCAGAACGCAATGAAAACAGGGGCTATTGATGAAGCAAACAGCGGGTTCCTCAGCTGTGGAGCCTCCTCACCCACACACTGCCTTCCAGTTGTATATACAGGCCCAAGATCATAGCAGTGTATGCTGGAGGCTCTTACTAGTGTATACAGCAGGTTCAACCAGTGTATGCAGCAGGTTCAACCAGTGTATGCAGCAGGTTCAACCAGTGTATGCAGCAGGTTCAACCAGTGTATGCAGCAGGTTCAACAATGTATGCAGAAGGTTCAACCAGTGTATGCAGCAGGTTCAACCAGTGTATGCAGCAGGTTCAACCAGTGTATATAGCAGGTTCAACCAGTGTATATAGCAGGTTCAACCAGTGTATATGCAGGTTCAACCAGTGTATGCAGCAGGTTCAACCAGTGTATGCAGCAGGTTCAACCAGTGTATGCAGCAGGTTCAACCAGTGTATGCAGCAGGTTCAACCAATGTATGCAGCAGGTTCAACCAGTGTATACAGCAGGTTCAACCAGTGTATGCAGCAGGTTCAACCAGTGTATGCAACAGGTTCAACCAGTGTATGCAGCAGGTTCAACCAGTGTATGCAGCAGGTTCAACCAGTGTATGCAGCAGGTTCAACCAATGTATGCAGCAGGTTCAACCAGTGTATACAGCAGGTTCAACCAGTGTATGCAGCAGGTTCAACCAGTGTATACAGCAGGTTCAACCAGTGTATGCAGCAGGTTCAACCAGTGTATGCAGCAGGTTCAACCAGTGTATATAGCAGGTTCAACCAGTGTATGCAGCAGGTTCAACCAGTGTATGCAGCAGGTTCAACCAGTGTATGCAGCAGGTTCAACCAGTGTATGCAGCAGGTTCAACCAGTGTATGCAGCAGGTTCAACCAGTGTATGCAGCAGGTTCAACCAGTGTATGCAGCAGGTTCAACCAATGTATGCAGAAGGTTCAACCAGTGTATGCAGCAGGTTCAACCAGTGTATGCAGCAGGTTCAACCAGTGTATATAGCAGGTTCAACCAGTGTATATAGCAGGTTCAACCAGTGTATATAGCAGGTTCAACCAGTGTATGCAGCAGGTTCAACCAGTGTATGCAACAGGTTCAACCAGTGTATGCAGCAGGTTCAACCAGTGTATGCAGCAGGTTCAACCAGTGTATGCAGCAGGTTCAACAATGTATGCAGAAGGTTCAACCAGTGTATGCAGCAGGTTCAACCAGTGTATGCAGCAGGTTCAACCAGTGTATACAGCAGGTTCAACCAGTGTATGCAGCAGGTTCAACCAGTGTATACAGCAGGTTCAACCAGTGTATGCAGCAGGTTCAACCAGTGTATGCAGCAGGTTCAACCAGTGTATATAGCAGGTTCAACCAGTGTATGCAGCAGGTTCAACCAGTGTATGCAGCAGGTTCAACCAGTGTATGCAGCAGGTTCAACCAGTGTATGCAGCAGGTTCAACCAGTGTATGCAGCAGGTTCAACCAGTGTATGCAGCAGGTTCAACCAGTGTATGCAGCAGGTTCAACCAATGTATGCAGCAGGTTCAACCAGTGTATACAGCAGGTTCAACCAGTGTATGCAGCAGGTTCAACCAGTGTATACAGCAGGTTCAACCAGTGTATGCAGCAGGTTCAACCAGTGTATGCAGCAGGTTCAACCAGTGTATATAGCAGGTTCAACCAGTGTATGCAGCAGGTTCAACCAGTGTATGCAGCAGGTTCAACCAGTGTATGCAGCAGGTTCAACCAGTGTATGCAGCAGGTTCAACCAGTGTATGCAGCAGGTTCAACCAGTGTATGCAGCAGGTTCAACCAGTGTATGCAGCAGGTTCAACCAATGTATGCAGAAGGTTCAACCAGTGTATGCAGCAGGTTCAACCAGTGTATGCAGCAGGTTCAACCAGTGTATATAGCAGGTTCAACCAGTGTATATAGCAGGTTCAACCAGTGTATATAGCAGGTTCAACCAGTGTATGCAGCAGGTTCAACCAGTGTATGCAACAGGTTCAACCAGTGTATGCAGCAGGTTCAACCAGTGTATGCAGCAGGTTCAACCAGTGTATGCAGCAGGTTCAACCAATGTATGCAGAAGGTTCAACCAGTGTATGCAGCAGGTTCAACCAGTGTATGCAGCAGGTTCAACCAGTGTATACAGCAGGTTCAACCAGTGTATGCAGCAGGTTCAACCAGTGTATACAGCAGGTTCAACCAGTGTATGCAGCAGGTTCAACCAGTGTATGCAGCAGGTTCAACCAGTGTATATAGCAGGTTCAACCAGTGTATGCAGCAGGTTCAACCAGTGTATGCAGCAGGTTCAACCAGTGTATGCAGCAGGTTCAACCAGTGTATGCAGCAGGTTCAACCAGTGTATGCCAGCAGGTTCAACCAGTGTATGCAGCAGGTTCAACCAGTGTATACAGCAGGTTCAACCAGTGTATGCAGCAGGTTCAACCAGTGTATGCAGCAGGTTCAACCAGTGTATGCAGCAGGTTCAACCAGTGTATGCAGCAGGTTCAACCAGTGTATACAGCAGGTTCAACCAGTGTATGCAGCAGGTTCAACCAGTGTATGCAGCAGGTTCAACCAGTGTATACAGCAGGTTCAACCAGTGTATACAGCAGGTTCAACCAGTGTATACAGCAGGTGGAGGAGAAAAAGGAAGAGCAGCAGCAGCAGGATGAAGAGAGCGTGAGCAGGAGAGAAGAAAGAGGCGTGGCAAAAAAATGAGGAAGAGGAAGGGCGTGGTTGTGAAAAAAGGACGTGGGAACAACAAGAAGACCGAGAGAGAGAGAGAGAGAGAGAGAGAGAGAGAGAGAGAGAGAGAGAGAGAGAAGAGAGAACTTTCACTCTAGCAGAGCCTTTAACCGCAAAAAGGTGTGGTTAGCCTTACTGTTATGTACAAGGCAGATAGGTGTTCGTTCTCCAGGTGGCCCAGTTTCCCGGAGAGCCGAACAATTATACCTCAAGACGGGCAGCCAACATTCATTTATCGAATTATTTCACTCATCTGACGTTTGTTCACACCACCTGAAGGTTTCAGTCAGGGGTCAACGCCCCCGCAGCCCAGTCCCAGACCAGACCTACTGGTGGATCAGGGCCTGATCAAGCATGCTATTATTTAAGAACATATAAAAGAAGGAGCACTGCAGCAGATCTACTGGCCCAAAATAGTTAGGTCCAACTCAAACCCACCGTGGCTGGAACAATTCAGATCACAATACCGTGGCTGCAACAATTCACAAGAGAATCCTTATCACAACCTTTCGATCCATGCTGGAGCATTATCAAGTCACAACCTGTACAATAGTTCAAAAAGAAACGAAACGTCGTCTGAGTGTTTCTTCCATAAGTGAAGTTTTTTTTCCTGAAGTTGATAAATCAGACATATGCAACACTGAGGAAACGTTTCGCCCACAGTGGCTTCATCAGTCCTATGCAAAGAAGAATGGTACCTAATTACTGGTAGGTGAACAGTAAAGCAGGTGTAGGGAAACATGTTCAACGTTTCACCCGTGCCGGGGATCGAACTACGGGTACTCAGTATATGATTCAGTAGTGTCAGGCTGAGCTGGGAGACTTCAGTAGTGTCAGGCTGAGCTGGGAGACTTCAGTAGTGTCAGCCTGAGCTGGGAGACTTCAGTAGTGTCAGCCTGAGCTGGGAGACTTCAGTAGTGTCAGCCTGAGCTGGGAGACTTCAGTAGTGTCAGCCTGAGCTGGGAGACTTCAGTAGTGTCAGCCTGAGCTGGGAGACTTGTCAGCTAGCTGGTCAGCCTGAGCTGGGAGACTTCAGTAGTGTCAGCCTGAGCTGGGAGACTTCAGTAGTGTCAGCCTGAGCTGGGAGACTTCAGTAGTGTCAGCCTGAGCTGGGAGACTTCAGTAGTGTCAGCCTGAGCTGGGAGACTTCAGTAGTGTCAGACCTGAGCTGGGAGACTTCAGTAGTGTCAGCCTGAGCTGGGAGACTTCAGTAGTGTCAGCCTGAGCTGGGAGACTTCAGTAGTGTCAGCCTGAGCTGGGAGACTTCAGTAGTGTCAGCCTGAGCTGGGAGACTTCAGTAGTGTCAGCCTGAGCTGGGAGACTTCAGTAGTGTCAGCCTGAGCTGGGAGACTTCAGTAGTGTCAGCCGAGCTGGGAGACTTCAGTAGTGTCAGCCCGAGCTGGGAGACTTCAGTAGTGTCAGCCCGAGCTGGGAGACTTCAGTAGTGTCAGCCTGAGCTGGGAGACTTCAGTAGTGTCAGACTGAGCTGGGAGACTTCAGTAGTGTCAGACCGAGCTGGGAGACTTCAGTAGTGTCAGACCGAGCTGGGAGACTTCAGTAGTGTCAGACCGAGCTGGGAGACTTCAGTAGTGTCAGACCGAGCTGGGAGACTTCAGTAGTGTCAGACCGAGCTGGGAGACTTCAGTAGTGTCAGACCGAGCTGGGAGACTTCAGTAGTGTCAGACCGAGCTGGGAGACTTCAGTAGTGTCAGACCGAGCTGGGAGACTTCAGTAGTGTCAGACCGAGCTGGGAGACTTCAGTAGTGTCAGACCGAGCTGGGAGACTTCAGTAGTGTCAGACCGAGCTGGGAGACTTCAGTAGTGTCAGACCGAGCTGGGAGACTTCAGTAGTGTCAGACCGAGCTGGGAGACTTCAGTAGTGTCAGACCGAGCTGGGAGACTTCAGTAGTGTCAGACTGAGCTGGGAGACTTCAGTAGTGTCAGACCGAGCTGGGAGACTTCAGTAGTGTCAGACCGAGCTGGGAGACTTCAGTAGTGTCAGACTGAGCTGGGAGACTTCAGTAGTGTCAGACTGAGCTGGGAGACTTCAGTAGTGTCAGACTGAGCTGGGAGACTTCAGTAGTGTCAGACTGAGCTGGGAGACTTCAGTAGTGTCAGACTGAGCTGGGAGACTTCAGTAGTGTCAGACTGAGCTGGGAGACTTCAGTAGTGTCAGACTGAGCTGGGAGACTTCAGTAGTGTCAGACTGAGCTGTGAGACTTCAGTAGTGTCAGACTGAGCTGAGACTTCAGTAGTGTCAGACTGAGCTGGGAGACTTCAGAGTGTCAGCTGAGCTGGGAGACTTCAGTAGTGTCAGACTGAGCTGGGAGACTTCAGTAGTGTCAGACTGAGCTGGGAGACTTCAGCAGTGTCAGCCTGATCTGGGTGAATTCAGTAGTGTCAGACTGAGCTTGGAGACTTCAGTAGTGTCAGACTGAGCTGGGAGACTTCAGCAGTGTCAGCCTGAGCTGGGTGAATTCAGTAGTTTCAGCCTGAGCTGGGAGACTTCAGAAGTTCAGCCTGAGCTGGGAGACTTCAGCATTGTCAACCTGAGCTGAGAGACTTCGGTGCTCTCAGCCTGAGCTGGGAGACTTCAGCAGTGTCAGCCTGAGCTGAGAGACTTCAGTGCTCTCAGCCTGAGCTGGGAGACTTCAGCAGTGTCAGCCTGAGCTGGGAGACTTCAGCAGTGTCAGCCTGAGCTGGGAGACTTCAGCAGTGTCAGCCTGAGCTGGGAGACTTCAGTGCTCTCAGCCTGAGCTGGGAGACTTCAGTGCTCTCAGCCTGAGCTGGGAGACTTCAGTGCTCTCAGCCTGAGCTGGGAGACTTCAGTGCTCTCAGCCTGAGCTGGGAGACTTCAGTGCTCTCAGCCTGAGCTGGGAGACTTCAGTGCTCTCAGCCTGAGCTGGGAGACTTCAGTGCTCTCAGCCTGAGCTGGGAGACTTCAGTGCTCTCAGCCTGAGCTGGGAGACTTCAGTGCTCTCAGCCTGAGCTGGGAGACTTCAGTGCTCTCAGCCTGAGCTGGGAGACTTCAGTGCTCTCAGCCTGAGCTGGGAGACTTCAGTGCCTCAGCCTGGCTGGGAGACTTCAGTGCCTCAGCCTGAGCTGGGAGACTTCAGTGCCTCAGCCTGAGCTGGAGACTTCAGTGCCTCAGCCTGAGCTGGGAGACTTCAGTGCTCAGCCTGAGCTGGGAGACTTCAGTGCTCTCAGCCTGAGCTGGGAGACTTCAGTGCTCTCAGCCTGAGCTGGGAGACTTCAGTGCTCTCAGCCTGAGCTGGGAGACTTCAGTGCTCTCAGCCTGAGCTGGGAGACATTAAGACAATGAGAATATCGTCAAGTATTGCATTAGACTTAGCAGCTGGGTAAGACCAGTAAGATGGTAATTCCCAGGGGAGGGAGAGGGAATGTGTGAGGGAGGAGGGAGGGATGGAGAGGGGGGTAGAGAAACAGAGAGGTTGGTGTAGCCTCTGAGGGGGGGGTGATGTGGGGGTGGAGGTGTAGTCTGGGGTTATAGTGTGGTCTGTCAGGCCTGGAGGAAGAGACCTCGGGGTTAGTGGGGGGTCGGGGGTGTAGGCTTGGTGTGTGGGGGTGGTTTAGGTAGGGGATGTAGGGGGGGGGGGTTGAAGGAAGCAGTGGGTCTGGTATGGATGAAAGTGACCGAGAGAATAACTGACCCATCACACACGCCCATCGATTAGTTATGGCGCTCCCTTTATCTCTCTCTCTCACTCACATGAGTGGGTGTGGGTGGGTGTGAGTTGGACCTGACTAGCTTAGGCCAGTAGGTGACTGGGACTTGTCTAGCATGGACCAGTAGGCCTACTGCAGTGCTCCTTCATTATGCTCCCTCTCACTCTCTCTCTCTCACACACATCACCTTTCCAAAGTACTGCTGTATATATATTCTGCTCACTGCAGTCAGGGAAATACCAGTGCATATATTGTACCCAATACTGCCAAGGAATGAGCACTCGTGTACACAATGTCTCCATACATGTCAAGCGGAGTACTTTTGTTTATATTCAGAGTTACGTCAAGGTGAGTACCGGTGTGGATATATACTGACCACTTATGTATAGTAAAGTAAAAAAAAAAAAAGGGCACAATACCGGTGACTGGAACAATACACAAATAACCCGTACATAGAAGAGAGGAGCTTACGACGACGCTTCGATCCTTCTTGGACCATTTACAGAGTCACAGTGTGACTTTGTAAATGGTCTAAGTCGTACCGAAACTTCGTCGTAGCTCCTCTCTTCTATGTACGGGTTATTTGTGTATAGCAAAGTATGTTGATATACAGTACATATATATATACATAAATTACGCCAAGAAAAGTACCAATGTTTATATAGAGACCATACATAGTACAGTATCGTGCCTCTAGCACTACGTGAGTATTCTTTATACTTGCGTCTTTCGCCTTAAGCTGTCTAAGCTGCATGAGAAAGCGTATTGTCGACAAGCATGAACGCGTGGAACAAGCTTATACCGAGGCAATGTTTCCCGTAGAGCTTTATCACGTCATAACTTGATAAACGTTCCACAAAAACACCCACACACACACACCCACCCACCCACACCCACACACACCCACACACACACACACACACACACACAAAGGGCGAGATCTGCCTCATTAAAAACTTGTTTTGCAAGTCGGCTCTCTGACTGTTCTTCACGTGACACCTAAAGTGGAAGGCTGTAACAAGCACTGTAATAGTAGAGAAAGTGCCGGGGAGTGCCAGTCTTTATTTCTACAAGTACATCTACAAGGTATACAGACCATAGCTGACATCAATGACATAGTATTGTACAGAAAACCCATTGTTTTGCAGAACATTTCGGGGTGAATTAGGTCAATTTTTGTCCCCAGGATGCGACCCACACCAGTCGATTAACACCCAGGTACCTATTTTACTGCTAGTTGAACAGGATCAGCAGGTGTCTTAAGGAAACACCTGGTATAAACCTTGGTAATAAATACCGACAAGTTGGTTTAGAAAAAACACGTAAACAAACACTAGGACATATTTATTAGAAAACGTTTCGGTCCTGGGACCTTGATCATTTCATCAAGGTCCCAGGGCCAAAACGTTTTCTAAACCAAGGAAATACATCCCAATGTCATTGATGTCAGCTATGGTCTGTATACCTTGTACATGTACTTGTAGAAATAATTATTATTATTATTATTATTATTATTAATATTATTTCATACATTCACAAACGATTTGCAGCCCACTTATAAGTCAGGTTATGTTACGTTATGTTACGATACGTTACATTACACTGGGTTACGTTATGTTGTATTAGGCAACAATTCCCACGAAAAACATGGAAATAAATTATATAAAATACCGACACAATGGAAAAATAAAGACATAAGCTGTATAATTATACATCGGCGAAACATCCAGAGACCTCAAACACGTATTTCAGAACACCAGTACGCAGGCAGATCTGACGGCCCAAGGAATGCCTGTGTTCAACACCGAAATTCACACAACCATTTAATCAACTACAGAAACGCAAGACTCATCGCCAGAGAAGACAACACTCAATACCGAAGAATCCTGGAATCATCACTTATCTGTATATCCAACAACTTCAACCAGAACAACGGCTTCTACAACATACCTGAACCTAGTGCCAAGAAACTTCTTCATCGCTATCCCACATAAGAACTTAAGACTGGAACACTGCAGAAGGTCTACCCATATACTTATCCAATCTCTTTTTAAAGATTTAAAGGTTTTAGACTCTATCAATCTACTTTGAAGATTGTCACATGCAGCATTCTCCACCTGACTAATTCCTATAAATATTCGTGTATCTTTTATCCAGGTAGATCTGTTTGTGACTTGATAAAGCCCACTGTGTGGGCGAAACGTTGTCAATAAAGGATCACATTATACTGCTTATGTGTTTATTTTTCCACGATAAACATGAACTGAGAGGCCATTAAATTATGACATTACCAAAATATTTTATTAAGCTAGTATGAGAAACATGACTCTTAAGCAGTGCCTGGAGGGGATGAGAGCAGTGCCACAAGAAACAATACTCCAGACTAGTCTTAAGCAGTGCCTGGAGGGGATGAGAGCAGTGCCACAAGAAACAATACTCCGGACTAGTCTTAAGCAGTGCCTGGAGGGGATGAGAGCAGTCCCACAAGAAACAATGCTCCGGACTAGTCTTAAGCAGTGCCTGGAAGGGATTGATAGCAGTGCCACAAGAAACAATGCTCCGGACTAGTCTTAAGCAGTGCCTGGAAGGGATGATAGCAGTGCCACAAGAAACAATGCTCCGGACTAAAGCAGTGCCTGGAGGGGATGATAGCAATGCCACAAGAAACAATGCTCCGGACTAGTCTTAAGCAGTGCCTGGAGGGGACGATAGCAGTGCCACGAGAAACAATGCTCTTGGCTCGCACCATTAAGAAAAAGTCACACAACTTCCTCAGACTACGAACTTTCTTGAGAACGAAAAACAAAAATACGGTGCAAAGTGGAGAAAATACCAAGGTAATTACCAAGGAGCCAAGAGTGTCCACGAGCGACAGCACGAAGCCACACCTCATCTGACACCAGTATATATGCGACATTCTTACTCCATGTTCATCAGATTCTTCAAGACTACGGTGCTCTTCACCAGTTCAAGACTACGGTGCTCTTCACCAGTTCTTCAAGACTACGGTGCTCTTCACCAGTTCTTCAAGACTACGGTGCTCTTCACCAGTTCTTCAAGACTACGGTGCTCTTCACCAGTTCTTCAAGACTACGGTGCTCTTCACCAGTTCAAGACTACGGTGCTCTTCACCAGTTCTTCAAGACTACGGTGCTCTTCACCAGTTCTTCAAGACTACGGTGCTCTTCACCAGTTCTTCAAGACTACGGTGCTCTTCACCAGTTCTTCAAGACTACGGTGCTCTTCACCAGTTCTTCAAGACTACGGTGCTCTTCACCAGTTCTTCAAGACTACGGTGCTCTTCACCAGTTCTTCAAGACTACGGTGCTCTTCACCAGTTCTTCAAGACTACGGTGCTCTTCACCAGTTCTTCAAGACTACGGTGCTCTTCACCAGTTCTTCAAGACTACGGTGCTCTTCACCAGTTCTTCAAGACTACGGTGCTCTTCACCAGTTCTTCAAGACTACGGTGCTCTTCACCAGTTCTTCAAGACTACGGTGCTCTTCACCAGTTCTTCAAGACTACGGTGCTCTTCACCAGTTCTTCAAGACTACGGTGCTCTTCACCAGTTCTTCAAGACTACGGTGCTCTTCACCAGTTCTTCAAGACTACGGTGCTCTTCACCAGTTCTTCAAGACTACGGTGCTCTTCACCAGTTCTTCAAGACTACGGTGCTCTTCACCAGTTCTTCAAGACTACGGTGCTCTTCACCAGTTCTTCAAGACTACGGTGCTCTTCACCAGTTCTTCAAGACTACGGTGCTCTTCACCAGTTCTTCAAGACTACGGTGCTCTTCACCAGTTCTTCAAGACTACGGTGCTCTTCACCAGTTCTTCAAGACTACGGTGCTCTTCACCAGTTCTTCAAGACTACGGTGCTCTTCACCAGTTCTTCAAGACTACGGTGCTCTTCACCAGTTCTTCAAGACTACGGTGCTCTTCACCAGTTCTTCAAGACTACGGTGCTCTTCACCAGTTCTTCAAGACTACGGTGCTCTTCACCAGTTCTTCAAGACTACGGTGCTCTTCACCAGTTCTTCAAGACTACGGTGCTCTTCACCAGTTCTTCAAGACTACGGTGCTCTTCACCAGTTCTTCAAGACTACGGTGCTCTTCACCAGTTCTTCAAGACTACGGTGCTCTTCACCAGTTCTTCAAGACTACGGTGCTCTTCACCAGTTCTTCAAGACTACGGTGCTCTTCACCAGTTCTTCAAGACTACGGTGCTCTTCACCAGTTCTTCAAGACTACGGTGCTCTTCACCAGTTCTTCAAGACTACGGTGCTCTTCACCAACTCTTCAAGACTACGGTGCTCTTCACCAACTCTTCAAGACTACGGTGCTCTTCACCAACTCTTCAAGACTACGGTGCTCTTCGCCAACTCTTCAAGACTACGGTGCTCTTCACCAACTCTTCAAGACTAAGGGACTGATTACCTCATATTTTGTATATAGTTGTATATTCTTCACAATATGTCATTGTATATTATTAATAAAGCCACTGCGGGCGAAACGTCAACAAATAAAGATACACAGATGTTTCACATGCGTCTTATTCTTCATCAGGAGAAAGTCACTTGAAAAATTGCTTCTCCTTCTATGGAAGCCACGAGAGTCCAGTGGCTTTATCAGTACAAATTCAAGGACATAATTTGAAGACAGTAGAACTATATACAAAATATGAGGTAATCAGTCCCTCAACCTTGGAGTTGAAGAGTAAACATACCCAGATGTTGCACATGTGTCTCGTTCTTCACCTCGTCGGTGATGTATTATACACGTAGAACCTGCTTCTGAACTGGCCAGACGCAATCCAATTACGTACCACAGCCCGGCTAGTCATGCACTGATTTTCAGGTATCTTTCAAGTTCCCTCTTGAAGACAGACAGGGGCCTATCGGTAATCACCCTTATGTATGATAGGAGACTGTTGAGCAGCCTTGGGCCCCTGACGTTTATTGTGTTTTTTTCTGTTTACTCACGACGCCCTTGCTTTTCACTGAGGGTATGTTGCACAGTTTGTCGAGTCTTTTGCTTTCGTAAGAAGTGATTTGTGTGTGCAAATTTGGAACCAGTCCCTTTGGGATTTTCCAGGTGTAAATTTTGATGTACCTTTCTCGCCTGAGCTCCAAGGAGTACAGGTCGAGGGACTTCAAACGCTTGACTAAACATACACATGCAGTGAAGGTCCTCTGTACATTCTCCAGATCTACAAGTTCATCTGTCTTGTTAGTGTACAACAGTATTCCAGCTTAGATAGAACAAGTGCCTTAAAAGAGGATCATCATTTGCTTGGAATCCCTTATTTTGAAGGTTCTCATTATCCAACCTATCATTTCCCTCACAGCCTCAAGCCTCCACCACGTCTTGCTCTGAATGACCCCCATGGGTTTAGCGCTAAGAATGAATGATTAAAAAAAAGGTCTACCTGGAGGGCATTCCGGGGATCGACGTCCCCGCGGCCCGGTCTATGACCATGCCTCCCGGTGGATCAGGGCCTGATCAACGAGGCTGTTACTGCTGGCTGCACGTAGTCCAACGTACGAACCACAGCCCGGCTGATCTGGCACCGACTAGGTATCTGTCCAGCTCCCTCTTGAAGACAACCAGGGGTCTATTGGTAATGCCCCTCATGGCTGGTGGGAGGCTGCTGAACAGTCTTGGGCCCCGGACACTTATTGTGTTTTCTCTTAGTGTACCAGTGGCGCCCCTGCTTTTCACTGGGGGTATGTTATATCGCTTGCCAAGTCTATTGCTTTCGTATGGAGTAATTTCTGTGTGCATATTAGGGACCAGTCCCTCCAGAATCTTCCAGGTGTAGATTATGATATATCTTTCTCGCCTGCGCTTCCAGGCGTTCCCAGTAGTTAAGGTGTTTGATGGAACTTATACGTGCAGTAAAGGTTCTCTGTACATTCTCTAGATCTACAATTTCACCTGCCTTGAATGGAGATGTTAATGTACAGCAGTATTCCAGCCTAGAGAGAACAAGTGATTTAAAAAGGATCATCACTGGCTTAGCATCCCTTGTCTTGAATGTTCTCATTATCCATCCTATCAGTTTCCTCGCAGATGTGATAGTGGCATTGTTGTGGTCCTTGAAGGTGAGGTCTTCTGACATTACCACACCCAGGTCCTTCACATTACTTTTCCGCTCAATTGTGTGATTAGAGTTTGTAGAATACTCAGTCCTAGCTATTATTTCCTCCAGTTTTCCATAACGGAGTAGTTGAAATTTGTCTTCATTGAACATCATATTGTTCTCTGTTGCCCAGTGGAAAACTTGGTTTATATCTTCTTGGAGATTGGCCGTGTCCTCAGTGGATGAACACTCATGCAGATCCTAGTATCATCTGCAAAGAATGATACAGTGCTGTGGTTTACATCTATGTCTATGTCTGATATGAGGATGAGGAACAGGATAGGTGCGAGTACTGTGCCTTGTGGGACAGAGCTCTTCACTATGGCAGCATCCGATTTAACTCTGTTTAAAACTACTCTTTGTGTTCGATTGGTTAGAAAGTTGAAGATCCATCTGCCTACTGCCTACTTTGGTAGTGACAGTGTTGTGATTCTTGATGGTTAGATCCTCTGACATTATCACTCCTAAGTCCTACGCATTAGTGTTTCGCTCTATTATGTTTTTTAGAATTTGTCTTATACTTATTTTTAAAACTACACAACGTTTTAGCCTCTATAACTGTACTCTTACTTTGTTTACTATCACGCTTTGTGTTCCGTTAGATAGAAAGTTAGAGATTCATCTGCACACTTTTTTTATTAGTGCGCATTTTGTGCGCTATTACACTATGATCGCACTTACCTTTGATATACCTTTGAAGAGTTTCGGAGAGTATCTACTCTCTGAGCCCCGCCATGGGCCAGGCTCGTCTGGTGCTTGCCTGGTCAACCAGGCTGTTGCTGCTGGAGGCCCGCTGCCCCACATATCCATCACAGCCTGGTTGATCTGGCACCTGGTGAAGATACTTGTCCAGTTTCCTCTTGAAGGCTTCTACACTTGTTCCAGCCATGTTTCTGATATCTTCTGGTAAAATGTTGAATAGTCTTGGACCCCGGATGTTAATACAGTGCTCCCGTATTGTCCCCACCGCACCACTGCTCCTCAATGGGTTTATTTTACACGTTCTCCCATATCTCTCACTCCAGTATGTTGTTATGGCAGTGTGCAGATTTGGGACCAGGCCCTCAAGTACTTTCCAGGTATATATTATCATGTATATCTCTCTCCTCCGCTCCAATGAGTACATGTTCAAGACTTGAAGGCGTTCCCAATAATTTAGATGTTTCAATGGCTCAATGTGAGCCGTAAACGATCTCTGAATTTGTTCCAGCTCTGATATTTCTCCTGCCCTGAACGGGGCCGTCAGCACAGAGCAGTATTCTAAGTGGGGGAGCACTAGCGATTTGAAGAGTGTCACCATCGGCATTATTTCTCTTGTTTTGAAAGTTCTCAATACCCACCCCGTCATCTTCCTGGCTGTTGAGAGCTTTGTCTTGTTATGATATTTAAAAGACAGATCAGCAGACTATGTGGTGACCCTCTTGTCGAAGGCTTTTGAAATTTATGTATACTGCCTCTGCATTCTGTTTGTCCTCCAGTGTAACCAAGACCAGTAGGTGTGAGAGGTAGGAGCGATCTGCTTAGGGTAGAAGCAAGGAAACGGTAAACCAGTTAGGGTAGAAGCAAGGAAATGGTAAACCAGTTAGGGTAGAAGCAAGGAAACAGTAAACCAGTTAGGGTAGAAGCAAAGAAACAGTAAACCAGTTAGGGTACAAGCAAGGAAACAGTAAACCAGTTAGGGTAGAAGCAAGGAAACAGTAAACCAGTTAGGGTAGAAGCAAGGAAACGGTAAACCAGTTAGGGTAGAAGCAAGGAAAGGTAAACCAGTTAGGGTAAAGCAAGGAAATGGTAAACCAGTTAGGGTAGAAGCAAGGAAATGGTAAACCAGTTAGGGTAGAAGCAAGGAAATGGTAAACCAGTTAGGGTAGAAGCAAGGAAATGGTAAACCAGTTAGGGTAGAAGCAAGGAAATGGTAAACCAGTTAGGGTAGAAGCAAGGAAATGGTAAACCAGTTAGGGTAGAAGCAAGGAAATGGTAAACCAGTTAGGGTAGAAGCAAGGAAATGGTAAACCAGTTAGGTAGAAGCAAGGAAATGGTAAACCAGTTAGGGTAGAAGCAAGGAAATGGTAAACCAGTTAGGGTAGAAGCAAGGAAATGGTAAACCAGTTAGGGTAGAAGCAAGGAAATGGTAAACCAGTTAGGGTAGAAGCAAGGAAATGGTAAACCAGTTAGGGTACAAGCAAGGAAACGGTAAACCAGTTAGGGTAGAAGCAAGGAAACTGTAACCCTGTTAAGGTAGAAGCAAGGAAACGGTAACCCAGTTAGGATAGAAGCAAGGAAACGGTAAACCAGTTAGGTTAGAAGCAAGGAAACGGTAAACCAGTTAGGGTAGAAGCAAGGAAACGGTAAACCAGTTAGGGTACAAGCAAGGAAACAGTAAACCAGTTAGGGTAGAAGCAAGGAAACGGTAAACCAGTTAGAGTAGAAGCAAGGAAACTGTAACCCTGTTAAGGTAGAAGCAAGGAAACGGTAAACCAGGAAGGTTAGAAGCAAGAAAACGGTAAACTATTTAGGGTAGAAGCAAGAAAACGGTAAACCAGTTAGGGTAAACGCAAGAAATTTGGAAAATAGGGGGAAAGTAGGGTAAGTTTATTTAGGCACAAGTACACATAAATTATCATACGTAATAGTATATGTGTAAATTACCCAGGATAACCCAAAAAGTCAAGTCAAAGTGACTTATTTCCACTGGGGTCCTTGTATTTCCACTGGGGTCCTTGTATTTCCATTGGGGTCCTTGTATTTCCACTGGGGTCCTTGGGTAGGGGGTAGAATAAAGAAAACTGGAAACAGGGTTGGGTGGGTGGGAGACTCAAACAAACGGAGTTACGGGCATGGAAGGGGGAGGGGGTTGGCGCACGAGTGGAGACAGACACTTACCTCTACTGAGCCATAATATTTCGGAGTCGTTGTCGGCCGACCTGCGGTAGGTCCAGTAGGAGTAGCAGGAGTCGGCGGCGGTGGCGCAGTGCACGGCCACTGCGCCCCTCTCGTCGTACACCAGCATTTCGTTGCTGTTGTCGTGCTCTCCTGGTCTCTCCTTGAAGTGAGCACACACTGACCTCCGCCTATCACTCCTCCTCCTCCTGCTGCTGCTGCCCTCCCCCGCTGTCGCTCATACCACGCACACCTGAAAGCACAACGTACACAATGGTGACTGCTAGTCCACACCTGTCAAGGCAAAGTACATATGCAAATACACAGTTGTCAACACTCATTACTAACACACCTGTCTAAAACAAGGTACATATTTGACCATCTTGGGTCAGTAGTACATGTATGGTATACAAACCATAACACGGGTGGGGTTCGAACCCGCGGTCAGTCTCAGAACTCCAGACCGTCGAGTAAGCCACTGGGCCTATGCTAACCTTCCTATGGTGTAGAAATATACCTAGTTGGATGAATCTTATTGAAGCTAGCTGGCCCAGTGGCTTACGCGACGGTCTGGAGTTCTGAGACTCTGACCGCGGGTTCGAAGCCCACCCGTGGTATGGTTTGTTTGCAATCGTGTCATTACGATTTCGTGAGTCATGTATGGTATACAATACCGAAAAGATGAAAAATTATACACATGTGCAACATCTGGACATCTTTATTTGTAGATGTTTCGCCCTCAGTCTTGGAGTTGAAGAGCACCGTAGTCTTGAGGAATCTGAATCTTCCTGTGCTTCTGAGTCTTCATGACTACGGTGCTCTTCAACTCCAAGGCTGAGGGACTCATTACCTCATATTTTGTATATAGTTCTACATTCTTCAAATTATGTTCTTGAATCTGTATTGATAAAGCCACTGGATGGCGAAACGTCTACAATAAAGATACCCAGATGTTGCACATGTATCTTAATTTCACCTTGTCGGTATTGTATACCATTCATATACAGGGCTGATAAGTATTGATTCCTTTACACTTAGTGCGATCACTTTTCACCTGCTTTTCATTTGGGAAATCTTGCACCATCTGCGAAGCCTCTTGCTGTCGAAGAAGGCAACTTCGGCGTGCGGATATAGGACCAGGTATAAATTATGATGTATCTTTCTCGACTACCTTCCAGGGACTTCGCTCATTCCCAATAATTCAGGTGTTAAGTGAAAGGACACAAGTGCAACTAATGTGACATTTTATTGCGACAACGTTTCGCTCTCCAGGAGCTTTGTCACGCGAAACGTCGCAACAATAAAATGTCACATTAGTTGCACTTGTGTCCTTTTACCTAACATATTGTAGGTAATTCTTCCAACATTAATACAATAATTCAGGAGCTTGACTGGATTTATATGTACACTGATAATTCACTGTACATTCTCCAGATCTGCGATTTCGTCTGCTGTTAGTGTACACTTTGAGTTTCATTCTTCATTTAGGCCAGGTGTTAGAGACGTGACAGAGTTAGAAAGTAATCCTCGATCATGCTAATTAGTCTAATTGCGTCTTGACTTGATTGATTGCTCCAATTAACGTTTGGATGACTCAAGTAAACAACCAGAATTGCATCATTATTATAAATTACTACTGAAGTTGGTTCGTTATAGGAAACAAGTGTTGTTTACCCCTGACTAGTTGACACAAGCCACTGTCAAGCTAGTTACTAGTTCCTCAAGGCTGATGGACTCCCCAGCACATCTTTACCTCTCTATCGTCCCAATAAACAGATAAATACCTTACAAGCTTCTCTGTAAGTACAAAGGTAGCATGGGCCAGTAGGCTTGCTGCAGTGCTCCTTCTTTCTTGTCTTCTTCATTAGGTTTTATTCTTGTTATTAAGACGGAGGGTTAGTAACCCAGGATAACCCATGTGATGGGAGGGGTTAGTAACCCAGGATAACCCATGTGATGGGAGGGGTTAGTAACCCAGGATAACCCATTTGATGGGTGGGGTTAGTAACCCAGGATAACCCATGTGATGGGAGGGGTTAGTAACCCAGGATAACCCATGTGATGGGAGGGGTTAGTAACCCAGGATAACCCATGTGATGGGAGGGGTTAGTAACCCAGGATAACCCATGTGATGGGAGGGTTAGTAACCCAGGATAACCCATGTGATGGAGGGGTTAGTAACCCAGGATAACCCATATGATGGGAGGGTTAGTAACCCAGGATAACCCATGTGATGGGAGGGTTAGTAACCCAGGATAACCCATGTGATGGGAGGGTTAGTAACCCAGGAAAACCCCATGTGATGGGAGGGGTTAGTAACCCAGGATAACCCATATGATGGGAGGGTTAGTAACCCAGGATAACCCATGTGATGGGAGGGTTAGTAACCCAGGATAACCCATGTGATGGGAGGGTTAGTAACCCAGGATAACCCATGTGATGGGAGGGTTAGTAACCCAGGATAACCCATATGATGGGAGGGTTAGTAACCCAGGATAACCCATGTGATGGGAGGGTTAGTAACCCAGGATAACCCATGTGATGGGAGGGTTAGTAACCCAGGATAACCCATGTGATGGGAGGGGTTAGTAACCCAGGATAACCCATATGATGGGAGGGTTAGTAACCCAGGATAACCCATGTGATGGGAGGGTTAGTAACCCAGGATAACCCATATGATGGGAGGGTTAGTAACCCAGGATAACCCATGTGATGGGAGGGGTTAGTAACCCAGGATAACCCATGTGATGGGAGGGGTTAGTAACCCAGGATAACCCATATGATGGGAGGGTTAGTAACCCAGGATAACCCATGTGATGGGAGGGTTAGTAACCCAGGATAACCCATATGATGGGAGGTTAGTAACCCAGGATAACCCATGTGATGGGAGGGTTAGTAACCCAGGATAACCCATGTGATGGGAGGGGTTAGTAACCCAGGATAACCCATATGATGGGAGGGTTAGTAACCCAGGATAACCCATGTGATGGGAGGGTTAGTAACCCAGGATAACCCATATGTTAAGCGAGGCTGTGTGTATTTGTATCACCAATGATTGACACATATTCCCGTCTTGAAAACAAGTGAAAGTTGCCTCCCTCAGCCGACCTGACGGACGTAAAATATAAATGTAAAAAAAAAATTATATAAAGGATACACAAATAACCCGCACGCAGGAGAGAGAAGCTTACCACGACGTTTCGATCCGATATAGATCATTTACAGTGCGAAACAAACCATACCAGGTGGGTTCGAACCCGCGGTCAGAGAGTCTCAAAACTCCTGACCGCGGGTTCGAACCCCACCCGTGGTATGGTTTGTTTGCAATAGTGTCATGACGGTACAAGTGCGACTTTGTAAATAGTCCAAGTCCGACCGAAACGTCGTCTTAAGCCCCCCCCCCCTCTCTCTCTCTCTCTCTCTCTCTCTCCCTCCTGTGTTCGGGTTATTTGTGTATTGTTCAAGTCATGGTATTGTGCCTGGTCTGGGACCAGATTGCTTCGGTCCCAGACCAGGCCTCCTAGTTGCTGGACTGATCGATCAAGTTGTTAGTGTCCGCCGCACGCAGTCCAGCGTATGCACCACAAACAGGCTGATCAGGAATTGTTTTCGAGGACTCTTGTCAAGTTCCCTCTTGAAGAAATAGATGAGGGAATAAATAGCGACATAAGCAAGTTTGCCGATGACACCAAAATAGGCCGTCCAATTCATTCAAATGAGGACATTAGAGCACTCCAGGAAGATTTGAATAGACTGATGCAGTGGTCGGAGAAGTGGCAGATGCAGTTTAATATAGATAAATGCAAAGTTCTAAATATTGGACAGGACAATAACCATGCCACATATAAACTAAATAATGTAGATCTTAACACTACTGATTGCGAAAAGGATTTAGGAGTTCTGGTTAGCAGTAATCTAAAACCAAGACAACAGTGCATAAGTGTTCGCAATAAAGCAAACAGAATCCTTGGCTTCATATCAAGAAGCATAAATAATAGGAGTCCTCAGGTTGTTCTTCAACTTTATATCTCCTTGGTTAGGCCTCATCTAGATTATGCTGCACAGTTTTGGTCACCGTATTACAGAATGGATATAAATGCTCTGGAAAACGTACAAAGGAGGATGACTAAGTTGATTCCATGTATCAGAAATCTTCCCTATGAGGATAGACTGAGGGTCCTGAATCTGCACTCGCTAGAAAGGCGTAGAATTAGGGGGGATATGATTGAGGTATATAAATGGAAAACAGGAATAAATAAAGGGGATGTAAATAGCGTGCTAAAAATATCTTGTATTGACAGGACTCGAAGCAATGGCTTTAAGTTGGATAAATTCAGATTCAGAAGGGATATAGGAAAGCATTGGTTTGGTAATAGAGTTGTCGATGAGTGGAACAAACTCCCGAGTACAGTTATAGAGGCTAAAACGTTGTGTAGTTTTAAAAATAGGCTAGATAAATATATGAGTGGGTGCGGGTGGGTGTGAGTTGTACCTGACTAGTTTGTGCTACTAGGTCAGATGCCGTGCTCCTTCCTTAAGTGAATGTAACCTGACCTGGCTGGGTCGGGGCATTGGCTTAAGCCGGTGGGAGACTTGGCCCTGCCTCGCATGGGCCAGTAGGCCTGCTGCAGTGTTCCTTCTTTCTTATGTTCTACTGTTCTTAAGACAGTCAGGGAGGGGATGGTGTTGCTGGTAATCCGTCTTATACATGACGGGAGGGTGTTGAAGAGTCGTGGCCCCTTAACACTTACTGAGTTCTCTCTCAGTGTACTCATCGTTTCCCTGCTTTTCATTGGTGGTATCTTGCACCGTCTGTCAAACCTCTTGAGTTCATGGGTAGTAATTTAGGTGTGCAGGTTTGGGACTAATCCCTCCAGTACCTTCCAGGTGCAGGTTAATACACATCAATACTCCAGCTATAATGAATAAGTGATCTGAAAAGTGTCTTGATATCTATTGTTCTGAAGGTTCTAGTTATCCAACCTATGTTTTTTCTTGCAGATGCGATAATAACATTGTGCTCCTTGATGGTGAGATCTTCTGACATTATCACTCCCAGGTCTCTCACATTTGACTTACGTTCTATTGTACTCCATTCTTCCTAAATTCTTCAACTAGGCTGTCGGAAGGGGTTTGACAGATAAGGCAAAATCCCTGTATTGAAAAGCAGGAGTACAATGAGTTCAATAAGAGAAACTATAATTATCAACCACAAATGTGATCACAGTGGGACCCATGCTAACTTCCCCATGGTGTATAAATATACTTAGCTGGATGAATCTTATTGTAGCCAGCTGATCCAGTGGCTTACTCGCTGGCCTGGAGTTTTACGACTCCCTTGCCGCGAGTTCAATCCCCACCCGTACCGTGGTTGTTTGCAATCGTGCCATTACGATTTCGTGAGTCAGAAACTTGATAAGTTTAAGAGGATAATGATTCTTCAATATGCAGTCTTCATGTACAAGGAGAAGTTACCAACAAACTTCTGGCTGTGGTACATACGTAGGACTGTGTGCAGCTAACACGAATAGCTTAGTCGATCAGGTCAGCAAATGGAAGGCCTGATCTGGGACATGGCCGCGAGGGCACTAACCCAGAATTCAACTACAAATGAACTCCAGGTAGTCATGTTGGCGTGGGATTCGTCTGTAAAATCTTGAAGTGTGGTAAGTGAGGTAATCAGTCCCTCCAGGCTAAGGGACTGATTAATCTTCACCATTCTTTCTTGTACTGGACTGATGAAGTCACTGTGTGACTGCATCTGTCCAGTACAAGTGTTGCACATGTATCTAATTTATCAACTCGTCGGGTCTCTGAACCAGTTATCTACTAATCTCCCTAGAGCATAGAAATGTACTTAGTGGGATGAGCTTTATTAGGCTGACATGGTAGCCTGGCTGGTGTCAACATAAGAGGGGGAAACAACGTAAAAAAATAAATAAAAAAATATGCAATATAATGCGATCCTTTATTGATTCGCATTATACTTTGTCTATTTTTCTTTATAATTGTGTTATTACGATTTTGCGACTCAAATTAAATTTAATGTCAGATTGTTTTTACTCATCCTAGGTACGTTCACTATGACATCTGTAAAGATCTATGACTTTAGGCAGTTTAACTCTAAATTAATACTGGCTAACCATAAATTCTTTGACCTCACTTGAAGTCACTGACCTGATGTGCCCCTCCCAGAGTCCCTGCACCTTTCACTTACCCCACTACTCCTCTAAAGGAGAGAGAGAAAAGAGAGAGAGAGAGAGGAGAGAGGAGAGAGAGTGTGAGAGAGTGAGTGAAAGAGAGAGTGAGTGAAGAGAGAGTGAAGAGAGTGAAAGAGAGAGTGAAAGAGTGAGAGAGAGAGAGAGAGAGAGAGAGAGAGAGAGAGAGAGAGAGAGAGAGAGACACACACACACACACACAAGTAAGCGTGAACAAGGACCGATATAAATACTAAGGTTGGAACAAAGGCATCGAAAGGTTTCAACCCTTCTCTCCTGTGAGGGCGTAGCGCCACAGTAGAGATGCTAAGGTGGGGGCATGAGGAAGATGGAAAAGGAGGAGGGAAACGGAAGAGATACACGAGAAGGAAATGGTGAGGGAGGAAGTGGGGGTGCAGAAGAAGAGGGAGCAGGGATGTAGAAAAAAAATGATGAAAGGCGTGTCTGAGCAGGGAATGTCTGCTAGGCGTGGGAATGATAAGACACATGTACAACAGTTGCGTATCTTTATTGTTGAAACGTCACGCCACGCAGT
>WNWK01001331.1:0-293572 GCA_009830355.1 Cherax destructor
TCGGTTGTATGTATTGTGCCCAGCACTTTTTGGGGGGACCCCACCCCCCCCGTCTTTCGGGAGCCCCTTCTGTCTCCTCTGTGAACATTTTTTTGAATCTAATGTTGATGTCCTAAAAGGGGTTTTTTTGTTTCCCCCCCTTTTTGGGCCCTTTGGGGACTGTTTTCCTCCTGGTGTGGCTGTACAACACCCTTTGGGTCAGTGTGTGTGTTGTGTTTTTTACTCACCGGTTGTTCTCGCCTAGTTGTATTTGGGGGGGGGTTTTGGGATTCACGGCTCCTGGCCCCCCTCCAAACTGTGTTTGTTGTGTGAATGTGTAATCGTTTATGGTTACCCCGGGGGTTTTAAAAAAGCATTTCTGCCGTCGCCCCCCCGGGTTTTTAAAAATCGGTGAGATATCCCCCAAACAACCGGGGGAAAAATAAAAAAATTTTAAAATTAAAATCTCAAATTTTATTAATTATAAATTAAAAAAATTTTTTAAAAAAATCAAAATAAATATTCATTTTTTTAAAAAAACTGCTTTATATGAAACATGTTTAAAAATTTTTTTCCCCCTAAAAAACCCAATGGACTTGCTTGATACAATTTTTTTTTGAGAATCAATTGAAGGGTTTAAAATTTTTCCCCCACATGAATAAATAGAGCAAAAAAATTTCTTGTCCAGTTTTTAATGCTTTTTTTTGGTTGTTTTAATCTTAGTTCAAGATTTTCCCCCTTTTTGGGAATTTTTTTATCACATATTTTAAAGGGAAATTTTTATAGACACATCCGTCAGCTTTTTTAAAAAAAAAACCCCCACAAAATCCTGACGGTTTTTCTATAAGATTCCTTGAAAAATATGCGATAAAGTTTATTACGTTCATACTGGAAAAAATCTTAAAAAAAAATTTAAAACAACATAAATAAAACATTAGAACCGGGGAAAAACTAATGCCCATTTATTCTGCAAAAAAGCAAAGTCATGAAAAAAAAAAGGGGGAAAAAAGGGGCCGCAGACAGAGTATAGGTTGGGGGGCCAAAGTTGAAACCTCGCTCAAAAAGAGAGATTTTGGGGGTAAGTATAACAACCGAGCACGTCTCCGGGACACATAAACCCCGATAACTGGTGCAGCATATGGCCGCCTGGCAAACCTGGGAAAAGCGTTCCGATACCTTAGTAAGGAATCGTTAAAAAAAACTTTTTCACTGTGTACATCAGACCCATATTGGAGTATGCAGCACCATTTTTTGGGAACCCCACCTGGTCAAGCACGTAAAAAAATTAAAAAGAAAGTGAAAAAAGGTTTTTCCAAGGTTATTTCCCCCGGGGTAAGGAAAAATGTCCCATGAAGAAAGGTTAAGGGAAATCGGCCAACGACACTGAAGGACAGGAGGGTTAGGGGAGACATGATAATGACATGCAAAATCTGCGTGGAATAGAAAAAATGGACAGGGAAAAAAATGTTCCAGAGGGGGGGCCCCGAAACAAGGGGCCCCAAAAATTGGGGAAATTTAAGACTCCTATGAGTCAAAGAGATGTTAGGAAGGATTTCTTCAGTCATAGAGTTTTTCAGGAAGTGGAATAGTAAAACAAGTGATGTGGGGGGGGGAAACCCAAAAACATAGATTTAAGAGGGGGGTATGATAAAGCTCATGGAGCAGGGGAGAGAGAGGACCTAGTAGCGGTCATTGAAGAGGCGGGGCCAGGAGCTATGAATCGGCCTCTGCAACCACAAATGGGAAAAATACAATTAGGTGAGTATACACACACACACACACACACACACACACACACACACACACAGGGAGGCAAAGACTCAGAGTGTCAGAGAATGGAAAAGGTACAGAAGGCAAAGAACCCAAGTAAACAAAGAGATTAGTAGAAGAGCTAGAAACGAGTATGCACAGGTACGGAGGGAGGCCCAGAAACAGTACGAAACGACATAGCATCGAAAGTTAAGTCCGACCCGAAGCTCATGTACAGTCACATCAGAAGGAAAACAAACAGTTAAAGACCAGGTGATAAGGCTGAGGAGAGAAGATGGGAACTCAAGCAAGCAATGATCAAGAGGTATGTGAGGAGCTCAACTTGAGGTTTAAGGGAAGTATTCACAGTGGAGGAAGGAAGGCAGCTGGGTAGACAGGGATGGGGTGCATCCTCAACAAGGGATGTATCATGCTAGAGGGCATACACACAACTGAGGAGGAGAGGTGAAGCAGTTACTCAGTGACCTTGATACCTCAAAGACGATGGGTCCGGACAATATCTCCCCGTGGGTCCTTCGGGAAGGAGCTGAGGTACTGAGTGTGCCACTTACCATTATATTCAACACATCCCTTGAAACTGGGCAGCTACCCGAGTTATGAAAAAAGGCCAACATAGTCCCCATCTTTAAAAAAGGAGACAGAAAAGAGGCACTAAACTATAGACCGGTGTCACTTACGTGTATAGTGTGCAAAGTCTTGGAGAAAATCATCAGAAAAAGAATGGTGGAGCATCTGGAGATGAACAGGATAATCAATGCCAGATAGCATGGATTCAGGGAAGGCAAATCCTGTGAAACAAACCTCCTGGAGTTCTATGATAAAGTAACATAGGTAAAACAAGAGAGAGAAGGGTGGGTTGATTGCATTTTCCTGGACTGCAGGAAGGCCTTCGACACAGTTCCTCATATGAGACTAGTAAAGAAGTTGGAAGAACAAGCGTGTATAACAGGAAGAGCACTGGAATGGATCAGGGAATACCTCACAGGGAGGCAACAACGGGTCATGGTGCGTGATGAGGTATCACAGTGGGCGCCTGTGACGAGCGGGGTACCGCAGGGGTCAGTCCTAGGACCAGTACTATTCTTGGTACATGTAAATGAAATGACGGACGGGATAGACTCAAAAGTGTCTCTGTTCGCAGATGATGTGAAATTAATGAGGAGAATTACATCGGATGAAGACCATGCAGGACTTCAAAGAGACCTGGACAAGCTTGACATCTGGTCTAGCAACTGGCTTCTCGAATTTAATCCCACCAAATGCAAAGTCATGAAGATCAGGCAAGGGCAAAGAAGACCGCTGACAGAGTATAGGCTAGGTGGACAAAGGCTACAAACCTCGTTAAAGGAGAAAGACCTTGGGGTGAGTATAACACCAAGCACGTCTCCGGAAACATACATCAACCAGATAACTGCGGCAGCATACGGGCGACTGGCAAACCTAAGATTAGCGTTCCGTTACCTCAACAAGGAATCGTTCAAGACACTGTACACCGTGTACGTCAGGCCCATACTAGAGTATGCAGCACCAGTCTGGAACCCACACCTGGTTAAGCACGTCAAGAAATTAGAGAAAGTGCAAAGGTTTACGACAAGGTTAGTTCCACAACTCAGGGGACTGTCCTATGAAGAAAGGTTGAGGGAAATATAATTAACAACACTGGAGGAAAGAAGGGTCAGAGGAGACATGATAACGACATACAAAATACTGCGGGGAATCGACAAGGTAGATAGTGACAGGATGTTCCAGAGAGGGAACACAGAAACAAGGGGGCACAACTGGAAGCTGAAGACTCAGATGAGTCAAATGGATGTTAGGAAGCATTTCTTCAGCTATAGAGTAGTCAGGAGGTGGAATAGTCTAGCGAACGATATAGTGGAGGCGGGAACCATACATAGTTTTAAGACAAGGTATGATAAAGCTCATGGAGCAGGGAGAGCAGAGACCCAGTAGCAGACAGTGAAGAGGCGGGGCCAGGAGCTGAGTATCGACCCCTGCAACCACAATTAGGTGAGTACACACACACACACACTAGAGAAAGTGCAAAGGTTTGCAACAAGAATAGTCCCAGAGCTAAGGGGATTGTCCTACGAAGAAAGATTAAGGGAAATCGGCCTGACGACACTAGAGGACAGGAGGGTTAGGGGAGACATGATAACGACATATAAAATACTGCGAGGAATAGATAAGGTGGACAGAGACAAGATGTTCCAGAGAGGGGACAGAAACAAGGGGTCACAATTGGAAGTTGAAGACTCCTATGAGTCAAAGAGATGTTAGGAAGTATTTCTTCAGTCATAGAGTTATCAGGAAGTGGAATAGCCTAGAAAGTGACGTAGTGGAGGCAGGAACCATACATAGTTTTAAGACGAGGTTTGATAAAGCTCATGGAGCAGGGAGAGAGAGGACCTAGTAGTAATCATTGAAGAGGCGGGGCCAGGAGCTATGAATTGACCCCTGCAACCACAAACAGGTGAGTACACAGGAGAGGATGAACCAGCAAGACTTGGCTTAGTATTCACCTTGAGTAGTGCAGATATTGAGGACATCACATATGAAAGACCCCTTAGAGTCTTTCAGATGTGATGTCCTCAATATCTGAGCCCTGAATACATAGTAGAGTTACAAGTGGAGAGGGAAGCAGGAAGTGTAGGACGAGCGAAGCTAAACTACAAGAGAGGGGACTACAGAGGCATGAAGAATTTCCTGAACGAGGTTCAGTGAGACAGAGCACTGGAAGGGAAGTCAGTAAATGAGATGATGGAATATGTGACAACAATATGCAAGGAAGCTGAGGATAGGTTTGTAAACAAGGGTAACAGAAATAACGAGAAGGCCAGGATGAGCCCTTGGTTCACTCAAAGGTGTAGAGAGGCCAAACCCAAGTGTGCTGGAGAATGGAAGAAGTATAGAAGGCAAAGGACCCAGGAGAATAAGAAAAGAAGTCGTAGAGACAGAAATGAATATGCATAGGTAAGAAGGGAGGCTCAAGAACAATACGAAAATGACCAGAAGCGGCTGTATATCCACATGAGGAAAGCAACAGTTAAGGACCAGATAATCAGGCTGAGGAAAGAAGGTAGGAAGGAGGGGAGATCACAAGAAACGATAGAGAAGTATGTGAGGAGCTCAACATGAGATTCAAAGAAGTGTTCATAGAGGAGACAGAAGGGACTCCAGAAAAACGGAGAGGTGGGGTACACCATCAAGTGTTGGACACAATACATACAAGCTAGTTACCTCAAAGGCGATGGGGCCGGATAACATCTCTCCATGGGTCCTGAGAGAGGAAGCAGAGGTGTTATGTGTACCACTAACAACAATCTTCAACACATCTATCAAAACAGGGCGACTACCTGAGGTATGAAAGACAGCTTATTTTTAAAAAAGCATTAAACTACAGACCAGTGTCACTGACATGAATAGTATGCAGTCATGGAGGAGATTATCAGAAGAGAAGTGGAGCACCTAAAAAGAAATGAGCTTAACGACAACCAGCACGGTTTCAGGGACAGGAAATCCTGTGTCACAAACCTACTGGAGTTCCATGACAGGGTGACAGCAGTAAGACAACAGAGAAAGGGGTGGGTAGATTGCGTTTTCTTGGACTGTAAGAAAACTTTTAACACAGTTCCATACAAGAAATTAGTGCATAAGCTGGAGAATCAGCCAGGTATAACAGGGAAGGCAATGCAATGGATCAGGGAATACCTGTTGGGAAGACATCAGCAAGTCATGGTACGTGACGAGGTGTCAGAGTAGTCGCCCTTAACGAGCGGGGTTCCACAAGGGTCAGTCCTAGGACCGGTGCTTTTTCTGGTATATGTGAACGACATGACGGAAAGAATAGACTCAGAAGTGTCCCTGTTTGCAGATGATGTGAAGTTGATGAGATTCCAGTCGGTCGAGGACCAGGCGGAACTACAAAGGGATCTTGACAGGCTGTCGGCCTGGTCCAGAAATTGGCTCCTGGAGTTCAATCCCTCCAAGTACAAAATCATAAAGATTGGGGAAGGGCAAAGAAAACCGCAGACGGAGTACAGTCTAGGGGCCCAGAGACTACAAGCCTCACTCAAGGAAAAGGATCTTGGAGTGAGTATAACACCGGACACATCTCCTGAGGTGCACATCAACCAAATAACTGCTGTAGCATATGGGCGCCTAGCAAACTTAGGAATAGCATTCCGATATCTCAATAAGGATTCTTTCAAGACCCTGTACACCGTGTATGTCAGGCCTATATTAGAGTATGCAGCACCAGTTTGGAACCCACACCTAGCCAAGCGTGTAAGGAAATTAGAGAAAGTGCAAAGGTTTGCTATAATTGACTCTAGTAATTTGCCTACAATTGAGGTCAGGCTTACTGGGCGGTAATTTGACGGTAGTGACTTGTCCCCTGCTTTAAAAATAGGAATTACATTAGCCATCTTCCACATATCTTCCACATATCTGCAGTCCTTAGTAGGACTGCAGCCCAGTCCTACTAAGAGAGGTTAAAGGAAATCGACCTGACGACACTGGAGGACAGGAGTTATAGGGGGGATATGATAACGACATAAAATACTGAGAGGAATTGACAAGGTCGACAGAGACATGATGTTCCAGAGATGGGACACAACAACAAGGGGTCACAATTGGAAGTTGAAGACTCAGATGAATCACAGGGATGTTAGGAAGTATTTCTTTAGTCACAGAGTTGTCAGTAAGTGAAATAATCTAGGAAGTGATGTAGTGGAGGCAGGATCCATGCATAGTTTTAAGAAGAGGTATGATAAAGCTCATGGAGCAGGAAGAGTGACCTAGTAGCGACCAGTGAAAAGGCGGGGCTAGGAGATGACTCGACCCCTGTATCCACAACTAGGTGAGTATATATTCTCTCTCTCTGAAAAACATCCAACTACACAGAAAGAAGTGAAAGATCTGAGCCAACTAGACACATCAAATGGAATGGGACCTGACAGTGTATCACCATGGGTTTTGATAAGAGGAGCAGAAGCACTCTGTGATCCGCTAGCAAAAAAAAATTCAAGTGACTGTAAATGGGACAGGTGACAATATTTGTCAAGGAACTGACAGGTAGCTGTGAACTACAGATTTATATCCTTGACATACGTTTGTATATAGTAATATATATAAAACAATGGAGGACAGGAAGTTCATAAAAAAAGAGAACCACCACGAGTTTTGATTGAAAAAAAAGTCTTTTGTGGAGATGATGTTAGTGTGTTCGCCACGTGTAATAATCTTACACGGGTCTCAGGCATAAGATGATCCCAGTGGCGGAGTCTCTGCAGTACCGTGTGTCTAAGGCCAAGTGAAGGTGTGATAGTCGATGATCCTATGATGGACCACGGCAACAGTGACCTCTGGCTTACTGGTACTGGACTCAGTGGACTGAGTCCTGTTTGAGTAACACAAAGTAACAAGAGACAAAGGAAATGAACCAGTGGGTGGACTGTATATTACAGAATTGTGGGAAGGCATCCGACACCGTCCCACACCCTAGACTACTGCACAAGCTAGAACAAGAAGCAGGAACAATGGGAAAGGTACTAAAATAGATCTGGTGCCACGAGTAAAGTATACAGTGATGTCGTCTCTGCAGGTATTTATCATTATGATTAAAATTAAGCGCTAAACCAGTAAGGGTCATACAGCGCTGGTGTCTGGAGGTAAATGAATAACAAGCTGGGGTTCCACAAGGGCCAGTTCTGGGGTACACAAGGTAGCAATCCTACATCTTACCTCAGCATCGCTGTAGCGCAAAAATTGCGAAATGAGTTGAATCACGCTTACAGAGAAAGAAAGTCTACGCATCCTCGTGAGGAATCACTCACTCTCTCAAGGAACTAGATGTATATGGGTCGCTGTGCGATGCGAAAAAGATATCCCTGCATTGCGTAACCCCAGCTCTCTGGACGTCAATGCACGAGAAAGGAATAGTACAGAGTACGGCATAATTTCTAAAGCAGGTAAATAATATTTAAAGATCCGAAGCGAATTAAGAAATGTATTTACAAGTTATCACATAGACTTTAATACCCAATTTCTTCCGTAAAAACTGGCAAATTAGGGCATATACAGCCCAGAACTAATTGAATTATTCCACTAAGAAACACTGACTTTGAAAAGCTGAAGAGAATAATGTCCTAAGACACACAGCAGATTTTGTCGCCGATTTCAATTTGCATTATCAGGTTACCACCGTTGAAGGCTGAAGACAGTCAGATGAAACACTCGGAATTCCTCGCATGAAAATCAATATTTCAATGTTCCCGGTTTTTCCATGAAAATAAAGGGAAAGTGGAACTAATACAGGCTGAAATAAATTCAAACTTTTCTGTGTGTAAGAGTGACCCGCTTTTAAAGTTTAAATAAGTAAATATTTGTTAAACTTTTGATACATAACATACAATGTTTTACAATGGTCTTAAGGGTACACACATGTTATGTGCACATAAAAAGTACATTATGTAGATTTAACCCAGGAAACTCAAGCATTCTGACTCATTTCTGACCAGAAGAAACATTCTCCGGTTGTCACAGAAATCAATATCGTTAATAAAAGTGGTTCATTAAGAGTCAACCTAAGCTCAAGGCGAAGGTTCCTTTGAGGAAAACACATCACTATTAATAAAGCTTACCAAAATTTGTTCCTACACAGTGCACAGCCTAAACCCATGGATCATTACGTCCATTACATTAGATGAGTCAGCCATTAAAGATTGATGCCGATTATTATTGTTAGATTTAATCAGGGGGAAAAGTGCTTAGCCAGAAGGGGTCACATAGTGCCTGTGCAATATTAGACATTCAAATTCGATTCTAGGATGTGGAGGATGAGTCCAGTTCTTTGGATCAAGAGCCACTTACCGGCATCAAGGCAATATAATGCAGTAATGTAACTAGTACTACAACATACCGAGATTAAAAGTGCCAAAATGGCACCAACAATACCAACCTTCTCAGTGGGATACACCAGTCCTGAAAGTTTGAAGCCGATCAAGATTGGTTCCAGAATTTATCTCATACTAACAAATTTCAAAAATGGTTTATATAAAATCGATTAGATGACACCTACACTTGTCAGTTTTTCCACAAACTATCAATTAGTAATAGATGACCAGAGTTGAAAATTTGAATCCGATATGATAAGGCGTTCTGAAGTTACAAAGCAAAACCTTGGATGAAGTCAGGGTATAATAAGAACAGTGTCAACACTGTGCCTACCCAGGCATACTATTTAAGGCCTCGCCACACTCGTGAAAATTTGCAGTTCTATTTAAAAAATTCTACATTTTTCTTTAAGAAACCCGAATTTTATAAATGTAAAATTGCAAAATTGGCATATACAAAGTCCAGATTCACTACAAAAATACTTCCAATTAAGATACATCAACTCTTAGCTAAGTGTATGAAGCTCATCGGAAGAGATATTGTATTCATTCAACAATTCATTCATTCAATTTTTTTTTGTAACAATTTCCCCTTGTGGTTTAGCGCTTCTTTTGATTATAATAATAATAATTTGTAACAATTTCATTAATATTTTAGATTTGTTCCTAAGCTGCCTAAACTTACTTGCCTGGTGGAGTCTTCTTGAAGACTGTTCCGAGAGTCAACGCCCCCGCGGCCCGGTCCCAGACTAGGATGGCCTGATCAACTAGACTGTTGATGTTAGCCACACGAGGCCAACGTACTCACCACAGCCCGGCTTATCACGAAATAACTTGCGAAAGTTGTCAGGTTCTCTCTTGAAGACAGCCAGGGGTCTGTTGGTAATCACCCTTATGTACGAAGGGAGGATGTTGAAAAGTCTTGGTTCCTTTACACTTAAGTTTACCCTTAGTGTACTCATTACACCCCTGCTTTCATTTGTGTTATTTTACATTTTCTGCGAAGCCTCTTGTTTTCATGGGGAGAGATTTGTGTAAGCAGATTTGAGACTAATCCTTCTAAGATTTTCCAGGTGTAGATAATAGTGTATCATCATCGCCTACGTTCCAAGGAATACAGATCGAAGGACTTGAAACGTTTCCAGTAAATTAGGTGTTTGATGAAGTTTATGCTAGTAGAGAAGGTTCTTTGCTCTTTCTCAAGGTCTGCAATTTCGCTGCCTTGAATGAAGTTATTAGAATACAGCAGTACCCCAGTCTAGAGAGAACAAGCAATTTAAGAGTACAACTGGCTTGTCATCCCTTGTTTCGGAGGTTCTAGTTATCCAGCCAGTCATGTTCTTTGCGATTGTGATAATGACACTGTTGTAATCCTTAAAGGTAAAATCTTCAGTCATAATCACTCCCAGGTCTCTCACAATAGTCTTAGGCTTTATTGAGTGATTTGAATTTGTTTTATCCTCCGTTCCAGACTTTATTTCCTCAATCTTTCTATAGCGGAGTAACTGCAGCTTATCCTTATTAAACATCATATTGTTGTCTGTGACCCACTGAAAGACTAATTATATGAGTTTAGAGGTTTTCTGTGTGCTCAGTGGAAGACATTCTCATACATATTTTAGTATCGTCTACAAGGGATGATACTTTGCTATGATTTATATCTATTTCTGATATAATAATAAGAAAGATAAGAGAGGTAATTACTGTACCTTGGGAAACAGAGATTTTCAATATGGCAGCTTCTGATTTCACTCTTGTCACTATTACATTTTTTTTTTTTTTTTTTTTTTTATAAAAAAATTGTTATTCGTCGGCCCACTTTTGGCATAATCTACCTACTTGTAGTCTACCTGGAGGGTATTCCGGGGATCAACGCCCCCGCTGCCAGGTCCACGACCAGGCCTCCCAGTGGATCATAACCTGATCAATGAGGCTGTTGCTGCTGGCCGCACGCAGTCCAACGTACGAACCACAGCCCGGCTGATCCGGCACCGACTTTAGGTATCTGTCCAGCTTCCTCTTGAAGACAACCAGAGGTCTACTGGTAATGTCCCTTATGGCTGGTGGGAGGCTGTTGAACAGTCTTGGGCCCCGGACACTTATTGTGTTTTCTTTTAGTGTACCAGTGACACCCCTACTTTTCACTGGGGGTATGTTGCATCGCCTGCCAAGTCTTTTGCTTTCGTAGGGAGTGATTTCTGTGTGCATATTGGGAACCAGTCCCTCCAGAATCTTCCATGTTTAGATTATGATATATATCTCTCGCCTGCGCTCCAATGAGTACAAGTCAAATGCTTCCAGGCGTTCCTAGTAGTTAAGGTGTTTGAAGAAACTTATACATGCAGTAAAGGTTCTCTGTACATTCTCTAGATCTGCAATTTCACCTGCCTTGAATGGTTATGTTAATGTACAGCATTCGGACTCCGTGTCAGGGTCATGACAAGTTAACATATTATCACGTCCTCCATGTCAAGGTTATGACAGGTTAACATTTATCACGTCCTCCGTATCAAGGTTATGACAGGTTAACATATTATCACGTCCTCCGTGCCAAGGTTATGACAGGTTAACATATTATCACGTCCTCCGTGCCAAGGTTATGACAGGTTAACATATTATCACGTCCTCCGTGTCAAGGTAATGACAGGTTAACATATTATCACGTCCTCCGTGCCAAGGTTATGACAGGTTAACATATTATCACGTCCTCCGTGTCAAGGTAATGACAGGTTAACATATTATCACGTCCTCCCTGTCAAGGTCAGGACAGGTCAACAAAACATCCCGTTCTCCGTGTCAAGGTCAGGGCAGACCAACATGCAGTCACGGACTCCGTGTACCAAGGTCATGACGTCACCAAGGACGGTGGTAAGTTTGCTCAGCTCTCTTATTCAACATTTGTTGACATGTGTCAACACTCCCAGGTAGAAAACGTGGAACTTGAACCTTCCCAAACCATTAGTGTCAGTCGTGGATCTGAGAGATAAAACTTTCACGTCCATGAAACAAAACAAAACAAAAAAAATGATGATTATGCATGAAAAAAATAGTAGCAAGGAAAGGAAAGTTTTTTTTGAGTCGTTTCTGGAAATACAGTCACAAAGAATGACAGATACTGCAAATTGCCTCCGTCAAACTGCGCAAGAAACCAGATGAAAATCGAAATTTAATCTTACTTTACTGCCTTGTGGGAGTTTTTCTCCGAAGGGACAGGTGGTGGCCCCGTTTGTGTGTGCCCCGCTGGGCAGGTGGAGGCACCGTGTGTCCCGCGGGGTCAGGTGGTGGCACATACACCGTTAGTTAGTTACCATTTTGTCCTAGGCACATGTCGATTTGACACTAGGCCTGTTGTGTGTTTGTGTGTGTGTGTGTGTACGTACTCACCTAGTTGTGGTTGCAGGGGTCGATTCATAGCTCCTGGCCCCGCCTCTTCACTGGCCGCTACTGTGTGTATGTGTGTGTGCGTGCGTGCGCGCGCTTTCCCCACTGGGTGAGTTGTAGCCCCGGCTGAACCCCACGGATCAGATGGTATCCCCCGTATGCTCGCGTGCCCCGTGAGGCGCAGGTGGCTACGAGTACCCTGCTGAGCAATTTTTTTGCATTTATACCTCCCTTGTTTTGCAATTTCCAGATTATATTTTCAGGAGTGACAATGCAGAAGTTACTTCTAAACTATACAAATGTAATCCGTTCATCCATTACGACAAGCTAAATGTTTACTAGTTTTTAGTTTTTTTGCTATGAAACTGTTTTATTTATTTCTTTATTGGTTTTTCCCAGTAATAGCGCATTAATACTTGACCTTACGTGCCTTCAGATCTGCTGATGCTCCTCTCACTTGATGGCACAATGATTTTGAATTTGTGTATCGGTTTACCTTCTCTTCGTCAAATTTCAGGGTTTTTTCAGCGAGGATGTCTCATAAATGCCTCGTGAAACTGTAATGTCACGAATAGTAAGCAATTCACCGAAAGGAGGATTCGAACCCATGGCAAGCCAGTCCTAAAACTAGCAGACAAGTGTGCTATCCATTGTACCTAGAAGTCTACAAGTTCTTTTATTTTGGTTTCATGGTTATTTCTCGTCTCATGGTTATTTATCGTCTGGCTCTTATGTTGATCTTGTCAGTATTCAGTGGCAGCAAATTCTTAAGTTCTCTGGATATTTCACTGGTCTTCAATATATCAGGTGGCTGCTTGTTTAGGGCTTCACGTCCACAATGTTCCATGTGTCGTCTTCCTGTGTATTATCTCGCACATTGTCTCCAACGATTCGGCAGTTTTGTCGTCCTCTTTATATTTTTATTTTGTATTATATTATACTTTTCACAATTTACTTTGATTTTTTTTGCAAACTTGGAAAAATGATTCAGTTTCGTTCTCGTCTGTTTCCTTTTCAAAGTTTCTTTTTTCATCATTGTTTACCAGTGTACATATCTAATGAGCCCTTCTGTGCCTACTGCAGACTTTTCCAGACACAATATTTTATGATATGTACTTTCATTTTTGGCTCTCTAACATTTTCCTTTACACACTTTTTTTTTTTGTTCGGTCAGTTTTTTTTTTTTTGCAGGACTCTTATATCACCTACTTGCCTGTTACCTGAAGAATATTAATCCAGTTTATTTCAAATATTGCTTTAGATCTACAAAAACTACATTTTTCTTATAATTTCGTTTTTTTCTTAACTGTGTTGTCTTCTTGCCCTATATAATATTCTAATATTCTAGTGACTACTAAACCTAACATTAACAGAGTATTGCCTTCTGTTATTAGTGTTTACTTGTTTGAATTGTTGGTGCCTAAGGAATCTGGTCACTATATTGTGGAATTTGGCATTATAGCATTAGTTTTCCTGGTCTGGTAGACTAGCCAGTCCATTTATCGCTGAAATCATCTGTTACAACGATTTGTACTGTTGCCAACACGTATCGATTTCCTGTTCTTGGTGTTTTGTGTGAGCTGTACATCACTGTCACTATTACCTTTGTCTCTGCAGGCACTGCTCTACCTGCAATATATTTTTGTAAATCATCGGAATCTAGGTTTCGCAGATCTTCAAATCTGTGACAGTCGTGTGTTTATCTTTTCTTACTGCTTCGTACTCTTCTGGGAATGTGGTCCTGGTTATTATTCTGTGATTCATATTTCTATAATGCTTTTAATGTCAAAGCTTCCTTCCTCTATTTCACGATGAAGTCCAATTTTTTAGTGATTCTGCAGTCAAGTTCCAAAAAACAGGCGAAATTATTTACAAATATTATGTCTACGTCCACGGCAGGACTCGAACCTGCAAATTCTGCATGAGAGTACACAGCACTTCATCCACGACGCCAGACTCCAGATAAGTATGGGCGTCTAGCTTCGACTAGGCACCCATACTTATCTGGAGTCTGGCGTCGCGGATAAATGTGGAAAAGACACTTGTGTACGTTCAGGACATTAATTGAAGTAAACGTTCCGCCATGATTGTCTTCTTCAGTCCTAATACAATGTTCTGAACTGTACATAAATGTCTTTTACCACACCTTGTCGGTATCACCATACCATTTCTCAGTCGTGGATAAGGTACTGTGTACCCTCATGCAGAGTTTACAGGTTCGAATCCTGCTGTGGAAGTAGAGATAATGTTATATATATGTTGTAGCATTTTCTCCATATGATTAGTTTTTAGTTTTATTTTTTGTTATGAGCAGTCGAGTAGAAAACACTGATCAACAATATTTGAAAAGTTGTATGCTTCTTAAATGAGATTAGTTAATTCTTATGCATTTTCATGTCCTGAATCCAAATATCACCTTGAAAAATTCTTATTGGTTATAGGTTTAAAGGTACGAGACATGTAATATTTGTTGATTTAATTATAACGTACAATATGTATCAGTATGTTTTAAACTCTAATCCGTACCTACTCTCTGCCTTTTTGCTTGACGCTTATAGTGGGCTGAAGAATCATCTCTTGCCAATGTCCAGCAATAGTCCGCAGCATTCTTGTGCCCCATTTGCCCTGGTACCATTTTTCCATGGTTGAAATATCTTGGTAAAACCTTTCACCATGTTCGTCACTAACTGTCCCACAGTTTGCTGGAAAAAAAAGTCTAAATGCGAGTCTAAAAAGTGGATTTTAAGAGACATGTTATATCCCATGCCTTCCCTGCTGTTTCCGAGAAATCCCTTCACCACTAACTTGAATGCTTCCCAAGCAGCTTTGTCCTCCTCATGAAGGTCTGATTCAAGGTCACCATCTTTAAGAAGCTCTCGAATCTGAGGACTATTGACGACTCCCTCTCTTAGTGTCGCTCAGTAAAGGGAATTTTGATGTTAAACACTTGAATCCCTGACCTGATTTGTTCATAGCTTTTACAAAGTTTTTCATGAGCCCCAGTTTTATGTGTAGTGGTGGTAGCAAAATTTTGTTTGGTTGAATGAGAGGTGGATGTTGAACATTGTTCATCCCAGACTCCAATGATTGACGAGGTGGCTGATCTCTCCTGATGTAGTGGCAACCTCTTGCACAGCCTCCAGTGACTGCAGGCTAAGAAAAATCACCTACCTTTCACCTCAAAATATAAACTTGGAGAGCACAACCACCTTCTATGACTGCTGGAACAATAATGAAGGTCAGTGAGACTGTGAGTGTGGTAAGAAACACACTGCCACAAGCCTGTTGCAACCTGTTGTGACACGTAGCTCTATATTGAAAAGTGGGCTAACAAACAATTTTAACCATGATATTCCTTATCAGTGACCTAAAATTAGTTGGAAATTGCTACTCTGGTCTCGGAAGCATTTTGGTTGTGAGTGCTGGTGAATTCTCACCGCTCATCTATCAGTCTTGTCACAGCAGCAAGTGGTGTGAATGTGAGGTATCTATCACCACACACTCACCAGTCAGTCTTGTCACAGCAAGTGGTGTAGATATAGGTGATCTGTCACCACACCCCCGCCAGGTTGTTGTGCACACGGTATGTCCTGCAACCCAGGTGGCTGACCTCGTTGCACAACGCGGGGCAGATGGTGATGTGCCTCTCGGGGCAGGTGGTGATGTGCCTCTCGGGGCAGGTGGTGATGTGCCTTTCGGGGCAGTGACGATAGTTAATTGCGCTATAACACAGACCCTTGCTCTTCCTACGGGTTTAGCGCCCCTTCCCATCTCTTAAATGAAAAATATTAATGACTCTCCCACAGGAGTGAGAGGCGGAGGGTGATGCAAGTAACACTGAGTATTGTTCCGAGGCAGAGCTGACTGCCTCTCAAGTTTCTGCAAATCCCTGCAACTTATTAAGATTGTATCAAAGTTTTCCTCACGGTACAGCTGGTGCCTTTGAGGCATAGGTGAGGCCACAGGTGACGGCGTTGCTACGCTCTCTCGTCCGTGTTACTTGTTCGTGAGTTTCCTCGTCCGTGAGTTTACTCGTTCGCAATGTTGATTGTCCGTGATGTTAATTCTAGTTTCTTATGTTCTTCCCACCATACCAAAAGTAACATAGTCTTCTCCTCCTGTGTTTCACCAGTGATACTGCTGCGGTGTCCCCTCCTGCTTTGTAACCTGCTCCTGTGTCCCCTGCTGCTGCTGCGTCACCTGCTGCTGCATCACCTGATGTTGTGTCCCCTGCTGCTGTGTCTCCTGCTGCTGTGTCCCCTGCCACTGTGTAACCTGCTGCTTTGTCCCCTGCTGCTGTGTAACCTGCTGCTGTGTCTCCTGCTGCTGTGTCCCCTACTGCTGCATAATCTGCTCCTGTGTCCCCTACTGGTGTGTCACCTGCAGCTGTGTCCCCTGCTGCTGTGCAACCTGCTGCTGTGCAACCTGCTGCTGTGCAACCTGCTGCTGTGTAACCTGCTGTTGTCCCCTGCTGTTGTGTTCCTTGCTGCTGTGTCCTCTGTTGTTGTGTCCCCTGCTGTTGTGTAACCTGCTTCTGTGTCCCCTGCTGCTGTGTCATCTGCTGTTGTGTTACCTGCTTCTGTGTAACCTGCTGCTGTGTCACCTGCTGCTGTGTAACCTGCTGTTGTGCCCTCTGCTGTTGTGTCCTCTGCTGTTGTGTCCTCTGCTGTTGTGTCCCCTGCTGTTGTGTCCCCTGCTGTTGTGTCCCCGGCTGCTGTGTCCCCTTCTGCTGTCTCACCTGCTGCTGTGTCACCTGCTGTTGTGTAACCTGCTGCTGTGTCACCTGCTGTTGTGTAACCTGCTGCTGTGTCACCTGCTGTTGTGTAACCTGCTGCTGTGTCACCTGCTGTTGTGTAACCTGCTGATGTGTCCCCTGCTGTTGTGTCACCTGCTGCTGTTTCACCTGCTGCTGTGTCACCCGCTGTTGTCTTAGCTGCTGCTGTGTAACCTGCTCCTGTGTCACCTACTGCTGTGTATCCTGCTGCCGTGTCCCCTGCTGCTGTATCCCCTGCTGCTGTGTCCCCTGCTGTTGTGTCCCCTACTGCTGTGACCCCTTCTGCTGTGTCCCCTTCTGCTGTGTCCCCTTCTGCTGTGTCACCTGCTGCTGTGTCACCTGCTGCTGTATCACCCGCTGCTGTGTCACCTGCTGATGGTTCCCCTTTTGCTGTTACCTGCTGCTGTGTTATTTGCTGTTGTGTCACCTGCTGCTGTGACATCATCATCATGGTTCCCAGTAATCTGAGGTCAACAAGTTTTTCAGTATATTGTGAAAATTTTTCCATCATCCGTCAGGAAAAAATAATTTTTTTGGGGAATCTTGCTGTGTAATGCATTTATGTAAAGACTCGCTGAAGAATTATATGCAAACTGGGTTAAAAAATTAAATTGTAACATGCACCAGCAAATTACAATATTCATGAAGGCATCACGAACGTGTATAATTGAACGTTTTTCGAGCATTATATATATATATATATATATATATATATATATATATATATATATATATATATATATATATATATATATATATATATATATATATATATATATATAGGCTGGCTTCGCTCTATGGACTGGTGGACCTGAATGCTGTTACTTGCACACAGCAGTGAAGAATTGGATGAATGGCAGGAGACACTGGATGACTTTAGGCTGGCTTAGGCTCTATCCCATAAACTGGCTTACTTTTTGGCTTAATTGCAAAACCCAGATCAACTCTTCGGAGGTTTACTTGCAATTAGAAGCCAGAAGACTGGAGACACTGCTTCAGAAGAGTCTTGGATGGGTGACGTCACGGGTGAGGGAAGGTGAGTCGCTGGCGACGGTTGATATTGACGCCCGCGGCGGCACTCTCTCACACCGGCTTCTTCTTTCTCTCAAATCCGCTCAAAATACTCAAAATCTACGCCCACGAGCTGCCACCATTTCTTGCGTGGAGGTTCTTTCGTACATTGGGTAATGAACAGACGAGTTTGGGATGGTAACTTGGTGTATTAAGGCAATAGATAGGGTGGAATCTCAAGAGCCGCAAGCCTGGTTCTTCTATACACGGTGTCCGGATGGTGACTGAGGCACTGCCCCGAGCAGGGCTCATAGCGTTCAAAGTATTGACCTTTGACATGGGTGACCTTTGACATTGGGCTAACGGTTGCAACGGTTGGTCACGTGAGCAGAAACGGTTATACCCTATGAACTCTCACTGAGCTTACAGTGACAATATGGCAAGATGAGCGTTGGTATTTAAGCCAATATCGCAAGTTCTGCCTATTCGGCACGACATATATATATATATATATATATATATATATATATATATATATATATATATATATATATATATATATATATATATATATATATATATAAATCAGTAAATATTTGGCTTTTTACTTTTTGGTGGCCTTATTATTTACGAATTATAAAAAAATGTAGATTCATATTTACGATCGTGTTATGACATTTACAAAATCCGTCATTTGTTAAAACATTTCGAAGCTTAATTTCATGGGCGCGTTGTTTATCTGCGAGTCCATTACCATCACTCAGATGTAAGTATTTAAATGGATAAAGCATTAGTTGTTTGTGTAACAGTGTCAGTACACTGTTGGTGTAGGTGGTGTTGCAGGGGGAGGAGTTGTTGGTGTAGGTGGTGTTGCAGGGGGAGGAGTTGTTGGTGTAGGTGGTGTTGCAAGGGGAGTTGTTGGTGTAGGTGGTGTTGCAGGGGTGGAGTTGTTGGTGTAGGTGGTGTTGCAAGGGGGAGGAGTTGTTGGTGTAGGTGGTGTTTCAAGGGGAGGAGTTGTTGGTGTAGGTGGTGTTGCAGGGGGAGGAGTTGTTGGTGTAGGTGGTTTTTCAGGGGGAGGAGTTGTTGGTGTAGGTGGTGTTTCAAGGGAAGGAGGAGTTGGTGCAGGTGGTGTTGCAGTGGGAGGAGTTGATGGTGTAGGTGTTGCAGGGGGAGGAATTGTTGGTGTAGGTGGTGTTTCAGGGGGATGAGTTATTGGTGTAGGTGATGTTTCAGGGGGAGGACTTGTAGTTCTAGGTGGTGTTTAACGGGAAAGAGTTGTTAGTGTATGGTGTTGATGGTGGTGGGGTTGGTGGTGGGGTTGGTGATGGTGGTGGGGTTGGTGATGGTGGTGGGGTTGGTGATGGTGGTGGGGTTGGTGATGGTGGTGGGGTTGGTGATGGTGGTGGGGTTGGTGATGGTGGTGGGGTTATTGATGGTGGGGTTGGTGATGGGATGATATTGACGATGGGAGTTGGTAATGTTGGTGGGATTGGTGATGGTGGGATTGGTGATGGTGGGGGTTGGTGATATTGGTGGGGTTGATGGTGTTGATGAGATTGGTGATGGTGGTGAGGTTGATGGTGGGGTTGAGTGAGGTTATTGATGGTGGTGGAGTTGGTGGTGGGATTGGTGATGGTGAGGTTGATGGTGGTGGGGATTGGGATTTTGGTGAGGTTGGTAATGGTTGTGGGGTTGATAATGGTGGGGATGGTGATGTTGGTGGGGTTGGTGATGGTGGTGGGGTTGGTGATTGAATTGATGGGATTGGTGATGGGGTTAGTGATGGTGAGGTTTGTGACGATGGTGGGGTTGATGATGATGGTTGAGTTGGTGGTGCTGGTATAGGTGGTCGTATTACCGTAGATTTTTTTTTGTTTTTTGTTATTGTATTGGCTGTAGTTGTTGGTTTGTGTTGATGTTGAGTGTTGACATCGGTGGTCGTGGCTACGATAATGATAGTTAATAATAATTTACCAGTAACTTTGATGTTGATTTAATGTTGATAGTGTTGGTATGGTGTTATGATCGTAATTATTTATTAAAGGGGCTAATATTTTAATACTCTTGTTGATAAAACTGTTGTCTATTTTTGTTGGTATGGTAATTTTTTTTTTAAATTGTGACGGTGTAGCAGAAGCGGAAAAGTAGGAATTTGCATATTTAATTTGCCATAAAAATAGAACCCAGAGAGTTATAGTGAGCAGGTAATAGCAGAGGTTGCCACAGTGAAAGGTTGTGTTCCGGGAGACACACTACTTTCTCCTCTTCTTTCTCGTTCACCTGAAGGAACTGATCCCTAACCTGCATACCGAAATCACTCCCCGTGATAGCAATAGGCTTGACAGGGTGCAATATACCTCCAATGAAAGCAGGGGCGCGACAAGTACACTTAGAGACAACACAATAAGTGTAAAGGAACGTGATCCTACAATGTTGTGTTTGTTGGTGTTGGTGACACTATTATGAGGAAATGTGTTTTTGTTGAGCTAGTAGTGTAATACTGTGTGGTCGTACTTCAAGTATTATAATTATACATATTGACACTATAATTGAAGAACATGTGTAAAATAAGCTATAAACTCTAGTAAATATACGAATCCAGTGGTCCCTTGAATTACGATATTAATCGGTTCCAGAAGATGTATCTTACCTCCAAACTCTCCTAACTCGAACCCGAAAATACAAATTTTTATGGTAATTGATTTTAAGATCCTGAAAGTGCAACTTTTACTTACCTTGCACACTGTCATATATAACTTGCAGGAGCTGTATCTCCCTTCATCTGTTTCTCTCTTGTCCACAATTACAACAGTCTTTCCATCTCTATGATAATTTTATATGCCTTTTTCACTATCTTAGATTCGTCAGCCACTTTAATATTCAATATTCCTTTCTGCTTTATTATAGCAAAGATGATGGTTGTGGAAAGTTAGACTCATGTACTAATTTTTTGCTTGATCTTCAGAGAGACGGCCTGTTAACTGCGCACTTTAGGGACCATGATGACTTGTTAACGCAAAAGATAGTGTAATTATAACACAAATGCAGTTATGAAGAGTAATAATCCATATTTATTGAGTGTCCCGTGACCTAGTAGGCAACGCTCTCGTCTCACACACACAGTCTGTGGTTCAATTCCCGGCAAGGGTGGAAACATTGGGCGTTTCCTTACACCTGGTGTCCCCGTTCACCTAGCAAACAAACAAGTAGGTAACTGGGTGTTAGTCGACTGGTGTAGGTCGCATCCTGGGGGACAAGAATGAAGGATCTCAATGGAAATAAGACAGACAGTCCCTCGATGATGCACTGATTTTCCAGGGTGACTAACCCTCTGGGGTTAAAAATCCGAACAAAATCTTATATCTCTCATACCACAGTCATGTGATCTTGACACACGTTCACACTACAACCATCACGAAGTACAGTGGTGCTGACACACGTTCACACTACAACCATCACGAAGTACAGTGGTGCTGGCACACGTTCACACTACAACCATCACGAAGTACAGTGGTGCTGGCACACATTCACACTACAACCATCACGAAGTACAGTGGTGCTGACACACATTCACATTACAACCATCACGAAGTACAGTGGTGCTGACACACGTTCACACTACAACCATCACGAAGTACAGTGGTGCTGACACACATTCACACTACAACCATCACGAAGTACAGTGGTGCTGACACACGTTCACACTACAACCATCACGAAGTACAGTGGTGCTGACACACGTTCACACTACAACCATCACGAAGTACAGTGGTGCTGACACACATTCACACTACAACCATCACGAAGTACAATGGTGCTGACACACGTTCACACTACAACCATCACGAAGTACAGTGGTGCTGACACACGTTCACACTACAACCATCACGAAGTACAGTGGTGCTGACACACGTTCACACTACAACCATCACGAAGTACAGTGGTGCTGACACACGTTCACACTACAACCATCACGAAGTACAGTGGTGCTGACACACGTTCACACTACAACCATCACGAAGTACAGTGGTGCTGGCACACATTCACACTACAACCATCACGAAGTACAGTGGTGCTGACACGTTCACACTACAACCATCACGAAGTACAGTGGTGCTGACACACGTTCACACTACAACCATCACAAAGTACAGTGGTGCTGACACACGTTCACACTACAACCATCACGAAGTACAGTGGTGCTGACACACATTCACACTATAACCATCACGAAGTACAGTGGTGCTGACACACGTTCACACTACAACCATCACGAAGTACAGTGGTGCTGGCACACATTCACACTACAACCATCACGAAGTACAGTGGTGCTGACACACGTTCACACTACAACCATCACGAAGTACAGTGGTGCTGACACACGTTCACACTACAACCATCACGAAGTACAGTAGTGCTGGCACACATTCACACTACAACCATCACGAAGTACAGTGGTGCTGACACACGTTCACACTACAACCATCACGAAGTACAGTGGTGCTGACACACGGTCACACTACAACCATCACGAAGTACAGTGGTGCTGGCACACGTTCACACTACAACCATCACGAAGTACAGTGGTGCTGGCACTTAGTCTCACCTCTAGGAACAGAAAGTTATCGTTCTAGCTGTCCAGTGGAAAACATTATCATCAGCAGTAAATAAATGAACGAAGTGAACATAGTGAAAAAGAGGATAAAACAGAGTAAAAGAAAGGCATAGCAAGGCCGACCTCTACCGAACAAATAAATATGCACCAGTGCTTGCAAGAAATAAAAAGAGAACTTCAGAGACCACCAGCTTGCTCCACTCAGACCACTTATATTGTGAGAACTAGTGTATATGTATATTATGTATGTATATATATATATATATATATATATATATATATATATATATATATATATATATATATATATATATTAGTATATATATATAGTATATATATATATGTCGTGCCGATTAGGTAAAACTGGTCAATTAGCAAGAACTCATTTAAAATTAAGTCCTTTCTAAAAATTTCTCTTATACGTTTAAAGATATATTTTTTCATTTATGGTAATGTAAGAATTTATAATTTTGTACCAAGAGAAACTTTGAAAACCTACCTAACCTTATTACAACAAGCGCAATTTAATTTAGCCTAACCCAACTAAATATATTTTAGATACGTTAACATTAATTTAATAATAAACAAACACAATGAAATATATTTTTCGTTATGTTCAGAATGATTTTGGCGAAATTATTGCATACACAAATTTTCACTTGTCTTATATGGCAAGGTGAACGTTGCTATTTAAGCCAAAATCGCAAGTTTTACCTAATCGGCACGACATATATATATATATATATATATATATATATATATATATATATATATATATATATATATATATATATATATATATATATATATATATATATATATATATATGTTAGGAATTCGCAAGAGCAGGCGAAATATTCACAAACACTGATCTCTGGCCGACGGAGACTTGAACCTACGAACCTCATGACAAGGTACGCAGTGCTTTGCCGACCGTACCACACTGGTCAATACCTTGGCATCCAGCTTTCGCTAGACGTTATTCCAAGGCAGCCAGCTTTCAGGCAGGAAGGCTTACAGCTTTTCATCTCATCCCTCCGTCGGCCAGAGATCAGTGTTTGTGAATATTTCGCCTGCTCTTGCGAATTCCTAGCATTGTAAAAATATCTAGTTGTGTCGATGCATGCAGGGGATGAGATGAAAAGCTGTAAGCCTCCTGCCTGAAAGCTGGCTTCCTTGGAATAACGTCTAGCGAAAGCTGGATGCCAAGGTATTGGACCAGTGTGGTACGGTCGGCAAAGCACTGCGTACCTTGTCATGAGGTTCGTAGGTTCGAGTCTCCGTCGGCCAGAGATCAGTGTTTGTGAATATATATATATATATATATATATATATATATATATATATATATATATATATATATATATATATATATATATATATATATATAATATTGATTGATTGATTTTATTTTAATCTATATTTTAGAGATTAAAGCAGAGTGCATCATCCCTCTCATCAGTTGATCACCTTCACAGCTGATCACCCCTCTCATCAGCTGATCACTCCCTCTCATCAGCTTTCCACGCTTAAATTAGCTGCCGATGCTTTCAACAGCAGCTGAAAGCAGCGTCAGCTGTATAATGTGTAAACAAGGAGCACATTTGAATACGTATTTTTTGCGGAATACTTTTGAGTTGACAGCTGATTGGCCAGTTAAATTTGTCTTTGAATAGACGGCTGATTGGTTGGGGAAGTTTGAAGTTGTGCTACCATAGCCCTCGTAGCTCGGTGCTCGTGAATGGTAGCTCGGGTGTAAAACTCACAACCGAAAGGACTGTGCTTCGATTCCCGGGTGGAACAGTGCGTGTGTACAAGTCTTCTTGAACTTGTTGCCTTCGTTCACCTGGGGGACTGTAGTAGGTTCACCGTCTTGTCCCGGCCCAGGTCTTTTCCAGATGGTGACCCGGCGCACCTGGGGAGGACCGGGATAAACTCCACCCCAACACTACAACCCCCCACCTTGCCACCCCTCCACTACAACCCCCCATGTTGCCACCCCACAACCACATCTCACTACCACACCTCATTAAGGAGCACGTAAGTATCCCTGTCTTCTAAAAACATGTTAATTTTTCCAATATAATCTACCTTGTTCATAATTACTATCGCATTTGCTTTATTTCTTAAGATGAAGTCTAGGATCTTTCATTAATTCATAGTATAACTTAACAAATCTTTGAGGACAATTGTGTTGCAGAGGTGTGAGCAAAACTCAGATCTCTGCAACAGTGCCTCTTACACTGACACTCCCATTCCGTTCCCACATCGCCACCTTCAGTGACACGGTCCTCCAGTATCATTAAACTTGTAACAGACCTTCATTACTCCATTGTTACATCCCTGTTAACACCTTTGTGGCCATACCTCTAATTATAGCTCTGTCTCCCCAGTTATCAAACTTAGTCACATTTACTTTTGTCACCGCCACTCTCTCAGCCATTATCACCCATAATCTTTCATCCCATAATTACAACTTATCTGGTATATTAAATAACTCCATATGAAGATTTTCAGAGTTGTGCTGGTAGAGAACAGAGGTGCTTGGAGTACGAGGAACTTAGCCTATCAACACTTTGAAAGGAGGTGGCCAGCGGGATGTGATATGAAAATAACTTGAGGTGGGAGGGGGAGTTAGGGAAGATGGATAGCAGATACAGACGCTGATTTGTCATAAAGTGCTTTCCCATCTCAGGGTTGTAAGTATAATGAACTGGACGAAGAAGTGGTACAGACAAACACAGCACACAATTCGAAGATTGAATATGCCGGGCATTGTATGTCACTATTGGTTAAAGCCGGTCGGGTGGAAGATAGTTAAGAGCTGTGGCCAGGAACGATGAAGCGACCTTTGCTATTTACCTTCATTGAAGAATAGAAAAGATGATTTCCATTTTTAAGTTAACAAGAGGCTACGAGAAAGAATACAGTGGAAATGTTATTGGAATTAGCAGCAGAGATGAAAGGCATGTGTGTGTGTGTGTGTACTCACTTAATTGTGGTTGCAGGGATCGAGTCATAGCTCCTGGCCCCGCCTCTTCACTGGTCGCTACTAGGTCCTCTCTCTCTCCCTGCTCCATGAGCTTTATCAAACCTCGTCTTAAAACTATGTATGGTTCCTGCCTCCACAACGTCACTAACCACTATTCCACTTCCTGACAGTTCTATGACTGAAGAAATACTTCCTAACATCTCTTTGACTCATCTGAGTCTTCAACTTCCAATTGTGACCCCTTGTTTCTGTGTCCCATCTCTGGAACATTCTGTCTTTGTCCACCTTGTCAGTTCCTCGCAGTATTTTATATGTCGTTATCATATCTTCCCTAACCCTCCTGTCCTCCAGTGTCGTCAGGCCGATTTCGCTTAATCTTTCTTCGTAAGACATGCCCCTTAGCTCCGTGACTAGTCTTGTTGCAAACCTTTGCACTTTCTCTAACTTCTTGACGTGCTTGTCCAGGTGTGGGTTCCAGACTGGTGCTGCATACTCCAATATGGGCCTGACATACACGGTGTACAGTCTTGAACGATTCCTTAATGAGGTATCGGAATTCTATTCTTAGGTTTGCCAGGAGCTCATATGCTGTAGCAGTTACCTGGTTGATGTACTCCTCAGATGTGCTTCGTATGATAATCACCCCAAGATCCTTTTCCTTGAATGAGGTTTGCAGTCTTTGGCCACCTAGCCTATACTCTGTCTGCGGTTTTCTTTGCCCTTTCCCGATCTTCATGACTTTGAATATGGCAGGGTTAAATTCGAGGAGCCAGTTGCTGCACCAGGCTTGCAGCCTGTCAAGGTCTCCTTGTAGTCCTGCTTCATCCTCATTCGATTTAATTCTCCTCATTAACTTCACATCATCTGCAAACAGGGACAATTCTGAGTCTATCCCTTCCGTCTTGTCATCCACATATACCAAAAACAACACTGGTCCTAGGACTGACCCCTGTGGAACCCCGCTCGTCATAGGCACCCATTCTGAAATCTCGTTACGTACCATATTGTAGTTTAATGCCTCGTGTCTGTCTCCTTTCTTAAAAATTTGTACTACATTTGCCATCTTCCATACCTCAGGTAGTTACCCAGTTTCAATAGATTTGTCGAAGATTTTTGTTAGTGGCACACACAGCGTCTCTGCTCCCTCTCTAAGGACCCACGGAGAAATGTTGTCCGATCCCACCGCTTTTGAGGTATCGAGTTCACATAGCAGCTTCACCTCCTCCTCGGTTGTGTGTATTTCATCCAGCACTTGATGGTGTATCCCTTGTTGGTGTAACCCCCTATTCTGACTTCCCGGAGTCCTTTCTGTCTCCACTCTGTGTGTGTGTGTGTGTATGTGTGTGTGTGTGTGTGAGTGGTGTAAACAGGACTGCAGGACATGTTTCCTTTAGTCTCTTCTACATTAGCAGTGACCTGTTACCCTATTAGAAATTATAGTTGCACGGTCTGAACAAAAGCTAGGTATGTTTTTCTTGTCATGTTCAGTCACACACGATGGGTTATATACATAGTGTTACAATCTGTCAGTCAGAGCTAGGAGACTTAGGCAGGGCAGGGAGGACATCAAGTATTCCATTAAAAATTCAGCAGCTAAGGCAGCTTCAAAGGTATTGTTTTCAGCAGAGCTTCAGTTACTATTATTCGAGAGTTACCAACTCTTAGGGTGGCAGTTCCATAGTGCAGGGACAATTAGAGGGTTAGAAATATTTAGGATCAAATAAATATAGACAGATGGTGACAAGCATTATGCTTCCCCTGATTCCTCAAGTAGGTAGACTACATTGAAGAGATAACATCAAAGCTATACACACACGCACACACGCACGCGCGCACGCGCGCACAAGCACACTAGAACATCGATGACCACCACCACCAGCTCAATCACCACACTACTACATCGACCACCACCCTCTTCCACACTGACCACCACCCACTTCTATACCTACCACCAACACACACTAGAACATCGACGATTACCACAGCCACATGGACCAACACCACGACAATATGGACCACCAACAACACCATAACCATCACACATTACCACCATATAATACTCCCACCACCGCTTCACCATCACTGCCACCAACCCCCCCCCACACACACAGGGGTCCAGTAGCTATAACTCGACCTCAACTAGGTGAGTACAGGACCTATAACTCGACCACAACTAGATGAGTACGTACACACACACACACACACACACACAAACACACACACACACACACAAACACACACACACAAACACACACACAAAGGGATGTTAGGAAGCACTTCTTCAGCCATAGAGTAGTCAGTAAGTGGAATAGTCTAGCGAACGATATAGTGGAGGCGGGAACCATACATAGTTTTAAGATAAGGTATGATAAAGCTGATGGAGCAGGGAGAGCAGAGACCCAGTAGCAATCAGTGAAGAGGCGGAGCCAGGAGCTATGAATCGACCCCTGCAACCACAAATAGGTGAGTACACACATGGGACAGAGACATGGAAGGAAAGTCAGTAAACGAAATGATGGAATACGTAACAACAAAATGCAAGGAAACAGAGGAAAAGTTTGTTCCCAAGGGCAACAGAAATAATGGGAAGACCAGAACAAGCCCTTGGTTTACCCAAAGGTGCAGGGAGGCAAAGACTAAGTGCGCTAGAGAATGGAGAAAGTACAGAAGTCAAAGGACCCAGGAAAATAAGGAGATTAGTCGTAGAGCCAGAAACGAGTATACACAGATAAGGAGGGAGGCCCAGCGACAGTACGAAAATGACATAGCATCGAAAGTCAAGTCTGACCCGAAACTGCTGTATAGCCACATTAGGAGGAAGACAACAGTCAAAGACCAGGTGATCAGGCTGAGGAAAGAAGGTGGGGAACTCACAAGAAACGATCTAGAGGTATGTGAGGAGCTCAACACGAGATTTAAGGAGGTATTTACAGTGGAGGCAGGAAGGACTCTGGAAAGACAGTACAGAGTGGGACACCAACAAGGAATATACCAAGTGTTGGGTGACACACACACAACTGAGGAGGAGGTGAAGAACTTGCTCAGTGACCTTGATACCTCAAAGGTGATGGGACCGGACAACATCTTCCCTGAGGTATGGAAGAAGGCAAATGTAGTTCCCATTTTTAAGAAAGGAGACAGAAACGAGGCACTAAACTATAGACCAGTGTCACTTACGTGTATAGTGTGCAAAGTCATGGAGAAGATTATCAGGAGGAGAATGGTGGAGCACCTGGAACGGCACAGGATTATAAAAGACAACCAGCACGGATTCATGGAAGGCAAATCCTGTGTCACAAACCTTCTGGAGTTCTATGACAAAGTAACAGAAGTAAGACACGAGAGAGAGGGGTGGGTTGATTGCATTTTCTTGGACTGCAGGAAAGCCTTCGACACAGGAAGGGCACTGCAATGGATCAGAGAATACCTGACAGGGAGGCAACAACGGGTCATGGTACGTGATGAGGTATCACAGTGGGCGCCTGTGACGAGCGGGGTCCCACAGGGATCAGTCCTAGAACCAGTGCTATTTTTGGTATATGTGAATGACATGACGGACGGGATAGACTCAGAAGTGTCTCTGTTCGCAGATGATGTGACGTTAATGAGGAAAATTAAATCAGATGAGGATAAGGCAGGACTCCAAAGAGACCTGGATATGTTGGACACCTGGTCCAGCAACTGGCTTCTCGAATTTAACCCCGCCAAATGCAAAGTCATGAAGATCGGGGAAGGGCAAAGAAGACCGCAGACAGAGTATAGGCTAGGTGGCCAAAGACTGCAAACCTCGCTCAAGGAGAAAGATCTTGGGGTGAGTATAACACCAAGCACGTCTCCGGAAGCACACATCAACCAGATAACTGCTGCAGCATACGGGCGACTGGCAAACCTGAGAATACCTTAGTAAGGAATCGTTCAAGACACTGTACACCGTGTACGTCAGGCCCATACCAGAGTATGCAGCACCAGTTTGGAACCCATACCTGGTCAAGCACGTCAAGAAATTAGAGAAAGTGCAAAGGTTTGCGACTGGAGGACAGGAGGGTTAGGGAAGACATGATAACGACATACAAAATACTGCGCGGAATAGACAAGGTGGATAGAGACAGGATGTTCAAGAGAGGGGACACAGAAACAAGGGGTCACAATTGGAAGTTGAAGACTCAGATGAGTCAAAGGGATGTTAGGAAGTATTTCTTCAGTAATAGAGTAGTCAGGAAGTGGAATAGTCTAGCAAGTGATGTAGTGGAGGCAGAAACCATACATAGCTTTAAGACGAGGTATGATAAAGCTCATGTAGCAGGGAGAGAAGGGACTCAGTAGCAATCAGTGAAGAGGCGGGGCCAGGAGCCGAGTCTCGACCCCTGCAACCACAATTAGGTGAGTACACACACACAAGGAAATCGACTGGGAAAACCTGGGGCCACATGGGGGCCCAAAAACTTGGAGAGCTAAAATGATGGAGGTGGTACTGGAAAACCTCATGTACCAACACGTTAGGGACACTACCAGAGAGAGAAAGAATGAACTAGTAAGACTGGACCTAGTATTCACCTTGAGTTGTGCAGATATTGAGGACATCACATATGAAAGACCCCTCGGGACCAGTGATCATGTGGTTCTGAGCTTCGAATACATAGTAGAGTTACAAGTGGAGAGGGAAGCAGGAAGGTCAGGACGACTGAAGACAAACTTCAAGAGAGGGGACTATACAGGCATGAAGAATTTCCTGCACAGGGTTCAGAAGGACAGAGAACTGGCAGGGAAGTCAGTAAATGAGATGATGGAATATGTAACATGGAAGGAAGCTGAGGAGAGGTTTGTACCCAAGAGTAACATAAATAACGAGAAAGCCAGGATGAGCCGTGGTTCACCCAAAGGTGCAGGGAAGCCAAAACCAAGTGTGCTAGAGAATTGGAGAAGTATAGAAGGCAAAGGACTCAGGAGAATAAGGAGAGCAGTCGTAGAGCCAGAAATGAATATGCACAAGTAAGAAGGGAGGCCCAATGACAATACGAAAATGACATAACAGCGAAAGCCAAATCTGACCCGAAACTATTGTACAGTCACATCAGGAGGAAAACAACAGTCAAGGACCAGGTAATCAGGCTGAGGAAGGAAGGAGGGAAGATCACAAGAAACGACCGTGAAGTATGTGAGGAGTTCAACATGAGATTCAAAGAAGTGTTCACAGAAGAGACAGAAGGGACTCCAGAAAGACAGAGAGGTGGGGTATGCCATCAAGTGTTGGACACAATACATACAACCGAGGAAGAAGTGAAGAGGCTGCTAAGCGAGCTCGATACCTCAAAGGCGATGGGGCCAGATAACATCTCTCCATGTGTCCTGAGAGAGGGAGCAGAAGCAATGTGTGTACCACTAACAACAATCTTCAACACATCTATCAAAACAGGGCGACTACCTGAGGTATGGAAGACAGCAAATGTAGTCCCAATTTTTTAAAAAAAAAGAAGATATACACGAAGCATTAAACTACAGATCAGTGTCACTGACATGTGTAATATGCAAAGTCATGGAGAAGATTATCAGAAGAGTGGTGGAGCACTTAGAAAGAAATGAGCTTATCAGCGAGAGCCAGCACGGTTTTAGGGATGGGAAATCCTGAGTCACAAAGCTACTGGAGTTCTATGACAGGGTGACAGCAGTAAGACAAGAGAAAGAGGGGTGGGTAGATTGCGTTTTCTTAGACTGTTAAAAGGCGTTTGACACAGTTACCCACTAGAGATTAGTGCAAAAGCTGGAGGACCAGGCAGGGATAACAGGGAAAGGCACTGCAATGTATCAGGGAATACCTGTCAGGAAGACAACAGCGAGTCATGGTACGTGGTGAGGTGTCAGAGTGGGCGCCTTTGACGAGCAGGGTTCCACATGGGTCAGTCCTAGGACCGGTGTTGTTTCTGGTATTTGTGAACGACATGACGGAAGGAATAAACTCAGAAGTGCCCCTGTTTGCTGATGATGTGAAGTTGATGAGAAGAATTCAATCGGACGAGGACCAGGCAGAACTACAAAGGGATCTTGACAGGCTGCAGACCAGACCAGCAACTGGCTCCTGGAATTCAACCCCCACCAAGTGCAAAGTCATGAAGATTGGGGAAGGGCAAAGAAGATCGCAGTCGGAGTACAGTCTAGGGGGGCCAGAGACTACAAACCTCACTCAAGGAAAAGGATCTCGGGGTGAGTATTACCCCGGGCACATCTGAGGCGCACATCAACCAAATAACTGCTGCAGCATACTGGCGACTAGCAAACTTAAGAACAGCATTCCAACATCTCAATAAGGAATCGTTCAGGACCCTGTACACTGTGTACGTTAGGCCTATATTGGAGTATGCAGCACCAGTTTGGAATCCACACCTAGCCAAGCACGTAAGAACACTACAGACAGTGCAAAGGTTTGCAACAAGACTGGGAAATCGGCCTGAGGACACTAGAGGACAGGAGAGATAGGTGGGATATGATAACGATATATATAATACTGAGAGGAATCGACAAGATGGACAGAGACAGGATGTTCCAGAGATGGGACACAACAACAAGGTGTCACAGTTGGAAGTTGAAGACTCAGATGAATCACAGGGATGTTAGGAAGTATTTCTTCAGTCACAGAGTTGTCAGGAAGTGGAATAGTCTGGGAAGTGATGTAGTGGAGGCAGGATCCATACATAGCTTTAAGAAGAGGTATGATAAATCTCATGGAGCGGGAAGAGTGACCGAGTAGCGGTCAGTGAAGAGGCGGGGCCAGGAGCTGTGACTCGACCCATGCAACCACAATTAGGTGAGCACTCTCTACCACCCCCTTTTGATGGGTTTCAAGAATTTTCCTACTTTAGCAACCCAGTCTTGGGTCAAGCTTGTCTGGTGAATGCTGGGTCAACCAGGTTGTTGCTGCTGGTGGTTATCTGGCCAATATATCCACCACAGCCAAATTGAGCCGACACTTGGCTTGGGTATTTGCCAGAAACAACGCAAATGCAGTAATATTCTAATCACATCATCATATAAGTAAAAACGTAAAAACAAATTTAAATTCAAGGGTGTAACCATACGGAAATAGTTGAGGGACGTTTAGTACATTTAATTTCAACAGTCAGAGAACTAACTAGGACAGAACACAACACTATCATACATACCCTCGAAGATAGTCATGAGCATCCTGAACCCTCACCAGTACTTGGAAAAGTTTCATACAGAAGCATACAAGATCTGTGTTAAATATTTACCTCTGATAAAACATAAATACTTGGAAAAGTTTCATACAGAAGGATAGAAGATCTGTGTTAAATATTTACCTCTGAGAAAACCTAAATGAATATCAGACATAGAGAGCGTAGAAGAATGTTCAGACGAAAATCTGTTAGAGACCCCCTTAAAAAACGTTAATATGTGACAACGAAGGAAAGATAATTTTAACTGAGAGATACCGAGAGAGAACAGAAGCTCCATTAAGCTTTCGTACCAAACAGAAGAACAATGGCAACCAAAAGCTGTCCAGGATATTCCAAGAAATCCCAAATATTTCTACATATATCAGAATCCAAGTTAAGAACAGCCTGTAGGATTGAACCGTTAATCATTGGAGGTTCAAAGATTTACGTTGAAAGAGAAATAAGCGCAATGTAAAATATCAAAATGAGTCAATAATTTAGTAATCCATTAACAGATAGCAGGGTGGAGAAAGCAGATCTTTTTTCAATACCTTTGCATGGCCTACAGATCATGTAACATCTCAGCTTAGGCCTCTCCGCCTTCGTCATGGTTTTTATAATTACCCAGCAGGGGCTTCGGGAAACTTTCTTGGTGAGGCAGTATAGCGCCGGCAAAAAAAATGAGACTTGTGCAATACTTAGATATCTTTATTCTGGAATAAAGATACCCAAATGTTGTACAGATCTCTCATTTATCAACTTTTCAGCTTTTTAAACCATTTATTTATATTCTTGTTTTTTTTAGCCATCGTTATACTGCCTCGTCCATGTGGAGGAACTATGTCTACACGTTTTTATACAACTGGAATTTCAGTTGGATCTAAACTCTTTCTCCAAAGAATACTGGATGCTAGTTAAGTAGAATTTTTGCACTTCTTTATAAATAAGAAACTCCAGGAAACTGGTCCATGGGTGGCCATCTTTTCTTTCGTGGTTGTATTTTTGACTTTTACCCAGCACTCTGAGAGCTCTCATGGGCATCATTCGGGTATCTTTAATCTGGAATAAAGATACCCAAATTTTTCACAAGTCTCTCATTTATCAAAAAATAAAATACAGACCAGTAGCTCTTAACATCATACTTCATGAACGTCTTTGGAAGGTGTTAAGACACTGAAGGAAAAGCTTCATGGAAAAGCATGACCTGTAAAACACCAACCAGCATGGATTCCAAGCGGGAAGATCATGTTTGTCACAGCTACTAAACCATTATGACAAGATAACAGCTGTTTTGGAAGAAAATGAAAATGCAGATGTGGTTTACACAGATTTTGCAATTGCTATCACGGAGTGATTGCACGTAAAACGAGACTGTGTGTGTGTGTGTGTGTGTGTGTACTCACCTAATTGTGGTTGCAGGGGTCGAGACTCAGCTCCTGGCCCCGCCTCTTCGCTGTCTGCTACTGGGTCTCTGCTCTCCCTGCTCCATGAGCTTTATCATACCTTGTCTTAAAACTATGTATGGTTCCTGCCTCCACTATATCATTCTCTAGTCCATTCCACTTCCTGACTACTCTGTGGCTGAAGAAATGTTTCCTGACATCCCTTTGACTCATCTGAGTCTTCAGCTTCCAGTTGTGTCCCCTTGTTTCTGTGTTCCCTCTCTGAAACAACCTGTCACTATCTACCTTGTCAATTCCCCGCAGTATTTTGTATGTCGTTATCATGTCTCCTCTGACCCTTCTTTCCTCCAGTGTTGTTAGTCCTATTTCCCTCAGCCTTTCTTCATAAGACAGACCCCTGAGTTGTGGAACTAACCTTGTCGCAAACCTTTGCACTTTCTCTAGTTTCTTGACGTGCTTGACCAGGTGTGGGTTCCAGACTGGTGCTGCATACTCTAGTATGGGCCTGACGTATACGGTATACAGTGTCTTGAACGATTCCTTGTTAAGGTAACGGAACGCTAATCTTAAGTTTGCCAGTCGCCCATATGCTGCCGCGGTTATCTGGTTGATGTGTGCTTCCGGAGACGTGCTTGGTGTTATACTCACCCCAAGGTCTTTCTCCTTTGTTGAGGTTTGTAGCCTTTGTCCACCTAGCCTGTACTCTGTCAGCGGTCTTCTTTGCCCTTCTCCGATCTTCATGACTTTGCATTTGGTGGGGTTAAATTCGAGAAGCCAGTTGCTAGACCAGATGTCAAGCTTGTCCAGGTCACTTTGAAGTCCTGCTTGGTCTTCATCCGATGTGATTCTCCTCATTAATTTCACATCATCTGCGAAAGAGACACTTCTGAGTCTATCCCATCCGTCATGTCATTCACATATAGCAAGAATAGCACTGGTCCTAGGACTGACCCTGCGGTACACCGCTCGTCACAGGCGCCCACTGTGATACCTCATCACGCACCATGACCCGTTGTTGCCTCCTGTGAGGTATTCCCTGATCCATTCCAGTGCCCTTCCTGTTATACACGCTTGGTCTTCCATCTTTTACTAATCTCATGTGAGGAACTGTGTCAAAGGCCTTCCTGCAGTCCAAGAAAATGCAGTCAACCCACCCTTCTCTCTCTTGCCTTACCTCTGTTACTTTATCATAGAACTCCAGGAGGTTTGTTACACAGGATTTGCCTTCCCTGAAACCGTGCTGTCTGGCGTTGATTAACCTGTTCTGCTCCAGATGCTCCACCATTCTTTTTCTGATGATTTTCTCAAGACTTTGCACACTATACATGTAAGTGACACCGGTCTGTAGTTTAGTGCCTCTTTTCTGTCTCCTTTTTTAAAGATGGGGACTACGTTGGCCTTTTCCATATCTCAGGTAGCTGCCCAGTTTCAAGGGATGTGTTGAAAATTTTGGTAAGTGGCACACTCAGAACCTCAGCTCCTTCCCGAAGGACCCATGGTGAGATATTGTCCGGACCCATTGCCTTTGAGGTATCAAGGTCACTGAGTAACTGCTTCACCTCCCCTCAGATGTGTGTATACCCTCCAGCACTCGATACATCCCTTGTTGGTGATGCACCCCGTCCTGTCTACCCAACTGCCTCCCCTTCCTCCACTGTGAATACTTCCCTAAACCTCGAGTTGAGCTCCTCACATACCTCTTGATCATTACTTGTGAGTTCCCCATCTTCCCTCCTCAGCCTTATCACCTGATCCTTTACTGTTGTCTTCCTTCTGATGTGGCTGTACATCAGTTTCGGGTCAGACTTGACTTTCGATGCTATGTCGTTTTCGTACTGTTTCTGGGCCTCCCTCCGTACCTGTGCATACTCGTTTCTAGCTCTTCGACTAATCTCCTTGTTTGCTTGGGTTCTTTGCCTTCTGTACCTTTTCCATTCTCTGGCACTCTGAGTCTTTGCCTCCCTACATCTTTGGGTAAACCAGGGGCTCTTTCTTGTCTTCCCATTTATTCTTTTTCCTTTGGGTATAAACCGTTCCTCTGCCTCCTTGCACTTTGTCGCTACGTATTCCATCATTTCATTTACTGACTGTCCTTCCATTTCCCTTTCCCACAGAATCTCCTGCAGGAAATTCCTCATACCTGTGTAGTCCCCTCTTTTATAGTCTGGTATGTCTCTTTCAGCACCATTTTCCTCTCCATCTGTAGCTCTACTATGTACTCAAAGCTCAGCACCATATGGTCACTGGCTCCCAGGGGCTCTCGTGTGTTATGTCCTCGATATCTGAGCTATTCAGGGTGAATACAAGGTCCAGCCTTGCTGGTTCGTCCTCTCCTCTGTCTCTGGTCGTGTCCCTGACATGTTGGTGCATCAGGTTTTCCAGTACCACGTCCATCATCTTGGCTCTCCAAGTTTCTGGACCCCCATGTGGTTCTTGGTTCTCCCAGTCGATCTCTTTGTGGTTGAAATCGCCCATGACCAGTAACTTCGCTCTGCTCATGTGCGCTTTTCTTGCCACCTCCGCCAAGGTGTCCACCATTGCTCTGTTGTTCTCGTCATATTCCTCTCCTGGCCTCCTGCAGTTTTGTGGTGGGTTGTACATCACTGCAATGACTATCTTGTGCTCCCCAGACTGGATGGTACCTACTATAAAGTCCCTTTCTCTACACACCTCCATTCCTGCCATTTCCTCAAATCTCCAATGATTCCTTACGAGCAGTGCGACCCCTCCTCCCCCCCTGCTCCTTCTATCTTTCCTCAGGATCTGATATCCTTGTGGGAAGATTGCATCTGATATTGCCTCATTTAGTTTAGTTTCTGTGACTGCTATGATGTCTGGGGACATTTCTCCTATTCTTTCATTCCACTCTTCATACTTATTTGTGATTCCATCTGCATTTGTGTACCAAACCTTCAGCCTCGTTTCCAATACTGTGGCCCTAGGGGATCTTGGCTGGATGGGGGTGTTTGCAGGGTTCCCATGGAGGGTTGTTGCATGGGTGGGGGGGGTTGTATGGTTGGGGTGTGGTCTGATTGGGTGGGGTTTGTGATGGGGTGGGGTAGTGGTGATGATGGGTTTAGGGTTGCTGGGGTGGGGACAGGGGACATGATGTGTGTGTGCGATGTTAAACTATATGGTTGCCGTTGGGTTGCTGTGGTTTGAGGCCCTCCGTGAGTGCCTCCGTGAGTGTGTGTGTGTGTGTGTGTGTGTGTGTGTGTGTGTGTGTGTGTGTGTGTGTGTGTGTGTGTGTTATAATGGGAGAAGTAGGAAAATGGATATAATCAAGTATAGGCAAAGTGAAATGCTCAGTACCCCATGGCATGTTCCTGGTGCTTTTCCTGTTTATTTTTCTCGTCAATGAAAACACTCAACACGAATGATGACAAAATAAGCAGACATGATAGTTAGACAGTCGGAACAAAAGCTAGGTATGTTTTCCCTGTCATGTTCCATCACACAGGATGGGTTACATACAAGAAGATATAGCAAACTCTTTATATATTACATCTTTATATATTGTATCTTCATAATTTATATCTTCATAATTTATATCTTCATAATATAAATATTTTATAATACAAATAAGAAGTACCTTGGCCAGTGTTGCGTGGAGCGTCGGGTTACTGAAGGTGCTCAGTGTCAGCCAGTTTGTCTTGGTATTCTTTTTAGTTTTCCGTTTCATTTAGCTAACTTATTTTCGTAGTACTGTATACCACTTTTATTAAATATTAATATTACTATATATTTCCACATCAGTCGATAAGCAATTTAAATACTCAAGAAAATATGATGCCTTCATTGTACAAGAGTTCTCTTTAAGCTGCTGTGAACTTGTTAAAATATTGTGGAGAATCTCAGCCGTTTTAAATTATTAGCATCATCGTCATTATTATTGCTATTTGTGTGTGTGTGTGTGTGTGTGTGTGTGTGTGTGTGTGTGTGTGTGTGTGTGTGTGTGTGTGTGTGTGTGTGTGTGTGTGTGTGTGTGTGTTGTGTGCGTGCGTGCGTGCGTGAATGACTATAAAATATATTATGGATCTGGAATGCAAAGAGCTGCAGTTGGATAAACAGTGTGGGTAATAATTGAGTATGCGGAACAAAATTATACTGTGACAGTGTTTCTCTCAACCCTTATAGAAACGTTGCTTTGCATGTTGTGTCTGTTCTCATGTCTGTGGTCACTGGTCTGTACAGCCCAGGATAAGCAGCGCTGACTCCACGGTGTTGATTATTGACATGAGTGTAATTAGTTGAGGGTCACGACACTCAGACACTGGACTCTGACAACACACACTGACAACACACACTGACAACAAACTCTGACAACAAACTCTGACAACACACTCTGACAACACACTCTGACAACACACTCTGACAACTTTCTAATGAACTGGCCTCACCTAGATTGATCTACAACCTTAATTACACCGGTTGACCCGTAACCTGAATAATCTCTAGTCTCAGTAATTAATGGAATGCAATCAGTGCCCATAGATGAAATTAAATGCTTGGATTCTGGTTTGATGGCGTTAGTTCTTGTTTTATAACATAGTTTAATGACTGCATTACAACATGTTTATTCTTAAGATTTAAATTTGTAATTAAAACTCATAAAGGTGAAGCCTTAAAGTATAATAAACCCACGTCATTATTATGAATCAGTCCACTGAAAAGGACCACAGACCGAGGTCGAAGTATACACAGCAACATTTTTCTGTTTGTCCCCACGCTGCTTGATCTAATTCCTTCATATATGCGAGAAATTACCAACAGATCTCTAACTGTCTTCAGGAAGAAACTAGATACGTTCCTCACGACGGTTACGTGGCTTGCGTGCTGCTAGCACCAACAGCCTCACTGATCAAGTTATCAACCAAGGACCCTGGTCTGAAACCGGGCTGCAGACACAATGACTCTTCCCGGAATCGCTTGTTTATATGCGTCGCCCCACTGCTGCCATACTTTTGACTCACTGCTGGCACAGTACTGGAGCACTGCTGCCATACTTTTGACTCACTGCTGGCACAGTACTGGTGCACTGCTGCCATACTTTTGACTCACTGCTGGCACAGTACTGGAGCACTGCTGCCATACTTTTGACTCACTGCTGGCACAGTACTGGAGCACTGCTGCCATACTTTTGACTCACTGCTGGCACAGTACTGGTGCACTGCTGCCATACTTTGACTCACTGCTGGCACAGTACTGGAGCACTGCTGCCATACTTTTGACTCACTGCTGGCACAGTACTGGTGCACTGCTGCCATACTTTGACTCACTGCTGGCACAGTACTGGTGCACTGCTGCCATACTTTTGACTCACTGCTGGCACAGTACTGGTGCACTGCTGCCATACTTTTGACTCACTGCTGGCACAGTACTGGAGCACTGCTGCCATACTTTTGACTCACTGCTGGCACAGTACTGGTGCACTGCTGCCATACTTTGACTCACTGCTGGCACAGTACTGGAGCACTGCTGCCATACTTTTGACTCACTGCTGGCACAGTACTGGAGCACTGCTGCCATACTTTTGACTCACTGCTGGCACAGTACTGGTGCACTTCTGCCATACTTTGACTCACTGCTGGCACAGTACTGGTGCACTGCTGCCATACTTTTGACTCACTGCTGGCACAGTACTGGTGCACTGCTGCCATACTTTTGACTCACTGCTGGCACAGTACTGGTGCACTGCTGCCATACTTTTGACTCACTGCTGGCACAGTACTGGTGCACTGCTGCCATACTTTTGACTCACTGCTGGCACAGTACTGGAGCACTGCTGCCATACTTTTGACTCACTGCTGGCACAGTACTGGAGCACTGCTGCCATACTTTTGACTCACTGCTGGCACAGTACTGGAGCACTGCTGCCATACTTTTGACTCACTGCTGGCACAGTACTGGTCCACTGCTGCCATACTTTTGACTCACTGCTGGCACAGTACTGGTGCACTGCTGCCATACTTTTGACTCACTGCTGGCACATTACTGGAGCACTGCTGCCATACTTTTGACTCACTGCTGGCACAGTACTGGTGCACTGCTGCCATACTTTTGACTCACTGCTGGCACAGTACTGGAGCACTGCTGCCATACTTTTGACTCACTGCTGGCACAGTACTGGTGCACTGCTGCCATACTTTTGACTCACTGCTGGCACAGTACTGGTGCACTGCTGCCATACTTTTGACTCACTGCTGGCACAGTACTGGTCCACTGCTGCCATACTTTTGACTCACTGCTGGCACAGTACTGGTGCACTGCTGCCATACTTTTGACTCACTGCTGGCACAATACTGGAGCACTGCTGCCATACTTTTGACTCACTGCTGGCACAGTACTGGTGCACTGCTGCCATACTTTTGACTCACTGCTGGCACAGTACTGGAGCACTGCTGCCATACTTTTGACTCACTGCTGGCAAGTACTGGTGCACTGCTGCCATACTTTTGACTCACTGCTGGCACAGTACTGGTGCACTGCTGCCATACTTTTGACTCACTGCTGGCACAGTACTGGTGCACTGCTGCCATACTTTTGACTCACTGCTGGCACAGTACTGGTGCACTGCTGCCATACTTTTGACTCACTGCTGGCACAGTACTGGTGCACTGCTGCCATACTTTTGACTCACTGCTGGCACAGTACTGGTGCACTGCTGCCATACTTTTGACTCACTGCTGGCACAGTACTGGAGCACTGCTGCCATACTTTTGACTCACTGCTGGCACAGTACTGGAGCACTGCTGCCATACTTTTGACTCACTGCTGGCCAGTACTGGTGCACTGCTGCCATACTTTTGACTCACTGCTGGCCAGTACTGGAGCACTGCTGCCATACTTTTGACTCACTGCTGGCACAGTACTGGTGCACTGCTGCCATACTTTTGACTCACTGCTGGCACAGTACTGGTGCACTGCTGCCATACTTTTGACTCACTGCTGGCACAGTACTGGTGCACTGCTGCCATACTTTTGACTCACTGCTGGCACAGTACTGGTGCACTGCTGCCATACTTTTGACTCACTGCTGGCACAGTACTGGTGCACTGCTGCCATACTTTTGACTCACTGCTGGCTACAGTACTGGTGCACTGCTGCCATACTTTTGACTCACTGCTGGCACAGTACTGGTGCACTGCTGCCATACTTTTGACTCACTGCTGGCACAGTACTGGTGCACTGCTGCCATACTTTTGACTCACTGCTGGCACAGTACTGGTGCACTGCTGCCATACTTTGACTCACTGCTGGCACAGTACTGGAGCACTGCTGCCATACTTTTGACTCACTGCTGGCACAGTACTGGGCACTGCTGCCATACTTTTGACTCACTGCTGGCACAGTACTGGAGCACTGCTGCCATACTTTTGACTCACTGCTGGCACAGTACTGGAGCACTGCTGCCATACTTTTGACTCACTGCTGGCACAGTACTGGTGCACTGCTGCCATACTTTGACTCACTGCTGGCACAGTACTGGTGCACTGCTGCCATACTTTTGACTCACTGCTGGCACAGTACTGGAGCACTGCTGCCATACTTTGACTCACTGCTGGCACAGTACTGGTGCACTGCTGCCATACTTTTGACTCACTGCTGGCACAGTACTGGGCACTGCTGCCATACTTTGACTCACTGCTGGCACAGTACTGGGCACTGCTGCCATACTTTGACTCACTGCTGGCACAGTACTGGTGCACTGCTGCCATACTTTGACTCACTGCTGCAGTACTGGGCACTGCTGCATCTTTTGATCACTGCTGGCACAGTACTGGTGCACTGCTGCCATACTTTTGACTCACTGCTGGCACAGTACTGATGCTGCCATACTTTTGACTCACTGCTGGCACAGTACTGGTGCACTGCTGCCATACTTTGACTCACTGCTGGCACAGTACTGGTGCACTGCTGCCATACTTTTGACTCACTGCTGGCACAGTACTGGTGCACTGCTGCCATACTTTGACTCACTGCTGGCACAGTACTGGGCACTGCTGCCATACTTTTGACTCACTGCTGGCACAGTACTGGTGCACTGCTGCCATACTTTGACTCACTGCTGGCACAGTACTGGTGCACTGCTGCCATACTTTTGACTCACTGCTGGCACAGTACTGGGCACTGCTGCCATACTTTTGACTCACTGCTGGCACAGTACTGGGCACTGCTGCCATACTTTTGACTCACTGCTGGCACAGTACTGGTGCACTGCTGCCATACTTTGACTCACTGCTGGCACAGTACTGGTGCACTGCTGCCATACTTTTGACTCACTGCTGGCACAGTACTGGTGCACTCTTGCCATGCTGCCGACTCACTGCTGCATACTTATGACTGTGGAGCTGCCTGCCATACTTTGACTCCTGCTGGACAGTATGCATGCTGCCATATTTGACTCACTGCTGGCACAGTATTGGTGCACTGTTGCCATAGTGCCGACTCACTGCTGGCATAGTATTGATTGGCAGCTGTCATATTGTTGTTTTACTGTTGTTAAAATGTTGGTCTTGGCTCACTGCTGTCACAGTGTTGGTCTTGGTTCACTGCTGTTACAATGTTGGTCTTGGCTCACTGCTGTCAGAGTGTTGGTCTTGGTTCACTGCTGTTACAGTGTTGGTCTTGGCTCACTGCTGTCACAGTGTTGGTCTTGGTTCACTGCTGGCATAGTATTGGTCTTAGTTCACTGCTGTCACAGTGTTGGTCTTGGTTCACTGCTGTCACAGTGTTGGTCTTGGTTCACTGCTGTCACAGTGTTGGTCTTGGTTCACTGCTGTCACAGTGTTGGTCTTGGTTCACTGCTGTCACAGTGTTGGTCTTGGTTCACTGCTGTCACAGTGTTGGTCTTGGTCACTGCTGCACAGTGTCTGGGTTGCTGTCATTGGTCTCACTGCTGTACAATGTTATGTTTTGGTTCACTGCTGTCACAGTGTTGGTCTTGGTCGTCACATGCTGGTGCAGTGTTAGTATTGGTTGTTGTCAAAGGATCACAAATGCAACTAATGTGACATTTTATTGTGGCAACGTTTCTTGGTTACTTGCCAGTTGAGTCTTGTTCTGCCGTTACAATGTTATTGGTCTGCAAGATGTATTCTTGTTCGTGTGCAGTGTTATAGTTGTTAAGTAAAGGACACAAATGCAACTAATGTGACATTTATTGTGGCAACGTTTCGCTCTCCAGGAGGCGAAACGTTGCCCAATAAATGTCCATTAGTGCATTTGTTCCTTTACTTAACATATTGTCGGTAATTCTACCAATATTATTACATTAGTCTTGGTTATCTGCTGTCACAGTGTTGGTCTTGGTTCACTGCTGGTGCAGTGTTGGTCTTGGGTCACTGCTGCTGCAGTAATCATATTATATCAGTGCTGCCAGTGGTGACCTTAGCTTGCTGCTCATTCAGGGCAGGTGTTGGTTCTCTACAACTAGTCTTGGTTCACTGCAACCACAGTCTTGGTTCACTGCAACCACAGTCTTGGTTCACTGCAACCACAGTCTTGGTTCACTGCAACCACAGTCTTGGTTCACTGCTAACACAACCTTAGATCACTGTTGAAACAGAGTTTGGTGTTGAACCACTGCTCCTAAAGTGCAGGTGTTAAATCACTGCCGTCTCGATGCAGGTGTTGAATCACTGTCCTCCTAATGTAAGTGTGGGATCACTACCCTCCCACTGCAGGTGTCAGCTCACTGCTGCCACAGTGCGAGTGTTGTGGAAGAGAGCCAGGTAGTAGTGGCCCTTGGCATCAAGTCCTCCACTAATGCAACTAATGTGACATTTTATTGTGGCAACGTTTCGCTCTCCAGGAGCTTCAAGCTCAAGGAGAGCGAAACATTGCCACAATAAAATGTCACATTAGTTGCGTTTGTGTCCTTTTGCTTAATATATTGTCGGTATTTCTACCAATATTAATACAGTGTTACAGATATTGCCTAAACGTCCTCTGAGCTTAAATTTTTTCGCAGCATCGAAATCCATTCCACGATCTCGGCAAACAATATCCCGAGGTGATCTTCATATTAAAAACGAATTCCAGCCATTGTGCTGTATGAGGGAGTGGTAATCTTGCAACATTATGAAGGTCGGCAGCATTGTTGCGTCGTGGCCTTCATGTCTATGGACGAGTTTGGGAAACCAGGGAGGAGTTGTTCTTACTACATTAGTAACCCAGTCACCAACTTCAGGGTGGAGTTGGTGGGACGTTGGTAAACTTGTGATGCTTCGGTGTAAGGTACATTCAACACCCACCCCCCCCTTCCTCAGTTCAGGGTCATGAGGGCTAGCGGCGGCTCGGTGTAGGGTACATACACCCCCCTGAGTCTAGGGTCATCAGGGCTGGTGGCGGCTCGGTGTAGGGTACATACACCCCCCTTAATCTAGGGTCATCAGGGCTGGTGGCGGCTCGGTGTTGGGTACATACACACCCCTGAGTCTATTGTCATCAGGGCTGGTGAAGCATCGGTATAAGGTGCAGTACATTCACCCTCGATGCAGGGTCATCAGGGCTGGTGACGCATCAGTGTAAGGTACATTCACCCTCCGTTCAGGGTCATCAGGTTTTTACAATGAAAAACTGGTTTTCCCAGTTCCGTGGGGAAGGGTATTCATTTTCGCATTAATGCATATAAAATATAAATAAATAAGGAGAGGTTTGTTAAGTAATAATCTTTTGCAACACCTGATGTATGGGACACACACACACACACATTTTGTGATATATATATATATACATATATATATATATATATATATGTATATTGTGTGTGTGTGTTTGTTTAGTTTAGTCATCATAGTGTAATGAACATTTGTCAGTTAGAGGGGGAGGGTGGAGGACACACGTGCACGGACGTGGGATCATCTGCAGTGCACCCTTCCAAGGTGTGTGACATCTACCCTCAGTACCTGTGGGATCAAGAACTTGGGCGGCTTGGTTAATGCAAGGGGTCCGGGCTGAGATGTACACCTCATACTCTAATATACTCACTAACCAATAATTTTTGTTGCAGTATCTCAGGGTTTCTTCCCTGTACCAGGCCAGCACTGGCAGGCGCTGCAGGAAGTTATTAAATCACGGAGTTCACCGGGATGTGTTCAGTATCATTAGCGTCGTTTTTGGTGCTGACTCTAAGTATGGTGTGCAGTGAACAACGAGTTGGGACCTGTCCATTTTCTCCGTGTTCTTCCTTCTCTGTAGGTCCTTCCGGATTGTTGTGCTCAAACTTTCTCTGATCTTCACGAGAACATCTTCAGAGTTTCGGAGGAGGAAGAAATGTGGTGTTTTTTCATTGGCGGCTCCAAGTTCCTGTTCTCACTGACTACTAGGTTTTATTTTAATTCTCAGGGATTAGGACTGAGGTAGTGAGTCTTCTAGAGCTCGTGGGTGTGCTGAGGCCTATATCAAATTATTGGTGAGAAATGGATTCTTTATAGTACGTCCTAGTGTGCGGATGGCCAACCATATTCCTGTTTGCTGTCGTGTATATGAAAGGAAGATTGTTGGCTCTTGTCATTCTTGTTAAGCTCATGGCCGGGTGGACTCTGCTCACCCCTCGATGCAAGTCGTTTGTCGATCTTTGTGGACGAAGATTTCCGCTACTGCCGCACTGACACTCTATTCGATCGCTGTTCCCTCCTGTCGGTAAGTCTTGCCAATGAGCTGTGAGGTTGTGTCTTTTATTACATGGACTTGCCCCTCCTCGATCAACTCGTAATTCAGCTGTCGCCTCACCCACACGTCCAAAAATGGTCCGATTATTTTCTTTAAGTTTTCTGTAGAAAGCTGCTGCTGCCTCCTGTGGGACAGACAAGCATAGGGATTAGATGTAAAGGGACTCTAATACAGTAATAACGCAAACGAAACTGCTGTCATGTATACATGAATCTACTCAAACTACATTCACATAAAGGAAGATTTGGCCTTTAAAAATTAGTCTTCTTGTCGCTTTAACCGAAACTCCACAAGTTCTTTTTCTTTGAATTCCGTCTGAAGTATAGAATGACGTATAATTTAAAATAAGAATACGTGAACTGATCTTGGAAAGTTATTGATGGATAAACCTCATTTCTTATCGCAGAGTAATATATGACTATTCGCTGTTTACTTCCAAAAGCCTAATTAAAGCATTTCCACAATATATTACCTCAGGACGATATAAAATTACTTCATGAACAGACCATTTTCTTTGCACAAAATACTGAATAGTATATAACTGTTTTTTAACTCCTTGCACACTTATCATTGTCTTTCATTGCTATTTTTACCTTGGTGTGGCAGGGCAGAGTAGATGATTGACTCAAGTCACAACTGTAATCAGCATTGCATTCAGTTCATTTACATTATTTGAAAACAAAATTTTCTCTCTGCATCTACTTATTGTTTATTTATTATTAAAATTAATTCAACATTCTTGCTATTATCCTATTTTTCGGAGATTCCTGGATAATGCTTCCGAGGTATTGTTACCTAGACGTCCCAGGATTCCCGCAACTCCAACTAGAGGTCATCACCTGAGCACAGAACATAGGTGGGGCAGGAACGCCAGCAGGAGGGACAGAATATTGTCGTCAAAGCATCAAGGAGCAACTAACACGGGAAAACATGACGTTATGAAAGCTGAAGACGCCGCCCGTCCCTTCCTCGAAAAATGTGTGGCAGCCTTTTTGTCAGGAGTGGTGCGGGTAAAGGGTTGAACTGAGGACATTATCGGCGTGATGGATGGCCTTTCACCGAGTAATATTGTTTGTGATCACCGCCAGAATATTTGTGGTTGGTGATGGCTCAGGCCGGGAAGTAAATTGAGTGGGTAAATGAGATTGAGTGGAGGCAGCGTGTAGGTGTATGCAGATGGTTCTTTGTAGTTGGGTGGATGCGTAGGTGAAATGTGTTTGGCTAGACATGTCTGTGATAAATTATAGATTTTTCTCTAGCTTGGATGTTGTCACAGTGTTCTTTAGTGGTGTTTATTGTAAACCCAGGTTATTATTGTGTTTAACCATCATTATCTTTCACTTTGTAAGATGTCTTTTTAATGCGCAGACAACTGACCTGATCTTCGATTATTATTTTTTTATTTATATATGAAGATATCTCCGTCATCTTCATTCCCTAGAGTACATTCTAAGTGTTTTGAGACTGTCAGAGTAGTTTAACTGATCCTGTGCTATCATTATAGTTTCAAACTCTTATATAGTATACCCTCTGATAAAGTATACACTCACATGCGTGGTATACCCAGCAGATACAAGTGACCATAAGGCTCTGCACAGAAAGAAACGTTTTCATAATAGAAGCTGGGTTTCAGTGTTTCTCATTTCTTCAAATGGTAGAAATTTAGAAAGTTCTCATATTTGCCTTTGCTATGTTTGCTTTGTTGAGCTCTCCAAGGAACACGACGCCCCTGACACATGCCACTGAACCATTATCAATCCACCTGAAGTATAGCTGGTATAGCAGCTAAGATATTGCCTCTAATGTGAACATAAACACGTGGTCACTGAGAAACCCTGACAAGATAAAACAAAATCACCTTGTAAACACGCACATATTTTTTTTTTTTACTTTCGGTGTCCAAGGAATAAGCAAGAAACCTTATAAATTGTGATTTATAATGATATTAAATGTTGACAGATTTTTAACGGATCACAAGTGATTGCTTAAATTTAATAGTATTATATTTAGGCTCACAAAACTACTGACAAAACACTGAAATATCACAGAATATTTGTGTTTTGTAATCCTGGCTTGATGTTGAAGTGAATAAATTCCTCAGCAATGTTCGCCTACAAGTCCACATGTCATTTCGGTGTATAAAATCTGCGTGATAATATCCTCTCGAAGTTGTGGCAGTATTCTTGGACGTAGGGAAGCTGTCATAGTTGAAAGTTATTTTAAAGGCAAAATCATCCACGAGATGACAGGAGGTGGGACAGATACAGTGTCACTGACACAAAAAGGTAGCTCACTCAAACACCTCCGTAGGCTTTACTTAAAAGATACTTTCTCTGCTTCTGGCGTATTGTTGCTAACATAAGTTAAAAAAAAAGGCACTGTGATGCTGTAGAAGGTTCATAGGGGGGATCCTAAATTTAGAGCCCTGAAGATAGAGGTGGACAGCCAGGCGACGCTGATGAGAGAGGAGTGTTGAATGAATATTTCTCCCCCCACTACCCAGATGCGCTCACCTAATTGTACAGTCTCTTCAGAAAATAAGAGTAATGCTTCCAGATGTTTAGTTCACTATCTTGAGCTGGTAACTAGCAACGAGAAATAACTGGAGAAAGTCAGCTCGCAGGAGTAAAAGAAATAACTCTACGCCACACCTCTGCTGCCCCTTGACACTCTGGATTATAAAGTCGCATCTCGTAATATGTTAAGGGAAAACTTCGCTATTGGCCAAATAATTAAGAGTTTTCTAAAAGCTTTTTTTTTTCATGAAACTTCGTACCCTCTTGGCACAAACAGAAAGTAAATCTTGATTTCATATTATACTTATACAAGACTAAGATATTTAAATGCTCAAAAAGAAAAAAAAAATATCGTGACGAGAGATAATGGTGATGAATATCTTCAATCTTTCTGTGAAGATTTGATGTTTCAGTACAAGATTTGGTATTTTTTTTAAAAATCGAAGGACCCGGTTTCGATCCTGGAGGGGAGCAGGTGGAGAGGTTGGTCATGCTTCCTTGTATCTATTGCCCTTGTTCATCTAACAACAAATAGTATTACCTGCCTCCATGGCCGGGTCGAGACGCACGCTACTCCCGTCTGGGAGGTCGGAGGATCAAGCCTCCAGTTTTTCACACTTTTTTCATTTAGAGTCTTAGCCTAAATGATTCAGTTATCGAGGAAATCTACCATGGAGAACATTATTAGCTGGTGATGACTGACTACTAAGCTCTGAGTACCTGTTGGAAGTGTAGATGCACGGATGAAAGACAACGTAAGATTATATTATAGAATACAAGACAACGTAAGATTATATTATAGAAAGACAGACAACGTAAGATTATATTATAAAATACAAGACAAATAATATGACGTGATGAGAATCTTGAAATTTGAAAACTGGGAAATGGAACTGTACAAAAAGATATAAGAAATGATGGAAGATATTTTAGAAAAAGTACAAGAGGGCAATAAAAAAATCTGTACTCTTCTTGAACCGAGGAAATATGAAAAACAGGGAAGCTCGTAATTCAGGAGAAGTGAATGGAAAACTAAAGAGCAAGAGGAACATCAGAAAAAAAGAAGACAATCAGAAGAGCATGAAATCGATATAAAAGGGTGAGGAGGGATTCAGAGACTGAGAAAGATACTGCATCAAAGGTTTGAACGGATGCGATATGGCTTTACAGTCACATACTGAGCTGACTGTGAGAGATGACAAGAAGACCAAGTGTAAAGGATAAAGAATGAAGATGAAGAGTGAAGAAGCACTTACGAGAGGTGTGAGGGAAGTACGCAAGGATCTTAACGGAACTTTCAGGGAAGGGTGAGCATTCATATAGGAAAGGGAGATAACAGAGAGAGGAAGACATGGGACGTAAGGTAAGTAGCTAGAAGAAACAGTCATGACAGAGGAGCAGACACAACGAAAGCAATGAAAACATTTCTCTGTAGGTACTCACTAAATAGTTATAACTATGACCATAATTTTTAAAGGTGTGGACCGGTAAGCCAGCTGAATGCCTCGGTCAGATGACCAGAAGCTCCAACGGCGGGTCATCATCTGACCCGAGTCAGGAAACACTTCTCCTATTTCCTGATAAACCTTACCTAACCTGTAGGTCCTAATGTAAGGGGCAAAATACTATGAGAATCTGTTGAGAGGGTTATCAACAACCTACAAGATTCAGGACAAAAAGCATAAGATTAGAATGCTGTTAATGTGGGACCTGTATTAAAGTAGGGAAATATAAAGTAGACACTGAACTAGAGGTTAGCATCTCTGACGCGAAAAATGTCTAAAGTTCTGGAGAGGAAGGAATTTATCACAAGATTAATGTATTTTCATAACTGGTAAGTACTGTCTCACTAATCTCCTGAAATTCCACGAAAGAGTCGCATAAATAAACAAGAGACAGGTATGGATGAGTAGTATATTCCTAGACTGCAACAGTTTTACACTTATCTACCAAATACTGATGACCAAACAAAGATGGCAGGAAAAGTTTTTAAGTGAATTAAAAAGTACTTACATGATCGAAGGTACAGAGTGAAGGGTAACAAATAGGGTACCCCAAGAATCACTACTAGAACCACTACTGATTTTTTTATTCATTCCTGTTTGCAGAAGATGTAAAGCTGATGAAAAAAATAGCTACAGTTTCCACTGGGCATAGACTCCAGGAGGATGAAAGATATGTTGCAGGGATGGTCGAAATAGTGGAGGCTTGAGATTACTCCGAACAAGTGCAGAGTCGTTGAGATCGATGAAAGGTATGGGATGCTGAAGAGGAAGCGTAGTTTTGGGAAGATATATCTTATGGAAGTCATTGAAAAAATAAAAACTTGAGTATCATCACACCGAACATATCGATGAAAGTTACTAGCGTAATTTAATCCACGAAGTGACTGGCAGCTACAGGTTCTTCACTATGTTTTGGTTCGATGGTACAAACTAAGTGCCACCCACAGTTCTGTGTGGTGGTCTACACAGAGTCCTCTCAGCTCTAAATGTCTCGCTTCCAGTTCTCCAAATTCACTCGTCTTATCCTAAGATCTCCATTTCCACCCATCTGTTTTTCAGGTCTCCTCCACCCAGATGGTCTCTAGGTCTCGTCCACAAGTCTGATTTGCGGATGTCTTCCTTCCTTCCTTCTGGTCTCCACGTTTTTCTGTCCTCCAACTGTCTGATCCCCAGTTCTTCCTCTTCCTACCGACTGGTTCCCAGATCTTATAATTAGATTTCTATCGTAACTCTGCCAAAAACGGCCTCGAATGTTTGTCTCTTCGTCGTGGAGGTTTCCTCACCATCGTATAAGTACCGAGAGGCATTGTAAATGGCTGTGGGGAAAAGGTTGTGGAGGGAAATGGTATTGGGGAATTGGATGTGGGAAGTGGGATGGGGAATAGTAGGGAATGAAGGAGTGTTTATTGAAGAAGACACCATATACGACTGTTGACAGCAGCACAGGTTAGCTATATGGGAGCTGTGATAAAATATATGTTGGTGAGACAGCGAGGAGCTTGAACCAGCCCCTCGGTCAACACAAATATTCATACAGTAGACAAATGTCCATAAAACTTGCATAGTACTTGATGAGATAAAAAAACACTAAATTGATTGTGGAGGAGGACAGTCTGCAGGAGCATTGTTGCCTTGATCATGGTTTCTGTCACGGTGGCTCAAAACTCAGATAGTTTTAGCATTTCAGGAGTGCTTACCAAGCTGATTTTACTCCTCCACACGCTACACAAGCCCGTGACTCATGCTGAAGCACCTGAAAACTGGACCTGACCAATACCTAGCTCACCTGACTTATGGTTTTCTGTTCTCTTTATTGAATTGAAAAAACTCCGTGGACATTATGTCTACTGACTAAATGTCCTAAAAAAAAAAAAAGAATAAAAAAACATACCACGGGTGGGGATAGAACCCGCGATCAGAGAGTCACAAAACTCCAGACCGACGCGTTAGCCACTGGGCCAGCTGGCTAAAATAAAATTCATCCAACTAGATATATTTATACACCATAGGAAGGTTAGCATAGGCACAACTGTGACCACAAATACAAGTTTTTACAGACGAATCTCCCGAAACACGTCAAGAGGTCCTAGATGCTGCTCTGATCTACACATACGGTACCAATGAGTAGAGCCAGGGAGCTTTCAGCTTTGCTAAGCCTTTGGCTCTTTTAATAATTAAAAAAAGAAACAGAAACAGTCTTATAAATGGTTACACTCACACACACAAGATATAATACCCACTAAGCCTCGTTCATGGGTTACAGGGTACTGGCGTAACCAGTTTGCCACCGCTCGCCGCCCATGCCCTCAGCACATACTGTACCTGAGCTCCATGACAACTCACCTGCTTACACCCAACCTCGCGCTTGTGTATTTACACTATTCTTACTGAGTATTGTTCCATATTGTCTTTAAAAACTGTTATATATGCGAAACGCAGTTTCAGCAGATGTTTTGTGCTGCGTTGATCTGTTTTAACTAGGACAACGCCTTGTGTAGTGTTCCCACTTTTAAATTATGTTTACCGTAGATTTCATCGCCGTTCGCTTGGTTCCTAAAGCCAACAAATTGCGTCCTTGGACGACGGCCCTCGACCCCGACCAGTAGCACGTAACGGTGCTGTAGTGTAATACTAATAGTAATAATCTCGCTACCTCCTGAGGCCTGGTCACAGACCGGGCCCCGGGAGCCTTGACCCCCGAAACCCTCTCCAGGTATACCTCCAGTTGTTTCTTGTATTTGTGAGAACAACATGCCGGGTGGCTGCCGCTTCCTTCGAAAGGCTAACTGCTGGTAACAGACAGACCCTTCGTCAGAGCTGATGTGTTGAGTGATGATACTATCATTTCCGATAGCATGATACTTTTGTTAGCGACAATGTGTCTGTATTGTTAGTGTCATTGTGTCTGTATTGTTAGTGTCCCTGTGTCTGTATTGTTAGTGTCCCTGTGTCTGTATTGTTAGTGTCCCTGTGTCTGTATTGCTAGTGTCCCTGTGTCTGTATTGTTAGTGTCCCTGTGTCTGTATTGCTAGTGTCCCTGTGTCTGTATTGTTAGTGTCCCTCTGTATGTATTGTTAGTGTCCCTGTGTCTGTATTGTTAGTGTCCCTGTGTCTGTATTGTTAGTGTCCCTGTGTCTGTATTGTTAGTGTCCCCGTGTATGCATTGTTAGTGTCTCTGTGTATGTATTGTTAGTGTCCCTGTGTCTGTATTGTTAGTGTCCCCGTGTATGCATTGTTAGTGTCCCTGTGTATGTATTGTTAGTGTCCCTCTGTATGTATTGTTAGTGTCCCTCTGTATGTATTGTTAGTGTCCCTCTGTATGTATTGTTAGTGTCCCTCTGTATGTATTGTTAGTGTTTCTGTGTATGTATTGTTAGTGTCCCTGTGTATGTATTGTTAGTGTCCCTGTGTATGTATTGTTAGTGTCCCCGTGTATGCATTGTTAGTGTCCCTGTGTATGTATTGTTAGTGTCCCTCTGTATGTATTGTTAGTGTCCCTGTGTCTGTATTGTTAGTGTCCCTCTGTATGTATTGTTAGTGTTTCTGTGTATGTATTGTTAGTGTCCCTGTGTTTATATTATTAGCGTCACTATGTCTATATTTTTCTGTTTGTTTATCTTGTTTGTGGTTCCTGTCAATAATTCATAATCATAACATTATTTTCTAAATAATTTATTGCCCGATCGCACCATATGTCTTGTAAATAGATGGTGCGTTGTTAGACGATATTTTGTCGATGAATAACGCACTGCACTACCAGATAAATGTTTAAGAATTATTACTGTACGTGATCATATAATTTGTTGTAAATAATTCAGTGAATAACCTAATGTATAACTCACTCAGTGTAAGTAACTTACGTATGTAAATAAGACACCACGAGAAAACGTTTTGTTCATCAGGGGCGAAACGTCTTCAAAATAAATGACATAAACCACAAATTGAAATGCGTTTACATTCTAGTTGGTATATTTTATAATGGATGCAAAAAGACTTATTTGCACAGCTAAACACTTTTCCACCAAAATATTGCATAACTTCAGCATATTGTCATACCTGGCGAGGCTCCTATTGTGGTTGCCATGCATGGCGAGGCTCCTATTGTAGTTGTGTCATGCCTGGCGAGGCTCCTATTGTGGTCGTGTCATACCTGGCGAGGCTCCTATTGGGGTTGTGTCATGCCTGGCGAGGCTCCTATTGTGGTTGTGTCATACCTGACGAGGCTCCTATTGTGGTTGTGTCATGCCTGGCGAGGCTCCTATTGTAGCTGTGTCATGCCTGGCGAGCCTCCTATTGTGGTTGTCATGCATGGCGAGGCTCCTATTGTGGTTGTGTCATGCCTGGCGAGGCTTCTATTGTGGTTGTGTCATGCCTGGCGAGGCTCCTATTGTGGTTGTGTCATGCCTGGCGAGGCTCCTATTGTGGTTGTGTCATGCCTGGCGAGCCTCCTATTGTGGTTGTGTCATGCCTGGCGAGCCTCCTATTGTGGTTGTGTCGTGCCTGGCGAGGCTCCTAGTGTGGTTGTGTCATACCTGGCGATGCTCCTAGTGTGGTTGTGTCATGCCTGGCGAGGCTTCTATTGTGGTTGTGTCATGCCTGGCGAGGCTTCTATTGTGGTTGTGTCTTGCCTGGCGAGGCTCCTAGTGTGGTTGTGTCATAACTGGCGAGGCTCCAAGTGTGGTTGTGTCATACCTGGCGAGGCTCCAAGTGTGGTTGTGTCATACCTGGCGAGGCTCCTAGTGTGGTTGTGTCATGCCTGGCGAGGCTCATTGTGTGGTTGTGTCATACTTAGCGAGCTCCTAGTGTGGTTGTGTCATGCCTGGGGAGTCTCCTAATGTGGTTATGCCATGCCTGTCGAGGCTCATAGTGTGGTTGTGTCATCCTTGGCGAGGCTCGTACTGTGGTTGTGTCATACCTCTGTCGAGGCTTCTAGTGTAGTTGTGTCATGCATGGCTAGGCTCCTAGTGTGGTTGTGTCATGCCTGGCGAGGCTCCTTGTGTGTTGTGTCATGCCTGGCGAGGCTCCTATTGTGGTTGTGTCATGCCTGGCGAAGTTCCTAGTGTGGTTGTGTCATATTTGGCGAGGTTCCTAGTGTGGTTGTGTCATGCCTCTGTCGAGGTTCCTAGTGTAGTTTTGTCATTCATGGCTAGGCTCCTAGTGTAGTTTTGTCATTCATGGCTAGGCTCCTAGTGTAGTTTTGTCATTCATGGCTAGGCTCCTAGTGTGGTTTTGTCATGCTTGGCGAGACTCCAAGTGTGGTTGTATCATGTCTGGCGAGGCTCCTAGTGTGATTGTGTCATGCCTGGCGAGGCTCCTAGTGTGGTTGTGTCATGGCTGGCGAGGCTCCTAGTGTGGTTGTGTCATCCTTGGCGAGGCTCCTAGTGTGGTTGTGTCATGCCTCTGTTGAGGCTCCTAGTGTGGTTGTGTCATGCATGGCGAGGCTCCTAGTGTGGTTGTGCCATGCTTGACGAGGCTCCTAGTGTGGTTGTGTCATGTCTGGTGAGGCTCCTAGTGTGGTTGTCATGTCTGGTGAGGCTCCTAGTGTGGTTGTCATGTCTGGTGAGGCTCCTAGTGTGGTTGTCATGTCTCGTGAGGCTCCTAGTGTGGTTGTCATGTCTGGTGAGGCTCCTAGTGTGGTTGTGTCATGCCTGAGAGTATAAAAAGGCTTTCTTATAGTCTTTAGCTGCTGTGGTTCCTTGTCCCTGGTCCCCTTCTCTCCTACACTCTGTTTATGTCAGATCTGTCGATATTAATTAGGAATTGGATCGTCGTAATCATGTTCCTCCTAATCCTCCTCTCCAGGGTCGACAGTTCACTTCCCTTAGGGTTTCTCTATATTATATTATTCTTGCCTCTGCTGCGACAAGTTTTGTTGCAAGTCTTTAGCTCTTCTGCCTTTGGCATATGATCAAATATGGGTTCTAAGCTGGCTTTGTATGATGAGTCTTATGTATGGCAATTTGAAAAATTATACACGTGCAACGTCTGGGTATCTTTATTTGTAGACGTTTCGCCATCTGGTAGCTTTTTCAATACAAGGACATAATGTGAAGAAAGCAGAATTATATACAAAAGATGAGGTAATGAGTCCCTCAGCCTTGGAGTTGAAGAGCACCGTAGTGTTGAAGACCTTTGATAAAGCCACTGGATGGCGAGGCGTCTTTACTAGAGATACCCAGATGTTGCATATGTGTCCAATTTTCATCTTGTCTGTATTATATATCATTCATGTACATGGTACAGTATCTTGAAGGAATGTTAGATTCGGTAATGCTCTTTTAAGAATAGTCCGTCTCGCATATACTACAGAGTTAATGTATGTTTGACTCTTAGTGGTGTATGTGCCGGTGTTAACTCCCTACGCCGCTTTCTTTTGCTGATATGTTGTTTCTCTCCTCTCCTTCCCTTCTCCACTTCCCTTTAGTCTAAGCAATGCTCATTATTCCGTCTTCCCTTTCCCCCCCTCCCATCCCCATTACTCTGCATTACTCTGACCACTTATTTTCTCTCAGAATTCAAGCCTCGTTTCTTTTTCAATGTTCATGTTTCACTTAAACAAATTAGTTTCATTTTTTTCTATATAAACAACACCACATAATAACCCATAGCCTACAACACCACCACACAGCAGGCCACAACCTACAACACCACCACACAGCAGGCCACAACCTACAACACCACCACACAGCAGGCCACAACCTACACCACCACACAGCAGGCCACAACCTACAACACCACCACACAGCAGGCCACAACCTACACCACCACACAGCAGGCCACAACCTACAACACCACCACACAGCAGGCCACAACCTACAACACCACACAGCAGGCCACAACCTACAACACCACCACACAGCAGGCCACAACCTACAACACCACCACACAGCAGGCCACAACCTACAACACCACCACACAGCAGGCCACAACCTACAACACCACCACACAGCAGGCCACAACCTACAACACCACCACACAGCAGGCCACAACCTACAACACCACCACACAGCAGGCCACAACCTACAACACCACACAGCAGGCCACAACCTACAACACCACCACACAGCAGGCCACAACCTACAACACCACCACACAGCAGGCCACAACCTACAACACACAGTAGGCCACAACCTACAGCACCACCACACAGCAGGCCACAGCCTACAACACACAGTAGGCCACAACCTACAACACCACCACACAGCAGGCCACAACCTACAACACCACCACACAGCAGGCCACAACCTACAACACCACCACACAGCAGGCCACAACCTACAACACCACCACCACACAGCAGGCCACAACCTACAACACCACACAGCAGGCCACAACCTACACAAACACACAACAGGCCACAACCTACAACACCACCTCACAGCAGGCCATAACGTACAACACCACCGCATAGCAGGCCACAACCTACACCACCACAACACAGCAGGCCACAACCTACAACACCACCACATAGCAGGCCACAACCTACACCACCACACAGCAGGCCACAGCCTACAACACCACCACATAGCAGGCCACAACCTACAACACCACCACATAGCAGGCCACAACCTATAACACCACACAGCAGGCCACAACCTACAACACCACCACATAGCAGGTCACAACCTACACCACACAGCAGGCCACAACCTACAACACCACACAGCAGGCCACAGCCTACAACGCCACTACATAGTGGAAAACAGCCTACACCACCTCTACACAGTGGGCCACAGCCTACAACACCACTACAGAGCGGACAACAGCCTACAACACCACCACCACACACAGGTTAAGGGAAATCGACCTGTCGACACTGGAGGACAGGAGAGAAAGGGGGGACATGATAACAACATATAAAATACTGAGAGGAATTGACAAGGTGGACAGAGACAGAAAGTTCCAGATATGGGACACAGCAACAAGGGAGCACAGCTGGAAGTTGAAGACTCAGATGAATCACAGGGATGTTAGGAAGTATTTCTTCAGTCACAGAGTTGTCAGGAAGTGGAATAGCTTGGGAAGCGATGTAGTGGAGGCAGGATCCATTCATAGCTTTAAGAAGAGGTATGATAAGTCTCATGGCGAAGGGAGAGAGACCCAGTAGCGGCCAGTGAAGAGGCGGGGCCAGGAGCTATGATTCAACCCCTGCAACCACAACTAGATGAGTACAGTGGAGAACAGCCTACAACACCACCACCACAGCGAGCCACAGCCTGCAACACCACCACCACAGCAAGCCACAGCCTACAACACCACCACAGCAAGCCAAAGCCTGCAACACCACCACCACAGCAAGCCACAGCCTGCAACACCACCACCACAGCAAGCCACAGTCTACAACACCACCACCACAGCGAGCCACAGCCTACGACACCACCACCACAATGGGCCACAGCCTGCAACACCACCACCACAGCAAGCCACAGCCTGCAACACCACCACCACAGCAAGCCACAGCCTACAACACCACCACCACAGCGAGCCACAGCCTACGACACCACCACCACAGCGAGCCACAGCCTACAACACCACCACCACAGCGAGCCACAGCCTACAACACCACCACCACAATGGGCCACAGCCTGCAACACCACCACCACAGCAAGCCACAGCCTGCAACACCACCACCACAGCAAGTCACAGCCTGTAACACCACCACCACCACAGCAAGTCACAGCCTGCAACACCACCACCACAGCAAGCCACAGCCTGCAACACCACCACCACAGCAAGTCACAGCCTGCAACACCACCACCACAGCAAGTCACAGCCTGCAACACCACCACCACAGCAAGCCACAGCCTACAACACCACCACCACAGCAAGTCACAGCCTACAACACCACCACCACAGCAAGCCACAGCCTGCAACACCACCACCACAGCAAGCCACAGCCTACAACACCACCACCACAGCGAGCCACAGCCTACCACACCACCACCACAGCGAGCCACAGCCTACAACACCACCACCACAGCGAGCCACAGCCTACAACACCACCACCACAATGGGCCACAGCCTGCAACACCACCACCACAGCAAGCCACAGCCTGCAACACCACCACCACAGCAAGTCACAGCCTGTAACACCACCACCACCACAGCAAGTCACAGCCTGCAACACCACCACCACAGCAAGTCACAGCCTGCAACACCACCACCACAGCAAGTCACAGCCTACAACACCACCACCACAGCAAGTCACAGCCTACAACACCACTACCACAGCAAGCCACAGCCTACAACACCACCACCACAGCAAGCCACAGCCTACAACACCACCACCACAGCAAGTCACAGCCTGCAACACCACCACCACAACAAGCCACAGCCTGCAACACCACCACCACAGCGAGCCACAGCCTACGACACCACCACCACAGCGAGCCACAGCCTACGACACCACCACCACAATGGGCCACAGCCTGCAACACCACCACCACCACAGCAAGCCACAGCCTGCAACACCACCACCACAGCAAGCCACAGCCTGCAACATTACCACACTTAATTGATATCACGTGACCATGAGACAGAATCGAGGAGGGGGGGGGTCAATGGCCTTCCATTCATCTCAATTGCAGCTGAGTTGCTTTAAGACGGAAAGTGTGTTGCACGTAGCTGCTCACAAGCCACACGCGTGCAGGTTCCGTTGCATCACTGCATGCTTGACAACGTGCAAACATCTGCTGGAATACACAATGATATCTTCGATTTCATATTGACGACAACAATCTTGATATTCGAAATTGTTTATATATTGATAACTTTATGTATTGATAACATTATATACTGATAACTTTATGTATTGATAGCTATATATATTGATAACATTATATACTGATAACTTTATTGATAACTTTATATATTGATAACATTATGTATTGATAACTTTATGCATTGATAACTATATTGATAACTTTATGTATTGATGACTTTATGTATTGATAGCTTTATGTATTGATAACTTTATGCATTGATAACTATATTGATAACTTTATGTATTGATAACTTTATGTACTGATAACTTTATATGCTGATAACTTTATGTATTGATAACTTTATGTAGTGATAACTTTATGTAGTGATAACTTTATGTAGTGATAACTTTATGTAGTGATGACCTTATGTATTATTGACTTTGTATTGATAATAATTTTATGTAATGATTGATAAATTTATATACTGATAACTTGTTTGGATAACTTTTTTTTTTGTCTTAATAAGAGCTGTTTATATTTACCAGAAGGTTCAACTTTCCTCTTTTCGAGACATTAAAATACGGTTATACGAATTTTTGTTATGCATTTATTTGGCGTCAAAGTTCACCCATGAACCTGACATGTCAAAAGTGTAGCTAAAATAAAATATGCATAATACTTTAAATAACTTCATTTCACCAACTTTTCATTGTCACCGGAAGGAATGGAGTTCCGCTTGGGGATCCCTTCCCGAAACGATTTGTCTATCTTTAGACTTACTTTTATGTTTGAACAAATATAATTGTCCTTTTTTAAATAAATTCTTTTTGCTGTTATTGTTGTTGTTCTTCTTAAACTGCAGCACAAGCTAAACCAGGTTATTTAATTTGTTTTTCGCATAAAAATTCAATTATTTAATCATGTGAGACGCTGTTGGCTTCCTCAATCTCGAGACACTCCCTGACCTCCCACTCAGCCGTGGCAGGTGCATGAACTAAACCAGAGCTGCGGTTATTGTGGGTACACTACACCAGAGCTGCAGTTGTTGTGGGTAAACTGAACTATAGCTGCAGTTACTGTGGGTATACTAAACCAGAGCTGCAGTTACTGTGGGTACACTGAAACAGAGCTGCAGTTACTGTGGGTACACTAAACCAGAGCTGCAGTTACTGTGGGTACATTAAACCAGAGATGCAGTTCCTGTGGGTACACTGAACCATAACTGCAGTTTTTGTGGGTACACTGAACTATAGCTGCAGTTACTGTGGGTACACTAAACCAGAGCTGCAGTTACTGTGGGTACACTGAAACAGAGCTGCAGTTACTGTGGGTACATTAAACCAGAGATGCAGTTCCTGTGGGTACACTGAACCATAACTGCAGTTTTTGTGGGTACACTGAACTATAGCTGCAGTTACTGTGGGTACACTAAACCAGAGCTGCAGTTACTGTGGGTACACTGAAACAGAGCTGCAGTTACTGTGGGTACACTAAACCAGAGCTGCAGTTACTGTGGGTACACTAAACCAGAGCTGCAGTTACTGTGGGTACACTAAACCAGAGCTGCAGTTACTGTGGGTACACTAAACCAGAGCTGCAGTTACTGTGGGTACACTAAACCAGAGCTGCAGTTACTGTTGATACACTGAACCAGAGCTGCAGTTACTGTTGATACACTGAACCAGAGCTGCAGTTACTGTGGGCACACTGAACTATAGCTGCAGTTACTGTGGGTACACTAAACCAGAGCTGCAGTTACTGTGGGCACACTAAACCAGAGCTGCAGTTACTGTGGGCACACTAAACCAGAGCTGCAGTTATTGTGGGCACACTGACCCAGATCTGCAGTTACTGTGGGCACACTAAACCAGAGCTGCAGTTACTGTGGGCACACTAAACCAGAGCTGCAGTTACTGTGGGCTCACTAAACCAGAGCTGCAGTTACTGTGGGCACACTAAACCAGAGCTGCAGTTACTGTGGGCTCACTAAACCAGAGCTGCAGTTACTGTGGGCTCACTAAACCAGAGCTGCAGTTACTGTGGGCACACTAAACCAGAGCTGCAGTTAAGGTGGGTTTCTTGGATGTTGGTATTATTTATGGCTTCTCAGTAATCTCAGAGAACCTCTTATGTTACGCTGCAACGTAGGAAAACAGAGCCTGTTCTTGCTCCAGCTTACAAATAAAAGCCTCCATGACCAATGTTTGGCTATATTAAATGATACCACTTTCAATGTATGGTGGTGTTACGAGATGAGAGGATATTTTCTTGGCCACCAATACCAATGTGTGGTTGTGTAGAGTGATGTGAGGGTGTTAATTTGGCCATTACTCACTACTATGTATGGTGGTGTTGAGAGATACAATAATGTTATCCTGGCCACCATCCAACCTCCCACCACACCTAATTACCTCTCATTCCCCAGCCTTTGTATAATCACTACGGGTTTAGTACTTCCCCATACTTACATTAATAATGCTACTGACGACAGGCAAAAATACCCTGCTATACTAGAGCGTGCATTTCTGAACTATCCACGCCCTGCACACGCCCGCCTCATCAGTGGCTTGAACAGTGTTACAACCAGGTGTATGCCTGCATTACATGGCACATCAGCTTATTTCAGGTCAAGTTTGGTAACATTGCTTATTATTTTACCTAAATTTACGTAAATAAAGTAGCCCAATGTAAAAACAATTATATAAACTGGGGGAATGTAAAGTAGAAAGGGTAAGCCAACGGTACACTACTGTGACCCGGTTCACTGAACACCAAACACTGCCTGAAGAGGACAAACATCGTTGTGTTCACACGGAATATATGGCGCACCTGACACCTGCTTCAGGAGAGGGAAGTGGTAGGTAACGGGTGGGGAGGAAGGGATGAGATGTGGAGGGAATAGGAGAGCAAGAGTAGAGAGGTGGTTGATACATATATAATTTCATGGTGTATGTTTGTGTGCGCGTGCGTGTGCGTGTGTGTGTACTTACCTATTTGCGGTTGCAGGGGTCGATTCATAGCTTCTGGCCCCGCCTCTTCACTGATTGCTACTATTTCCTGTATGTGTGTGTGTGTAAGAGGTGCGCGCATCTAACTACTATATGTATTTATCTGGTTGTGGTTACAGGAGTGGCTACGTTGATTGTCCTTCGTTACAGAAGTAATGTTGATGGTGCTCCATTACAGAAGTAATGTTGATGGTGCTCCATTACAGTAGTAATGTTGATGGTGCTCCATTACAGAAGTAATGTTGATGGTGCTCCATTACAGAAGTAATGTTGATGGTGCTCCATTACAGAAGTAATGTTGATGGTGCTCCATTACAGAAGTAATGTTGATGGTGCTCCATTACAGAAGTAATGTTGATGGTGCTCCATTACAGAAGTAATGTTGATGGTGCTCCATTACAGAAGTAATGTTGATGGTGCTCCATTACAGTAGTAATGTTGATGGTGCTCCATTACAGTAGTAATGTTGATGGTGCTCCATTACAGAAGTAATGTTGATGGTGCTCCATTACAGAAGTAATGTTGATGGTGCTCCATTACAGAAGTAATGTTGATGGTGCTCCATTACAGAAGTAATGTTGATGGTGCTCCATTACAGTAGTAATGTTGATGGTGCTCCATTACAGTAGTAATGTTGATGGTGCTCCATTACAGAAGTAATGTTGATGGTGCTCCATTACAGAAGTAATGTTGATGGTGCTCCATTACAGAAGTAATGTTGATGGTGCTCCATTACAGTAGTAATGTTGATGGTGCTCCATTACAGTAGTAATGTTGATGGCGCTTCATTACAGTAGTAATGTTGATGGTGCTCCATTACAGTAGTAATGTTGATGGTGCTCCATTACAGTAGTAATGTTGATGGTGCTCCATTACAGTAGTAATGTTGATGGTGCTCCATTACAGTAGTAATGTTGATGGTGCTCCATTACAGTAGTAATGTTGATGGTGCTCCATTACAGTAGTAATGTTGATGGTGCTCCATTACAGTAGTAATGTTGATGGTGCTCCATTACAGTAGTAATGTTGATGGTCCTCCATTACAGTAGTAATGTTGATGGTCCTCCATTACAGTAGTAATGTTGATTATGCTCCATTACAGAAGCGTTGGTGGTATCCCATTTTACAGCAGTAGAGTTATATTACAGAGGTGCCAATTGCAGGAGTAGGAATACGTGTGGTGGTCATGTGATACAGGAAGTGTGGAGGTACTCTCAATAATACACGTGTTATACAGGAAGTCTGGAGGTACTCTCAGTAATACACGTGTTATACAGGAAGTCTGGAGGTACTCTCAGTAATACACGTGTTATACCACCTCACTCCCTTAAGGAAAGTCGTACACACTCTGAGTTACTTTTGACAGAATGATTGACTATATATCATTTAATGCTCCAGGGTATGCGGTCTACCTGGAGGGTATTCCGGGGATCAACGCCCCCGCGGCCCGGTCCACGACCAGGTCTCCCGGTGAATCAGGGCCTGATCAACCAGGCTGTTACTGTTGACCGCACGTAGTCCAACGTACGAATCACAGCCCGGCTGATCTGGCATCGACTTTAAGTATCTGTCCAGCTCCCTCTTGAAGGCAGCCAGGGGCCTATTGGTAATTCCCCTTATGCATGGTGGGAGGCTGTTGAACAGTCTTGGGCCCCGGACACTTATGGTGTTTTCTCTTAGTGTACCAATGGCGCTGCTACTTTTCATTGAGGGTATTTTTCACCGCCTACCCAGTCCTTTACTTTCGTAGGGAGTGATTTCTGTGTGCAGATTCGGGGCCATTCCTTCTAGGATTTTCAAAGTGTATATTATGGTATATCTCTCTCGCCTGCGTTCCAGCGAGTACAAGTCAAGTGCTTCCAAGCGGTGACGCAAAACACTTTAGTAACCAATTACTTGCGTCCTCTCATCATTTAATTTTCCTACTGAAGTACTTTTTCAAATGTACTTGTATATTCCAAGTTGTTCCAAACGCTCTGAAAATACCGCAGTATTATACAAATTTAACCACCAATGTAGATATAGCCCTGTTCATAATCCTTTATACTTTAAAAACCATTGAACTATCTCGCATTTACATATAGATTTTATAATGGCTAGCTTGAAACTATCTCTAAACCAACCAGAGACTTCAAAACATACCTCCATGTATATAATATACCTATCATATCATGAGGTATATTCGGGGATAATCAGTGAGGTATTGACCAAAAAGACTTACAAAAAAGAGGTTATATGTACTATATTAAACACAATGAAGACAATAAATCCCTGTATTAGGAACACATCCTACAGCAATCACAGTCACCATAAGTAATAGTGGTTTGTTATTAGGACAAAAAGGAATTACTTAAGCTTAATATTAAGACAATCTTAAACTCTGATAACCTCCAAAACTCCCACAACAGTCCTGAAGTCTCCTGCACTCAGCCAGAGGCTTTAAAAAGTGCAAACAGCTCATATGCAGAAAAGAGGCAATGAAGGTCTGATAAAAATTACAGACCAATAATTTAACATAAAACATCCTAAAAATCCCTGAAAGGGTAACGAGACGGTAAAAGCATGACTTGCACAACTCAAACCAAGATCTAGAACGTGGAGATCATGTTTGTCACAGCTACTAAACCATTAGGACAAATTATGGATGATTTATAAGAAAACCATTATGCAGATATGATCAACATGGACGTTGCAAAGTTGATCATAGAGTGATAATCCATAAAATGAGGAGGCAAACGGATATCCAGTTTTCTGACCAATAGAACATAAAGAGCAGTATCAAACAACGCAAAATCTATCATTAGGGGAAAAAAACTCAGTACAACTTGGCACGGTCCTGGCACCTTTACTGTTTAGCATTCATATAGCAGACGTAGCACTAGCCACAGTTTCATATCATTTCCCAACGTTATAAAAATAAGCATGAGATTGACCTTTGTAGAAGACTCGGATAATCTCAAGAGGATTTATATAAGCAAAGCCTTCCAGTGGGTTGTAGAAAATAACATGATGTTAGATGATGACAAATTCCAAGAATTAAGAACTTAAAGAGGCACTGCATACAAAAAACAATAGAATGAAAGGAACATGTGAATGACTTAGGTATAATAATGTCACAATAAGGCAAATGTGATGAAAGTCATGTTGGCTCAAAGTTCTTCATAACTGTTTAAGTAAATTTCTCTCTCCATGTTCCTGGTTCTTCATAGGGGTCCCAGTTTTCCCAGTCAGTCTCCTTGTGGTTGAAGTCTCCTGGTACTAAAAGTTTAACTTTATATTTTTCCCTCTCATCACTGTTTCCAGTACGTAAATCATTGCCTTGTCTCCTTTAATCACGGTCCTCTTTTGGTCTTGTGTTTGTTGATGGATTGAATATCACTGCCAGTATTACTTTTGTCTCTCCGGATTTCACAGTTCCTACTGTACAGTCCCTGAACTCTCCTATTTCCATGTTTCATAATTCATCAAATCTCCAGTGATTTCAAGCTATCCATACTATCCTTCCTTATTTATTTGCAATTCTGTTTCTTATTCCTTTGGGAATGCTTCATCTGTTATCTCCGAGAGCTTCGTCTCCGTTATAGCTTCTATTTCGAGGTTTTCTTCCCTTACTTTTTTCTCATGACTTTAACACTTGTTGGTGACCCCATCATGTCACTAGCATACCTTAACTCTTCTATTTGTTTACTATTTAGTGGATATGCTATTTACTTGATTCATTTTTGGGGTACTAGGCAAGAAATAACGCCACCAAAGAGTGCTGGGGTATTTCCTGTACTCCTCACCCCGTGTTGCTCCACCCCTTCGGCAGTAGGTGTGTGTGTGTGTGTGTGTATACACATTATAGTCAGAACTAACGTGCGTCCCTCCATCCGTTACAGGTGAGGTGGTACATTCAGAGATTGTTCAGCCGGAACTAATAACACCACAATGAAAGATTGACGCTGGCAAGGCTACTGGCAGCACTACTGGTGAGTGAGGGGATGGTACCTGTTGGTTATTCTAGGTGAGTTAGGTGATGGTACGTGCTGGTTGTCTTAGGTGAGTGAGGGGGAGCTACCAGCTGGGTGTTCCAGGTGAGTGAGGGGAAATACAGTAAAAATATATGTTGATCATAACTCTTCTAGCACCTTCATTTTCCTCTAATTCTCTCTCTCACACACACACACACACACACACACACACACACACACACACACACACACACACACACACACACACACCAGTTATCAACCAGATAACTGCTGCAACATATGGGCACCTGGCAAACCTGAGAATAGCGTTCCGATACCTTAATAAGGAATCGTTCAAGACACTGTACACCGGGTACGTCAGGCCCATACTAGAGTATGCAGCACCAGTCTGGAACCCACACCTGGTCAAGCACGTCAAGAAATTAGAGAAAATGCAAAGGTTTGCGACAAGGGTAATTCCAGAGCTAAGGGGAATGTCCTACAAAGAAAGGTTAAGGGAAATCGGCCTGACAACACTGGAGGACAGGAGGGTTAGGGAAGACATGATAACGACATACAAAATACTGCGTGGAATAGACAAGGTGGATAGAGACAGGATGTTCCAGAGAGGGGACACAGAAACAAGGGGTCACAATTGGAAGTTGAAGACTCAGATGAGTCAAAGGGATGTTAGGAAGTATTTCTTCAGCCATAGAGTTGTCAGGAAGTGGAATAGTCTAGCAAGTGATGTAGTGGAGGCAGGAACCATACATAGTTTTAAGACGAGGTATGATAAAGCTCATGGAGCAGGGAGAGCAGAGACCCAGTAGCGAACAGCGAAGAGGCGGGGCCAGGAGCTGAGTCTCGACCCCTGCAACCACAATTAGGTGAGTACAATTAGGTGAGTACACGTCCCGATGGCATGGTGGCTAGCGCTCTTGCTTCACGCACAACACCAGTTAGGATGGACGTATTAAACACGAGAGATAACATGAGCTTACATAGACAGGGAAGGCCTTCCTTGACTACTGAATACTGATATTTTTTTACCCTCGGGTACATCAGAGTGACCAGGCTCCCAGAACCAAAATGTTTCCAATAAACATGTCCTAGTTATTACTTTTAGTGTATTTTCCCACTAATTGTTGATATAATTTGTCATTAAATTCAGTGAAGCCAACCTGGTGGCCAAGGCCAAAACAAAGGACCTTGTGTATTACAATTGCTTTCCAAACCGGTTATGAAAGGACGTTTCCAAGAACTTGTTCACTGTCTTGAAATCTCTTCTGCGTTTGTATATTGTAAGCTTAGCCCAAAGATAAGTCAGGTTAATCTAGATAATGTCAACGTGAAAATTTTTTCAACCTAGTATGGTAAATGGTAGCTTAACATTTCTATGCAACTGCCTCCATTAAGGAGAATTATTTTAAGTGAGTTTATAAAAGATGTTTTGGTAGAACTGGGAAAAAATGGTCTTTCTGGCTGTAGTGCGTAGCCGCATCCAACACTAGCAAGACCTAGTGAACAACTATATGTAACACTAGTAAGACCTAGTTGATAGCTACAACTCATACTAGCAAGACCTAGTGGATAGCTGCAACACTAGCAAGACCTAGTGGATAGCTGCAACACTAGCAAGACCTAGTGGATAGCTGCAACACTAGCAAGACCTAGTGGATAGCTGCAACACTAGCAAGACCTAGTGGATAGCTGCAACACTAGCAAGACCTTGTGGATAGCTGCAACACTAGCAAGACCTGGTGGATAGCTGCAACACTAGCAAGACCTGGTGGATAGCTGCAACACTAGCAAGGCCTAGTGGATAGCTGCAACACTAGCAAGACCTAGTGGATAGCTGCAACACTAGCAAGGCCTTATGGATAGCTGCAACACTAGCAAGACCTTGTGGATAGCTGCAACACTAGCAAGACCTGGTGGATAGCTGCAACACTAGCAAGGCCTAGTGGATAGCTGCAACACTAGCAAGACCTGGTGGATAGCTGCAACACCAGCAAGGCCTAGTGGATAGCTGCAACACTAGCAAGACCTAGTGGATAGCTACAACACTAGCAAGACCTAGTGGATAGCTCCAACTAACACTAGCAAGACCTAGTGGATAGCTACAACTAACACTAGCAAGACCTAGTGGATAGCTACAACTAACATTAGCAAGACCTAGTGGATAGCTACAACTAACACTAGGAAGATCTAGTGGTTAGCTACAACTAACACTAGCAAGACCTAGTAGATAGCTGCAACACTAGCAAGACCTAGTAGATAGCTGCAACACTAGCAAGACCTGGTGGATAGCTGCAACACTAGCAAGGCCTAGTGGATAGCTGCAACACTAGCAAGACCTAGTGGATAGCTACAACACTAGCAAGACCTAGTGGATAGCTCCAACTAACATTAGCAAGACCTAGTGGATAGCTACAACTAACACTAGCAAGACCTAGTGGATAGCTACAACTAACACTAGCAAGACCTAGTTGATAGGTACTGTCACGACTAGGAAGATTTAGTGGGTAGCTTCAGTCAATATTATCTAGAATTAATGGGTAGTTTGGTAGCTACAACAAACACTACAGCAGCACGACCTAGTTTGGTAGCTACAACAAACACTACAGCAGCAAGACCTAGTTTGGTAGCTACAACAAACACTACAGCAGCAAGACCTAGTTTGGTAGCTACAACAAAAACTACAGCAAGACCTAGTTTGGTAGCTACAACAAACACTACAGCAGCACGACCTAGTTTGGTAGCTACAACATACACTACAGCAGATAAGGTTTTGCTGGAGTATCATGGTCACTTCTCTTTCTTCCTATACGTATGGAGGTTTAACAAAGCTGTTTTAGCATTTCGAAACTTTATTTAAAGAACCATAAACATTATAGTTAACATAACATCGTGATGACATTGGACTGATAAAACCACTGGTTGGTGTTACGTCTCCACAATATACCGGTGTTACACAGGTGACTTATTCGTCTACACGTCGGTTTTGTAAACCATTAATATATATATCATCCTCTGTTGTCCTGTTTTCCTACTGAATAGAACAAGAATGTAGTAAAAGCAATAATCGATATATGTAAGTGTTAGGTTCAGGAGAATTCATAGCATATATATGGAAGTACTATACTAGTAGTAATATATTTTTGATAAGTACTGACAAAATTACATCCCATACACCAGTTTGTACCCTTACATAATTAATTCTATATTTTTGTATGAGTAGATCTTTCATGAATAAAAAAAATCGAGGAAATATGTAAACGTAACTGTGACCTCTACAAAACCGTAGTCAATACTTGGTATAAACTGTGACCTACCCTGACCTTGACAGTCGTCACGCCTGCCTCGACCATGTACTTTAACAGGTATCGACGACGGCCTCTCCAGGAGACAAAAAAGAATATTGTTTATATGTGATCTGCCTTGCCCACTCGTGCGTTGGTTCATGTGTCAAATAGTAAGTAGTCATTGGTAGCATTTCAGTGTTCACCGAGACCACAGTTACAAGATCTGCTGTTTTTCCCCCAGGTACTGGTGGTCTGTGGTAGTGTAGGCTTACCTGTAGCAACCAAGTCTAAGAGCAGGTCTCTTGATTAACTTTCTAATTAATCAGGCTCTTAGTGCTTATCGCACGCATTCCAACGTAGACGCCCCAACCTTGTTGATCAGGACCTGACGTAAATAACGTAAACGATTTTCTCTTGATCACCTCTCCTTTTCACTGGAGTATTTTGCATCACCTACCAAACTTCTTGCTATGACGTGGACTAATTCCAGTTCAGTTCTTCACTCAGATTGCTTATGTTTAAAAAAGATAGAAACTCGATTTGAAGTTTTCGTAGAGACTTGGTAAAAAAATGCGTTTAGTCGAAGCTCCAGCGCCCCTGTAATGACCAACCTCGAAATTAATAAAATATTTTCTTTATATAAGCGCGTTTAAAAATATGGATGTTTAGAAATTACAAGTAAAGCAGATCTTTAAATTAATACACACACACACACACACAAGTATTTCTTCAGCCATAGAGAAGTCAGGAAGTGGAATAGTCTAGCAAGTGATGTAGTGGAGGCAGGAACCATACATAGCTTTAAGACGAGGTATGATAAAGCTCATGGAGCAGGGAGAGAGAGGACCCAGTAGCGGACACCCGCGCGCAGTGAGAGAGCGAATTAGTATCGACCAGTGAAGAGGCAGGACCAGGAGCTATGAATCGACCCCTGCAACCACATATAGGTGAGTACATATAGGTGAGTGTACACACACACACACACGTTCACACCCACACATTCCCACATATACAGACCAACACACACACACACTCTCCCCCCCGTACCCCCACCTCTCTTCCACTCCCTCCCTTGATCCCCCCTCTCTCACCCTCCTCCTTCCGCCTCCTCTCCCTCTTTCCCTCTCCCATTCTCTCTCCCCCTTTGCTTCTCCCTCCTCTCTCCCCATATTCCCCCTCTTTCCCCCTCCCCACCTCTCTCCCATTTCACTATGTCTCCAGCTTCCTCCTCTCCCTCCCTCTGCCCCCTCACACACATTCAGACAAACACATAACAAACAAACATGTATCCAAGAATCAATGGATACATGTATCCATGTAGGCATAAGTTTATGTATCCATTTAAACCTGCATCCATGTATACGTGTATCCGTACATCCTTTTATCCCTGTATCTATGTATGCATGTGTCCAGGCGACAAAATATACTCTACCCTCACAAGAGCAGCCTGGGGTTAGGAGGCATTAGTGTTGATCACCTGATCAACCAGGCTGTTGCTGCTACCGGCCATCAGGCCCATAAACCACCCACAATCAAGGGTCACCCATGACCATGGGTCACCCACATCCATGGGTCACCCACATCCATGGGTCACCCACATCCATGGGTCACCCATATTCATGGGTCACTCAAGGCCTGCAGGCCAAATAATACGACGAGAGCAACAGAGCAATGGTAGACACACTAGCCGAGGTGACAGTAAGAGCTCACATGGGGAGAGCAAATTTACTAGTTATGGGCGATTTCAATCACAAGGAGATTGACTGGGAAAACCTGGAGCCCCATGGAAGACCCGAAACATGGAGAGCCAAAATGATGGATGTGGTACTGGAAAACCTCATGCATCAACATGTTAGAGACACTACCAGAGAGAGAGGTGAAGATGATCGAGCAAGACTGGACCTAGTATTCACCTTGAGTAGTTCGGACATCGAGGATATCACGTACGAAAGGCCCCTTGGAACTAGTGATCATATGGTTCTGTGTTTTGATTACATAGTTGAGCTACAAGTGAAGAGGGTAGCAGGAATAGGATGGAAAAAAACAAACTACAAAAGGGGGACTACACAGGCATGAGGAACTTCATGCAAGACGTTCAGTGGGAGAGAGAATTGTGTTATTGCCACTGTTATTACGGTAACAGTGGTACGAGTGCCGAGTCTTACTTGTAGGCTATTTGCGGGGGTAGCGTGGGATGTTGAAAGGAACACGGCTGATAGACTACCTTCTGGTTTATTGAACAACAAATGGGTTCACAGTGGCCAGAGTGAGGGAGGCCGAAAGCCAGGCCGCAGAGGTAAAGGATGTTGATCCTAGGAGTGGAGGCCGCTGAGTGAGAGCGAGTGGGCATCGCGTCTCACTGACCTGGGCAGGGCTAGAGAGGACAGCACCATAGTGCTGCAAGATATGAACTCAACTGGCAGACAGCATAGGCTGTCTATGCAGACAGTACAGGCTGTCTACAATTGACAGTAAAACCAGTAAAAGAAATGATAGACTTGTGACAACAAAATGCAAGAAGGTAGAGGAGAGGTTTGTTCCCAAGGGAAACAGAAATAATGGGAAGACCAGAACGAGTCCTTGGGTCACCCAAAGGTGTAGGGAGGCAAAACCTAAGTGCATTAGAGAATGAAAAAAATACAGAAGACAAAGGACCCAGGAAAATAAAGAGATTAGCTAAGAGCCAGAAACAAATATGCTCAGATAAGAAGGGAGGCTCAGCAAAAATACGAAAATGACATAGCATCGAAAGTCAAGTCCGACCCGAAGCTGTTGTATAGCCACATTAGGAGGAAAACAACAGTCAAGTACCAGGTAATCAAGTTGAGGAAGGAAGGTGCGGAGTCACAAGAAACGACCAAGAGGTATGTGAGGAGCTCAACATGAGATTTAAAGAAGTATTAACAGTGGAGACAGGAAGGACTCCAAGAATTCAGAATAGAGAGGTACACCAACAAGTGCTGGATGAAATACACACAACTGAGGAGGAAGTTAAGAAGCTGCTATGTGAACTTGATACCTCAAAGGCGGTGGGACCAGACATCTCTCCGTGGGTCCTTAGAGAGGGAGCAGAGATGCTGTGTGTGCCAATAACAAAAATCTTCAACACATCCATCGAAACTGGGCAACTACCTGAGGTATGGAAGATGGCAAATGTAGCACCAATTTATAAGAAAGGAGACAGACACGAGGCATTAAACTACAGTCCTGTGTCACTGACGAGTATAGTATGCAAAGTCATGGAGATCATCAGGAGAGTGGTGGAGCACCTAGAAAGACACAAGCTTATAAACGACAACCAGCACGGTTTCAGGGAAGGAAAATCCTGTGTCACAAACCTACTGGAGTTTTATGACAAGGTAACAGAAGTAAGGCACAAGAGAGAGAGGTGAATAGACTGCATTTTTTTTAACTGAAAGTAGGTCTTCGACACAGTTCCTCTCAAGAGGTTAATGCAAAAACCAGAGGATCAGACACGCATAACAGGAAAGGCACTGCAATGGATCAGAGAATATCTGATAGGGAGGCAACAACGAGTCATGGTACGTGACGAGGTGTCAGAGTGGGCGCCTGTGACGAGCGGGGTTCCACAGGGGTCAGTCCTATGACCTGTGTTGTTTTTGGTATAAGTGAATGACATAACGGAAGGGATAGACTCAGAAGTGTCCCTCTTTGCAGATGATGTGAAGTTAATGAGGTGAATTAAATCGGTCGAGGATCAGACAGGACTAGAAAGAGACCTGGACAGGCTACAAGCAACTGGCTCCTTGAATTTAACCCCGCCAAATGCAAAGTCATGAAGATCGGGGAAGGGCAAAGAAGACCGCAGACAGAGTATAGTCTAGGTGGCCAAAGACTGCAAACCTCACTCAAGAAAAAAGATCTTAGGGTGAGTATAATACCGAGCACATCAGATAACTGCTGCAGCATACGGACGTCTGGCAAACCTAAGAATAGCGTTCCGATACCTCAGTAAGGAATCGTTCAAGACTCTGTACACTATATATTTCAAGCCCATATTGGAGAATGCAGCACCAGTTTGGAATCCACACCTGGTCAACACATCAAGAAATTAGAAAAAGTGCAAAGGTTTGCAACAAGACTAGTCCCAGAACTAAGGGGACTGTCCTACGAAGAGAGGTTTAGGGAAATCGGCCTGACAGAGGAGATAGAAGGGCCTCCAGAAAGGCGGAGAGGTAGGGTACACCATCAGGTACTGGACACAATACACACAACTGAGGAGGAAGTGAAGAGGGTGCTAAGCGAGCTAGACACCTCAAAGGCGATGGGGCCGGATAAAATCTCTCCATGGGTCCTGAGAGAGGGAGCAGAGGAGCTATGTGTACCCCTAACAACAATCTTCAACACATCTATCGAAACAGGGCAACTACCCGAGGTATGGAAGACAGCAAATGTAGTCCCAATTTTTAAAAAAGGAGACAGGAACGTAGCATTAAACTACAGACCAGTGTCACTGACATGTATAGTATGCAAGGTCATGGAGAAGATCATCAGGAAAAGAGTGGTGGAGCACCTAGAAAGGAATGAGCTTATCAACGACGGCCAACACGGTTTCAGGGACGGGAAATCCTGTGTCACAACCCTACTGGAGTTCAACGACAGGGTGACAGCAGTAAGACAAGAGAGAGAGGGGTGGGTAGATTGCATATTCTTGGACTGTAAGAAGGCATTTGACACAGTTCCACACAAGAGATTAGTGCAGAAGCTGGAGGACCAGGCAGGGATAACAGGGAAGGCACTACAATGGATCAGGGAATACCTGTCAGGAAGACAGCAGCGAGTCATGGTACGTGGCGAGGTGTCAGAGTGGGCGCCGGTGACGAGTGGGGTTCCACAGGGGTCAGTCCTAGGACAGGTGCTGTTTCTGGCATTTGTGAACGACATGACGGAAGGAATAGACTCTGAAGTGTCCCTGTTTGCAGATGATGTGAAGTTGATGAGAAGAATTCAATCGGACGAGGACCAGGCAGAACTACAGAGGGATCTGGACAGGCTGCAAGACTGGTCCAGCAATTGGCTCCTGGAGTTTAACTCCACCAAGTGCAAAGTTGTGAAGATTGGGGAAGGGCAAAGAAGACCGCAGACGGAGTACAGTCTAGGGGGCCAGAGACTACAAACCTCAATCAAGGAAAAAGATCTTGGGGTGAGTATAACACCAGGCACATCTCCTGAGGCGCACATCAACCAAATAACTGCTGCAGCATATGGGCGCCTGGCAAACCTAAGAACAGCGTTCCGACATCTTAATAAAGAATCGTTCAGGACCCTGTACGCTGTGTACGTTAGGCCCATATTGGAGTATGCAGCACCAGTTTGGAACCCACACCTAGCCAAGCACGTAAAGAAGCTAGAGAAAGTGCAAAGGTTTGCAACAAGACTAGTCCCGGAGCTAAGGGGTATGTCCTACGAGGAGAGGTTAAGAGAAATCGACCTGACGACATTGGAGGACAGGAGAGATAGGGGGGACATGATAACGACATATAAAATACTGAGAGGAATTGACAAGGTGGACAGATACAGAATGTTCCAGAGATGGGACAGAGCAACAAGGGGACACAGTTGGAAGTTGAAGACTCAGATGAATCACAGGGATGTTAGGAAGTATTTCTTGTCACAGAGTTGTCGGGAAGTGGAATAGTTTGGGAAGCGATGTAGTGGAGGCAGGTTCCATTCATAGCTTTAAGAAGAGGTATGATAAAGCACATGGCGCAGGGAGAGTGACCCAGTAGCGGCCAATGAAGAGGCGGGGCCAGGAGCTATGAATCGACCCCTGCAACCACAACTAGGTGAGTACACACACACACGCACACACACACACACACACACACACACACCACGCTCCACGCTCATCACGCACACCACGCACCACACACATACACACACACACAGTGTGTGTGTGTGTGTATGTGTACTCACCTAGTTGTGACCTTGATACCTCAAAGGCGATGGGTCCGGACAATATCTCCCCGTGGGTTCTTCGGGAAGGAGCTGAGGTACTGAGTGTGTCACTTACCATAATATTCAACACATCCCTTGAAACTGGGCAGATACCTGAGGTATGGAAGAAGGCCAACGTAATCCCCATCTTTAAAAAAGGATTCAGAAAAGAGGCACTAAACTATAGACCGGTGTCACTTACATGTATAGTGTGCAAAGTCCTGGAGAAAATCATCAGGAAAAGAATGGTGGAGCACCTCGAGCTGAACAGGATAATAAACACCAGACAGCACGGATTCCGGGAAGGCAAATGCTGTGTAACAAACCTCCTAGAGTTCTATGATAAAGTAACAGAGGTAAGGCAAGAGAGATAAGGGTGGGTTGATTGCATTTTCCTGGACTGCAGGAAGGCCTTCGACACAGTGCCTCACATGAGATTAGTAAAGAAGTTGGAAGACCAAGCGTGTATAACAGGAAGGGCACTGGAATGGATCAGGGAATACCTCACAGGGAGGCAACAACGGGTCATGGTGCGTGATGAGGTATCACAGTGGGCACCTGTGACGAGCGGCGTTCCGCAGGGGTCAGTCATAGGACCAGTGTTATTCTTGGTATATGTAAATGACATGACAGATGGGATAGACTCAGAAGTGTCTCTGTTCGCAGATGATGTGAAATTAATGAGGAGAATCACATCGGAGGAGGACCAAGCAGGACTTCAAACAGACCTGGACAAGCTTGACATCTGGTCTAGCAAATGGCTTCTCGAGTTCAATCCCACCAAATGCAAAGTCATGAAGATCGGAGAAGGGCAAAGAAGACCGCTGACAGAGTACAGGCTAGGCGGACAAAGGCTACAAACCTCGGAAAAGGAGAAAGACCTTGGGGTGAGTATAACGCCAAGCACGTCTCCGGAGGCACACATCAACCAGATAACTGCGGCAGCATATGGGCGACTGGCAAACCTAAGATTAGCGTTCCGTTACCTTAACAAGGACTCGTTAAGACACTGTACACCGTGTACGTCAGGCCCATACTAGAATATGCAGCACCAGTCTGGAACCCACACCTGGTCAAGCACACAAAGAAACTAGAGAAAGTGCAAAGGTTTGCGACAAGGTTAGTTCCACAACTCAGGGGTCTGTTCTATGAAGAAAGGCTGAGGGAAATAGGACTAACAACACTGGAGGAAAGAAGGGTCAGAGGAGACATGATAACGACATACAAAATACTGCGGGGAATCGACAAGGTAGACAGTGACAGGATGTTCCAGAGAGGTAACACAGAAACAAGGGGACACAACTGGAAGCTGAAGACTCAGATGAGTCAAAGGGATGTTAGGAAGCATTTCTTCAGCCACAGAGTAGTCAGGAAGTGGAATAGTCTAGAGAAAGATATAGTGGAGGCAGGAACCATACATAGTTTTAAGACAAGGTATGATAAAGCTCATGGAGCAGGGAGAGCAGAGACCCAGTAGAAGACAGCGAAGAGGCGGGGCCAGGAGCTGAGTCTCGACCCCTGTAACCACAATTAGGTGAGTACAATTAGGTGGCTTACAGCTGTAAGCCACCTGCCTGAAAGCTGGGTGCCTTGGATCAATGTCTAGCGTGAGCTGGATGCCAAGGTATTGGTCCAGTGTGGTACGGTCGGTAAAGCACTGCGTTCCTGTCACAAGGTTCGTAGGGTCGAGTCTCCGTCGGCCAGAGATCAGTGTTTGTGAATATTTCGCCTGCTCTTGCGAATTCCTAGCATATATATATATATATATATATATATATATATATATATATATATATATATATATATATATATATATATATATAAGTCGTACCGATTAGGTAAAACTGGTCAATTAGCAAGAACTCATCTAAAACTAAGTCCTTTCTAAAATTTTCTCTTATACGTTTAAAGATATATTTTTTCATTTATATTAATGTAAGAATTTATAATTTTGTACCAAGAGAAACTTTGAAAACCTACCTAACCATATTACAACAATCGCAATTTAATTTAGCCTAACCCAACTAAATATATTTTAGATACATTAACATTAATTTAATAATAAACAAACACAATGAAATATATTTTTTTCGTTATGTTCAGAATGATTTTGGCGAAATTATTTCATACACAAATTTTCACTTGTCTTATATGGCAAGGTGAGCGTTGCTATTTAAGCCAAAATCGCAAGTTTTACCTAATCGGCACGACATATATATATATATATATATATATATATATATATATATATATATATATATATATATATATATATATATATATATATATATATATATTAATGTAGTATTTTGTACACCCATTTGAGCTTTTATTATGCATGGTTTTCCTGGTATATATGAAAGTTTTCAAATTTGTATATTTCTAGGAATTATGAAATATTATTCACACTGTCGCTCTCGTCGTTTTGTTTACTCTATACATATGCATAGGCTGTCCAGTGTGCATGTATCCTTGACATGATGTATGATTCCCTGAGTTACACAAGGACACCCCATCCACCACTGACGGGGAAATATTACCCGTGTCCGTGAGTGACAGGGTCACCACGTCCGTGTCCGTGAGTGACAGGGATCAAACACCCGTGTTCGTGAATCGTGAATGAGGCCTCCGTGGCACATCATCTTGGGAGGAGTGTAAGAAGGCGCTTGAAACTGTGAGCAACAAAGTTGAGTTTTTCCCTGGAATTCCTCTGGTATTAACATCCGATTGACACACACACCAACAACCCTTGAGCGCAGTGTCATCAGTGTAGCCTTGAGCGCAGTGTCATCAGTGTAGCCTTGAGCGCAGTGTCATCAGTGTAGGATATTACGCAATATTTCATCAGAACTTGTGAAAGTGCCTGCTAGTTACTACTTAAGCGTTCACTTTGAATTCCGACTTTTGAGTTGAAGTTTGAAGTGCACTCAACCCCCATGATCATAAGGCAGGCAGTCATATTTGTTTAAAGACCCACCAGTAAACTCCAAATATAGCCGAAACTTAATGTTGTTCTGGGTCTTTGAAGACAGAGGTAGGACTGCCAGAGGAGGTCTCTTGAAGGAGATAATCACTGTGGGACTTGTGCTTTCTTTAACATGTCTGAGACACTAACGTGTTGGCTAAGCTGCAATTATCCTTGTAAAAGCGAAGAGATGGCTCCTTGCATGCAAGCATATATGTATGTTGCGTGTATACACATTTGCATTAACGTGTGTGCGCGCTCGTGTGTACCTGACGCACGTTCATCCCCTCCCCTTCGTGTGTGCGTATGTGTGTACTCGCCTATTTGTGGTTGCAGGGGTCGAGTTACAGCTCCTGGCCGCGCCTCTTCGCCTATCGTTTCTAGGTCCACTCACTGAGTTGTACTCACCTAGTTGTCTTTGCAGGGGATCGAGTCATAGCTCCTGGCCCCGCCTCTTCACTGGCCGCTACTGGGTCACTCTCCATGCGCCATGAGCTTTATCATACCTCTTCTTAAAGCTATGAATGGATCCTGCCTCCACTACATCGCTTCCCAAACTATTCCACTTCCTGACAACTCTGTGACTGAAGAAATACTTCCTAACATCCCTGTGATTCATCTGAGTCTTCAACTTCCAACTGTGTCCCCTTGTTGCTGTGTCCCATCTCTGGAACATTCTGTATCTGTCCACCTTGTCAATTCCTCTCAGTATTTTATATGTCGTTATCATGTGTCCCCTATCTCTCCTGTCCTCCAGTGTCGTCAGGTCGATTTTCCTTAACCTCTCCTAGTAAGGACATACCCCTTAGCTCCGGGACTAGTCTTGTTGCAAACCTTTGCACTTTCTCTAGTTTCTTTACGTGCTTGGCTAGGTGTGGGTTCAAACTGGTGCTGCATACTCCAATATGAGCCTAACGTACACAGTGTACAGTGTCCTGAACGATTCCTTTTTAAGATGTCGGAATGCTGTTCTTAGGTTTGCTAGGTGCCCGTATGCTGTAGCAGTTATTTGGTTGATGTGCGCCTCGGGAAATGTGCCTGGTGTTATACTCACCCCAAGATCTTTTTCCTTGAGTTAGGTTTGTAGTCTCTGGCCCCCTAGACTATACTCCGTTTGCTTTCTTCTTTGCCCTTCCCCAATCTTCATGACTTTGCACTTGGTGGGGTTGAACTCCAAGAGCCAATTGCTGGACCAGGCTTGCAGCCTGTCCAGATCCCTTTGTAGTTCTGTCTGGTCCTCGTCCGATTGGATTCTTCTCATCAACATCTGTAAACAGGGACACTTCGGAGTCTATTCCTTCCGTCATGTAGTTCACAAATACCAGAAACAGCAACGGTCCTAGGACTGACCCCTGTGGAATCCCACTCGTCACAGGCGTCCACGCTGACATCTCGCCACGTACGATAACTCGCTACTGTCTTCCTGACAGGTATTCCTTGATCCATTGGAGTGCCTTCCCTGTTATCCCTGCCTGGTCCTCCACCTTTTGCACTAATCTCTTGTGTGGAACTGTGTGTGCGTGTGTGTGTGTGTGTGTGTGTGTGTGTGTGTGTGTGTGTGTCTGTGTGTGTGTGCGCTGGAGGCCACAAAGGAAACAGCACAGACTGCAAAAATATATAACTGCATATGAGGCAGGAGACATATCACCTGGGAGAGTCCGTGGCACCGTCAGGGAGGGAGGGAAGGAAGGAGTGAGGGAGGGAGAGGGGAGGGAGGTTGTGATGGAGGGAAGGAAGGAGGGTGGGAGCGTTGGGTCTTATCCTCACCAATATATTAATCTTTAGCTGCTGCTGACCACAGCCAACCCACCGTTCCTAGCGTGAACCCCGTGATATATCTTTTGCATGACGGCCGGACCTTCCTATATGATTACGAAGAAATTCTAACAGTTAAATGAGAGAGTAATGTGCTGCCGGTGGTCATCTGGGTTTATTCTCCCTGCGAGACCTTCTAACATCTCAACACGGTGGTGGTTTGATGTGATTTATTTTAATGCCAAAATCTGTCCCCGCCGCTCCCATGCTCGAGCATAATTTGAATGCTATTAGAATGACTTACATACACACGCTCTCTCTCTGTCTGTCTGTCTCTCTCTCTCTCTCTCTCTCTCTCTCTCTCTCTCTCTCTCTCTCTCTCTCTCTCTAAAATCCATAATTATTACTTTGACAAGAGACAATATGAAAACTTATAAAGATGTTATCTTACTGGCGTCGCTGGGCAGACATTTCTACTCACTTTCTTATTCTTTCACTAGACTGAGCTATTTCATTTGAAGAGAAAATAAAGATTACATCTTCAGTTTACATTAAAACCGAAGTCAGCTGTGAGATCTAGAGCCTTAAGTATATTGTAGTCAGACATCATTTACAGTAAATAGTTTCTGCTTAATAATAGGACAATATTATCTCATGGATAATAATAATGATAATAATAATAATAATAATTTTAAAGGATTCAGGTTCTCTACAATACTTTAACAAGTTCACAACTAATAAAAGGGAATTCTTGTAAAATAAGAGCATTATATTTTCTTGGATATTAAAATTGTATATCGAGTGATGTGGAAATATAAAGTAATATAAATATTTAACAAATAATGAAATATGTTAAATAAAAATGCTCCACGCAACACTCTGGTCAAGGTACTTCCTATTTGTACTGTAAACGATTTATGTTATCAAGATAAGAATTATGAAGATACAGTATAAAAATACGTAAATATAAAGTTTATATATATATATATAGTGGTTGTCTTGCATATTTTGATATCACCTGTTTACTGTGATCTTTTTGCATATATATATATATATATATATATATATATATATATATATATATATATATATATATATATGCACACACACACACACACATTTCTTCACACACACATTTCTTCAGCCACAGAGTAGTCAGGAAGTGGAATGGACTAGAGAAAGATATAGTGGAGGCAGGAACCATACATAGTTTTAAGACAAGGTATGATAAAGCTCATGGAGCAGGGAGAGCAGAGACCCAGTAGCAGACAGCGAAGAGGCGGGGCCAGGAGCTGAGTCTCGACCCCTGCAACCACAATTAGGTGAGTACAATTAGGTGAGTACACACGCACACACGCACGCACGCATAGACAACAGGCCTAGTGTCTAATCGACATGTGCCTAGGACAAAATGGTAACTAACATTCACACACGATTAAGTACGTGGAAAACGTTGTCTTATAATGAAAAGAAAAAACAATCAGCGAGAGAGTAAGCATAGTCATTGTTTGAATGTTTCGAAAATCACCTATTCCCATCATAGAAGAAAATTTATAATTACAAAGTGTAAAAGCTACAAAATGCAAAATGTCAGTATTAATAACATAAGATTTGACAGGAGGTGTGATGTGTGCCGAACTCAACTTAAGATTATTAGCATAGAAGCTGCCAGTCTTAGTTTCATGTGTGAAGGAAAGCAGTGTCACACTCCGAGTGGTCTCCCGTATGCTCTAGTATGGTACAAAAATTATGATTTATTTAGCAGTTGTCCTGTACTAAATAAGTTACGCAGGTGTTGAGGCAGTCGATCCCTGAGCTGTCTTGGTTTCGCAACGTGCTTAGACTTGCATCCCATACTCGTGAAGACGACTGTACACAGTATGATCGAATCCTCGAACCTGAAATCTATATAGTGTACTTTTCGTTATATAAACCAAATTAAACCTCAGTGAATGACTGTCAATGAATAAACAGAAAAATGGACAGGAACTCGAACCGGTTCCATGCATATAGCAGCAGGGCCAACACTGTGACCATTCAGCCAAGGGGCTTATGACATAATAGCTTTACAACTAGAAGAACTATAACATGGTAATATTAGTCACATCTACAATGTCCTGCTGCCTAATCTCAGCCCCAGGAGCTTTCCTGGTACATCTGTTCTCATACTCTTCAAGCTATATGGTCTTTAAACCCAAAATAAGTCGTAATGATCAGTAATATCAGTCCATGGACAGATCACATCGACCTCAGGCTGAGGGACTAATTACCTCAAACTGCTTCTGATCTTCAACCATTCTTCTCTGTATTGGACTGAGGAAGCCTCTGGTTGGCGCAACATTTCCACAGTAAAAATACCCAAGGGTTAACAAGTACATATATAATTCATCATTCTGTCGATTCTCTGAACCATTTATCTACACACACATATATATTTACCTCAGTAACAGTCGTATGTTTCAGTAGTCCTGCGTTACCTTCAAGACGCTTGTATTATCTAGACTGGGATGCTGCTTGACTCTTGCTGCTCTGTTTATGGTAGGCCTAACAACAGATCTGGAGAACGTACAGAGGATTTTCACTGCCAGCATAAATTCAAAAATCTTAATTATCGGGAAACCTAAAATGCCTCAATTTGTTCGCCTAGGAACGCAGGGAAGAAAGTGTTATGTTTACACCTGGAAGATGCTGGATGTATTGATTCCAAATTTGTACACGGAAAAAACAGTTAAGAGGTTTTCAAATTCATTGGAAATTATCCATAAAACCCAAATTGTGTTAATGAGGGAACTTGGTAAGTTGTTCCCAATCTGTGTTCTTGAGGGAACTTGGTAAGTTGTTCCCAACCATCCGTGATGAACTAAGCTGTGGTGAGTACCACTGCTTGCGTGATGCAACCTCTAACAGTCCCGCTAATCAGTCCATCAACATGGAGGTTATGTATGATGACCCCTGCAACCATCAACAGGTAAACAACAGTCGGTATGACTACTGCCCTCGCCGCCGCCACCGCCGCCACCGCCGCCACCGTCTCCGCTGCCGTTGCTAAAACAGCCACAGCGCCACCCACCATTATTATCACTGCCTCTGCCATCACTACTATCACTACCACCAAAACTATCACCTCTACCACCACCAACTTCCACTACCACCCACCACCACTACCATCCATCACCACTGCTGCCACCTCCAATACCACCCACAACCACTACCATCCATCACCACTACCATCCATCACCACTACTGCCACCTGCAATACCACCCGCAACCACTACCATCCATCACCACTACCACCCATCACCACTACTGCCACCTCCAATACCACCCACCATCACTACCACCCACAACCACTACCATCCATCACCACTACTGCCACCTCCACTACCACCCATCATCACTACCACTCACAACCACTACCACCCATCACCAATATTGCCACCTCCACTACCACCCACCACCACTACCACCCACCACCACCACCACCATCACCCACCACGACCACCACCACAGTTCCACTGATGGCCGCCACTCCCCTTACTAAATTGCATCAACACCTATTACATCTAGCTCTGCAAGGATAATTATAGCCTTCACCTATAATGTGAGCTGTTGGCAGTATGTTGCAGTGCTACCCTAGCTTGTGATGCTGCTGACTCAGTACACTATGTTGCTGCCCTAGCATGTATTGCTGCTGACTCTGTACACTATGGTTCACTGCACTAGCTTATGTTTTTGCTGACTCTACACTATGTTGCACTGCACTAGCTTGTGTTGCTGCTGACTCTACACTATGTTGCGCTGCACTAGCTTGTGTTGCTGCTGACTCTGTACACTATGTTGCACTGCACTAGCTTATGTTTCTGCTGACTCTGTACCCTGTTGCACTGCACTAGCTGTGTTGCTGCTGACTCTGTACACTGTGTAGCTAAGAGTTACAGGTGCAGCTCTCAAGAGCAAAATGTGTACGATATATCCTGAGGGAGAGGATGGAACTGGAGAGAGGATGGAACTGGAGAGAGGATGGAACTGGAGAGAGGATGGAACTGGAGAGAGGATGGAGCTGGAGAGAGGATGGAGCTGGAGAGAGGATGGAGCTGGAGAGAGGATGGAGCTGGAGAGAGGATGGAACTGGAGAGAGGATGGAGCTGGAGAGAGGATGGAGCTGGGGAGAGGATGGAGCTGGGGAGAGGATGGAGATGGAGAGAGGATGGAGCTGGGGAGAGGATGGAGCTGGAGAGAGGACGGAGCTGGAGAGAGGATGGAGATGGAGAGAGGATGGAGCTGGGGAGAGGATGGAGCTGGGGAGAGGATGGAGCTGGGGAGAGGATGGAGCTGGGGAGAGGATGGAGCTGGGAGAGGATGGAGATGGAGAGAGGATGGAGCTGGGGAGAGGATGGAGCTGGGGAGAGGATGGAGATGGAGAGAGGATGGAGCTGGAGAGGATGGAGCTGGAAGAGGATGGAGCTGGAGAGGATGGAGCTGGGGAGAGGATGGAGCTGGAGAGAGGACGGAGCTGGAGAGAGGATGGAGCTGGGGAGAGGATGGAGCTGGGGAGAGGATGGAGCTGGGGAGAGGATGGAGCTGGGGAGAGGATGGAGCTGGGGAGAGGATGGAGCTGGAGAGAGGATGGAGCTGGGGAGAGGATGGAGCTGGGGAGAGGATGGAGCTGGAGAGAGGATGGAGCTGGAGAGAGGATGGAGCTGGAGAGAGGATGGAGCTGGAGAGAGGATGGAGCTGGGGAGAGGATGGAGATGGAGAGAGGATGGAGCTGGGGAGAGGATGGAGCTGGGGAGAGGATGGAGCTGGTGAGAGGATGGAGCTGGAGAGAGGATGGAGCTGGGGAGAGGATGGAGCTGGAGAGAGGATGGAGCTGGGGAGAGGATGGAGATGGAGAGAGGATGGAGCTGGAGAGAGGATGGAGCTGGGGAGAGGATGGAGCTGGGGAGAGGATGGAGCTGGGGAGAGGATGGAGATGGAGAGAGGATGGAGCTGGGGAGAGGATGGAGCTGGAGAGAGGATGGAGCTAGGAGAGGATGGAGCTGGAGAGAGGATGGAGCTGGGAGAGGATGGAGTGGAAGGATGGAGTGGAGAGAGGATGGAGCTGGAGAGAGGATGGAGCTGGGAGAGGATGGAGCTGGGGAGAGGATGGAGCTGGGGAGAGGATGGAGCAAGATGGAAGGAAGAGGATGGAGCTGGAGAGAGGATGGAGCTGGGAGAGGATGGAGTGGAGAGAGGATGGAGCTGGAGAGAGGATGGAGCTGGAGAGAGGATGGAGAGAGATGGAGAGAGGATGGAGCTGGGGAGAGGATGGAGCTGGAGAGAGAGGAGATGGAGCTGGGAGAGGATGGAGATGGAGAGAGGATGGAGCTGGAGAGAGGATGGAGCTGGGGAGAGGATGGAGACTGGAGAGAGGATGGAGCTGGAGAGAGGATGAGCTGGAGAGGATGGAGCTGGGAGAGGATGGAGCTGGGGAGAGGATGGAGATGGAGAGAGATGGAGATGGAGAGGATGGAGCTGGGGAGAGGATGGAGCTGGAGAGGATGGAGCTGGGGAGAGGATGGAGCTGGAGAGAGGATGGAGCTGGGGAGAGGATGGAGCTGGGGAGAGGATGGAGCTGGGAGAGAGAGATGGAGCTGGGGAGAGGAAGGAGATGGAGCTGGGGAGAGGATGGAGCTGGGAGAGGATGGAGCTGGGGAGAGGATGGAGCTGGAGAGAGGATGGAGCTGGGGAGAGGATGGAGATGGAGAGAGGATGGAGCTGGGGAGAGGATGGAGCTGGGGAGAGGATGGAGCTGGGGAGAGGATGGAGCTGGGGAGAGGATGGAGCTGGGAGAGGATGGAGCTGGGGAGAGGATGGAGCTGGGGAGAGGATGGAGCTGGGGAGAGGATGGAGCTGGGAGAGGATGGAGCTGGAGAGAGGATGGAGCTGGGGAGAGGATGGAGCTGGAGAGAGGATGGAGCTGGAGAGGATGGAGATGAGAGAGGATGGAGCTGGGAGAGAAGGATGGAGCTGGGGAGAGGATGGAGCTGGGAGAGGATGGAGCTGGGGAGAGGATGGAGCTGGGGAGAGGATGGAGATGGAGAGAGGATGGAGCTGGGGAGAGGATGGAGCTGGAAGGATGGACTGGGAGAGATGGAGCTGGAGAGAGGATGGAGCTGGGAGAGGATGGAGATGGGAGAGGATGGAGCTAAAGAGAGAGAGGATGGAGCTGGGGAGAGGATGGAGCTGGGGAGAGGATGGAGAACTGGAGAGAGGATGAGAGGAGAGGATGGAGCTGAGAGAGATGGAGCTGGGGAGAGATGGAGATGGAGAGAGGATGGAGCTGGGAGAGGATGGAGCTGGAAGGAAGAGGATGGAGCTGGGGAGAGGATGGAGCTGGGGAGAGGATGGAGCTGGGGAGAATGGCTGGGGAGAGGATGGAGCTGGAGAGGATGGATGGGAGAGGATGAGCTGGAGAAGGATGGAGCTGGGAGAGGATGAGATGGAGAGAGGATGGAGCTGGAGAGAGGATGGAGCTGGGGAGAGGATGGAGCTGGGAGAGGATGGAGCTGGGAGGATGAAGAGAGATGGAGTGGAGAGAGGATGGAGCTGGGGAGAGGATGGAGCTGGAGAGAGGATGGAGCTGGGGAGAGGATGGAGCTGGGAGAGATGGAGCTGGGAGAGATGAGCTGAGAGATGGAGCTGGGAGAGGATGGAGCTGGAGAGAGGATGGAGCTGGGGGAGATGACTGAGATGGATGGCTGGGAGAGAGGACTGAGAGGACTGGAGAGAGGATGGAGTGGAGAGAGGATGGAGCTGGGAGAGGATGGAGCTGGAGAGAGGATGGAGATGGGGAGAGGATGGAGCTGGAGAGGATGGAGCTGGGAGAGAGATGGAGACTGGGGAGAGGATGGAGCTGGGGAGAGGATGGATGAGAACTGGAGAGATGGATGAGAGGCTGGAGAGAGGATGGAGCTGGGGAGAGGATGGAGCTGGGGAGAGGATGGAGCTGGAGAGAGGATGGAGCTGGGAGAGGATGGAGCTGGGAGAGATGGAGCTGGGGAGAGGATGGAGCTGGGGAGAGGATGGAGCTGGAGGAGAGGATGGAGCTGGGGAGAGGATTGAGAGAGCTGGATGTTTTGGTGGAAGAGATGGAAGACTGAGGAGGATGAACTAGAGAGAGAGACTAAGAAGGATGGGATGAGATAGGAGACTACTGAGAAGACAAGCTGAAAGATGAGAAAGAGATGAGATGGAAGAGATGGACTAAGAAAGATGGAGCATGAGAACGGGTGAAGCTGGGAAAGGATATGAAAGAGCTAGGAGGAGAGAATGGACTGAGAAGAGAGAGACCTAGGAAATAGAGAAATAGAAACTGGGAACTGAGAGATGGACTGGAGAGGATGGAGCTGGAGAGAGATGGACTGGGGGAGGATGGAGCTGGAAGATGGAGAGGGAAGGATGGAGCTGGGAGAGGATGGAGCTGGGAGAGAAAGGACTGGAAGAGATGAGGGAGGAGAGGATGGAGCTGGGAGAAGATGGAGCTGGAGAGAGGATGGAGCTGGGGAGAGGATGGAGTGGAAAGGATGAGCTGGGGAAAAGATGGAGCTGGGAAGGATGGAGCTGGGGAGAGGACTGGAGGATGGAGCTGGAGAGGATGGAGCTGGGGAGAGATGGAGCTGGGGAGAGGATGGAGCTGGAGAGAGGATGGAGCTGGGGAGAGGATTTTGGTTATGAGAGCCGTGCATCCTGTTTTTTTTGTGTGTGTGTAAAATTGGATACATCTGCAGTGTGCTGCTACTCAACAGAGCGAAAAAACTAATGTAAAGGACCTGGGAGTGATGATGTCAGGGAGATCTTACTTTCAAAGACCACAGCATTGTATCAATCGCATCTGCTAGAAAATGATATGATGGATAATGATAACCTTCAAAACTAGGAATCTCAAGCCCATGATGACACTCTTCAGGTCGCTTGTTCTATCTAGGCTGGAATATTGCTGTACACTAACAGTGCCTTTCAAGGCAGGTGAAATTGCTGACCTAGAAAATGTAGAGACCCTTCACGGCACACATAAGTACGATAAAACACCTAAATTACTGGGAACGTTGAAGTTCCTCGACCTGCACTCCCTGGAACGTAGGCGGGAGAGATACAGGATTATATACACTTGGAAAATCCTAGAGGGATTTGTACCAAATTTGCACACGAAAACCACTCTATATGAAAGCAAAAGACTCGGAAGGCGATGCAACTTGCTCCCAATGAAAAGCAGGGGCGCCACTAGCACGATAAGAGACAACACATTAAGTGTCAGGGGCCTAAGACTGTTCAGCTGCCTCCCGGCATACATAAGGGGGATTAAAAATAGATCCCTATCTGTCTTCAAGAAGGCTTCAGACAGGCACCTGATGAGCCGGGCTGTGATTCGTACGTTGGTTTACGTGCGGCCAACAGTAACAGCCTGATTGATCAGGCCCTAATCCACCATGAGGCCTGGTCACAGACCGGGCCGCCAGGGCGTTGACCCCCGAAACCCTCTGCAGATATACTCCAGGTATACTCTATTATATATGATAATTACACGGTGGGAACAAAGCTAACTGTTTTTCCCGTCATATTCCATCACTCGGGATGGTGCAGCCTGAGCTGGGAGACTTCAGTAGTGTCAACCTGAGCTGGGAGACTTCAGTAGTGTCAGCGTTAGCTGGGAGACTTCAGTAGTGTCAACCTGAGCTGGGAGACTTCAGTAGTGTCAACCTGAGCTGGGAGACTTCAGTAGTGTCAGCGTGAGCTGGGAGACTTCAGTAGTGTCAACCTGAGCTGGGAGACTTCAGTAGTGTCAGCGTGAGCTGGGAGACTTCAGTAGTGTCAACCTGAGCTGGGAGACTTCAGTAGTGTCAACCTGAGCTGGGAGACTTCAGTAGTGTCAACCTGAGCTGGGAGACTTCAGTAGTGTCAACCTGAGCTGGGAGACTTCAGTAGTGTCAGCGTGAGCTGGGAGACTTCAGTAGTGTCAACCTGAGCTGGGAGACTTCAGTAGTGTCAACCTGAGCTGGGAGACTTCAGTAGTGTCAGCGTGAGCTGGGAGACTTCAGTAGTGTCAACCTGAGCTGTGAGACTTCAGTAGTGTCAGCGTGAGCTGGGAGACTTCAGTAGTGTCAACCTGAGCTGGGAGACTTCAGTAGTGTCAACCTGAGCTGGGAGACTTCAGTAGTGTTAGCGTGAGCTGGGAGACTTCAGTAGTGTCAACCTGAGCTGGGAGACTTCAGTAGTGTCAGCGTGAGCTGGCAGACTTCAGTAGTTTCAGCGTGAGCTGGGAGACTTCAGTAGTGTCAGCGTGAGCTGGGAGACTTCAGTAGTGTCAGCGTGAGCTGGGAGACTTCAGTAGTGTCAGCGTGAGCTGGGAGACTTCAGTAGTGTCAGCGTGAGCTGGGAGACTTCAGTAGTGTCAGCGTGAGCTGGGAGACTTCAGTAGTGTCAGCGTGACCTGGGAGACTTCAGTAGTGTCAGCGTGAGCTGGGAGACTCCAGTAGTGTCAACCTGAGCTGGGAGACTTCAGTAGTGTCAACCTGAGCTGGGAGACTCCAGTAGTGTCAGCGTGAGCTGGGAGACTTCAGTAGTGTCAACCTGAGCTGGGAGACTTCAGTAGTGTCAACCTGAGCTGGGAGACTTCAGTAGTGTCAGCGTGAGCTGGAAGACTTCATTAGTGTCAACCTGAGCTGGGAGACTTCAGTAGTGTCAACGTGAGCTGGGAGACTTCAGTAGTGTCAGCGTGAGCTGGCAGACGTCAGTAGTGTCAACGTGAGCTGGGAGACTTCAGTAGTGTCAACCTGAGCTGGGAGACTTCAGTAGTGTCAACCTGAGCTGGGAGACTTCAGTAGTGTCAGCGTGAGCTGGGAGACTTCATTAGTGTCAACCTGAGCTGGGAGACTTCAGTAGTGTCAACCTGAGCTGGGAGACTTCAGTAGTGTCAACCTGAGCTGGGAGACTTCAGTAGTGTCAACCTGAGCTGGGAGACTTCAGTAGTGTCAGCGTGAGCTGGGAGACTTCAGTAGTGTCAACGTGAGCTGGGAGACTTCAGTAGTGTCAACGTGAGCTGGGAGACTTCAGTAGTGTCAGCGTGAGCTGGCAGACGTCAGTAGTGTCAACGTGAGCTGGGAGACTTCAGTAGTGTCAACGTGAGCTGGGAGACTTCAGTAGTGTCAACGTGAGCTGGGAGACTTCAGTAGTGTCAGCGTGAGCTGGGAGACTTCAGTAGTGTCAACGTGAGCTGGGAGACTTCAGTAGTGTCAGCGTGAGCTGGGAGACTTCAGTAGGACAAACTATTCCAGTAAATTTTCATCAGCTACGGCAGCTTCAAAGGTTTCTTTCCAGCAGAGCTGAAGTTACTATCAGTTGGGAATTACCATCTCTCAGGATAGCCTATAATATGCACGGGAGAAATGGAATTTTTATAAAGATATATCCATCATCCCAGAGCGGGGACAAGAGAAATTATACATGGGAGACAGAAAAGGTAGGGGCGCTGGGGAAGGGGGCTGATGCACGGGCTGGAGTAGGGGGCTGGAGAAAGGGGCTGATGCTGGGGCTGGGGCAGGGGGCTGGGGAATAGGCTGAGTTTCAGGCGTATTATTATACATCTTTTTGACCATGAAAATATATTCTTGGGTATCATTACTGATGTAACGTTTCTCCTACACAATAGGCTTCTTCAGTCAAATACAGAGGTAGAGGGTGTAGTGAAATAAAGATGGTGTAATCGGCCATTAACCTTGGAAAAAATGTATTTTAGGTGGTCAGTCCCTCAGCCTGGAGAAAAGTTCAGCTGTGTGGTCTGGAACGATATCGTTCCAGGTTGATGGACTGATTACGTCTTTAGTTCACTACTACACCTAATGCCTCTGTATTTGACTGAAGAAGCCTATTGTGTAGGCGAAACGTTTCGACAACAAAGATACCCAACTGTTATACATGTATAACAAAAAAGGCACAATACCGTGACTGGAACAATACACACATAACCCGCACATATAAAAAAGAGAGGAGCTTACGACGGCGTTTCGGTCCGACTTAGTGTGACTTTGTAAATGGTCCAAGTCGGACCGAAACGTCGTCGTAAGCTCCTCTCTTATTTATATGTGCGGGTTGTGTGTGTTATACATGTGTCTTAACCTTCAACTTGTCGGTATTTTATACCATTTTCAACATAAAATATATTCTTAACTAGTGAAGGTATATCCTTACCCAGGGTGTGTAAAAACATACAACTAGAGTATAAAATGTCCTTAAACTTAGAAAGAACATTAAATTATTAAAGTATGCTCCTAACTTGACTCACGAAATCGTAACAACACAATTGCTTACGCACTGGCCTGGAGTTTTAGGACTCACTCGCCATGGGTTCAACCCCTACCCGTACCGTGGTTTATACTCCTAGCTTATAAAACCTCTCCTCCAGTCAAACATAATTATCCTTAAATAACGAGAAACTAATATGACCCTCTCTATGACATCTTTCTCTAAACTACTAAAACTATATCGTTAATAACTATTAAATACTTCCTTCTAAATAAAAAAAAAACACTTCCTTAATAAATGAGAAACTTGTTCTGACAAAATGAAAGCATATTTTTTTCTAAATTATTAACACCTCTTTAGTAAATTAAAAACACGTTCTTCCTAAATTAAAAACACTTCCTAGCGAAAAAATCACGCTTTTACTTAATTTTAAACACGTTTTTACAAAAAAATGAAAACACTTCCTCACAAAATTAAAAACACTTCCTTAATAAATTAAAGCATCTTCTAAATAAATTAAAAATATTTCCATACTAAATAAAAAAACACTTTCAACTTAAAAGAACAGATCGATGCTAATATGTTAAAACATAATCTTTAATTATTATAATTGTGAATTATTATAATTATATATGAAATATAATAATAATGTTGTACGTGAATAAAACTGTAAACAGCGAAAAAAAAATAGTTTGTTAAAATTAGTTAATAAGACTAAAATATCAGATATCTATATTTAACTCAGTTATATATGAATTTTATTAAGAACTAACTCTGATTATTGGGCTTAACTCTGTGGTGCCTAGTTAGGATTGGTTTTGTTTAGAATACCAAGACTGGATTGAATAGGTTGTGCTCAGTGTATTGCTAGATAACATGTTTGTAGAAAAGAACCGAAATAGGTATATTTGGTTAGGTATTATGCTAAACTATGGATAAGTATTGTGCCTGTTAGTGTATAACAGTTTTCTAGTCTGGAGAGTATAAGTGCCTTGAAAGGTTCCTGTATCAAATCCATCATTTTTCCCTACACTTGTGACAATAAAACAAGTGTGTTTCGTGAATGTAAAAATCCTCTTAACATGACAGTTCTCTGGTTTCTTGTATTCTTTCTCCCCCACCAGTATAATCTGGTATAGTTAGGTAAGGTTCGTCAGGAAACAGGACAAGTCTCTCCTGACGTGGGTCTTAGATGATGATCCGTCATTCTAGCTTTTGGTCATCTGACCGAGGCCTTCCGCTGGCTTACCGGTCCATCCCTTTAAAAATTATGGCCATAGCTATAATCATTCAGATAATCTGGTATGTGCATACCAGATTAATATTTTTGCCTAAGTAAGATCTGAGAAAGAATCCGCGCAAGTACTACGACTTTAGGAACTGAGTTTCCCGAAGTGAAGGCCTCTGATTATACTTTGCTGACTGCTTCTCTTTGACTTCGATTTGTTACAAACGTGAAGGTCCATATGCTCACTTACACTGTTATTTATTAGACCATGATCACACTTGTCAAAGTCCTTCGGAAAGTCTGTTTTTAATATTACGACAAAATTGTGTTTGTCTGTACAGGGAGAAGCACGTTGCTGATGTGGGGACACAGCCCAGTCCTCTTAACCACGGCAGCATAACACTGTTGCATAAACAGTCAAATGTGTAACTGTTGAAGGCAATGGAAATATGACTGATTTACTGAGGCCGTTTACAGTGGCTACCTGTTTCCTGTTCACTCCGTAGACTTTATCACCTTTTATCTTATATTTATTATTTTTCCGTTGTGGTATGTTATTATATATATTTTTTATATATATAGAACAACCTAACCTAATTTAGAAATGTGCTGCAAACCGTATGTAAAGAAGTGACTTGTTGCCCTGACGGGTGGGTGGCTCTGCTCTCCAAACACTTTGGTGGGTGTGGACAACAATCAGGGGCGCTGGCACCCACACAACTGGGTGTTGTGGCGGATGGGTGGGTGGGTGGCCGTGCTGCCCACACTGCTAGGCCACACAAAGCGGTCTCAAATCCTCGGCTCTGGTCCGCGAATTCAGCATGCAGGGTAAAGCTGTCTGGATTTAAAAGGTGTTATTGTTCGCGTGTTCGTTCGCTACAGCTGTTGGTGGGTGGGTGGCGATGGAGAGAGGGAGGACGGAAGGAAAAGGGAGAGAGGGAGGAAAGGAGAGAGGAAGGGTGGGAGAGGGGAAAGGAGGTTATGGATACATTACACAAATAACCAGCACATAGAAGAGAGGAGCTTACGACGACGTTTCGGTCCTACCTGGACCATTTACAAAGTTACATTAACACAAAAGAGTGAGGGAGCCAGTATTTATAGGCAAGGTTATGGATCTTCGGAAGAGAGAGAGAGAGAGAGAGAGAGAGAGAGAGAGAGAGAGAGAGAGAGAGAGAGAGAGAGAGAGAGAGAGAGGGAGGAGGGTTTGGCAGAGGTTGTGGACAGTAAGGAACAATATAAAGTGAAGAGGGCAGTGTGGTAATGTGCTGGAGCAAGGGATGGAGTTCAGGCACCAGGGATGAGGTGAGGGTCATGAGTGAAACGGTTATGGTAATGTTTGTATATGCAAATTATGGTGTGGGTGACAGTGTAATGGGGAATGTAATACGGGGAGACAAATAGGGTGTTGTGCAGACTGCTGGGATGCTGATGGAAATCAATGAGTAATGGGATGAGGTAAGAGTAACAAGTGTAAAAGACTTCAAGAGGAAACAAGACGTGCCAGATGAACCAGGCATTGATAGATTTGTGGGCCAGCGGGCTGCTAGCAGTAACAGCCTGGTTGATCAGGCAATCACCAGACGAGCCTGGCCCAGTATTAGTGGGATCAATATTTTGACTCGCTGTGTAGAAAGTCAAGCCGCAATGACAACGTCAAAACACAACGTGAGAATTTAGAGATCTCGTCCTTGTAAGCATCTAACATGGTTATTAATGCTTGGTGTGCTGTCTGGGTGTAGTAACCAACACAATGATACGCCATATTTACTATTCCTCGGGTTACCCAAGTATTTCGAAGAAATATGATAAAGATTGATTTCTGCCATGAGGAGGAAAATGTGGGTGCCATTCGAATTTAGCCTCTGTATAGCAAACATTTCTTCGCAGATCAAAGCAATTTTTTTCAACAAGAATAATAATAATAATAATAATAATAATAATAATAAGAGCACCTATTACCTGGTCTGATCCTACTGTGATTTCTGAAAACAGCTTGTTGCATTCAGCAAGCAGGTCAAAGTGACTTGAGATGCGCATTTTGAGGCTTGTGTACGGCTCTCAAGCTCTTAGGTTGGTTCAGAGGAACAGCTCTTTGTGTGTAGCTCTTGCAGTATTCTGGGAGTACAGAAAGCAAGCCTGGACTAACACCTGACAGTTACTATTTCAGAGATAACTGGAAGTAAAGGATTCCTGTTGTCGTCATTTATTGCGTAGTCAACTGATAGTGTGCTAGCGTGAAGGAAGTTTGTTGGACTCAAAAGGACAGTGTTCATTACTATGACAAAAAGGGTCTTTCCATGGTCTGACTGACATACATCAAGACTTTTGTAAATTAGTTGATTATTTTCCTTCTAGTGGAAGATACATTGTTCTCCACGAAATGATATAAATCTTGAGCTTGAAAACAGTGAGGTGATGCAATGTCACAGTTGACAACCTCGTGGAACAGTGAGGTGATGCAATGTCACAGTTGACAACCTCGTGAAACAGTGAAGTGATGCAATGTCACAGTTGACAACCTCGTGGAACAGTGAGTTGATGCAATGTCACAGTTGACAACCTCGTGGAACAGTGAGGTGATGCAATGTCACAGTTGACAACCTCGTGGAACAGTGAGATGATGCAATGTCACAGTTGACAACCACGTGGAACAGTGAGGTGATGCAGTGTCACAGTTGACAACCTCGTGGAACAGTGAAGTGATGTAATGTCACAGTTGACAACCTCGTGGAACAGTGAGGTGATGCAATGTCACAGTTGACAACCTCGTGGAACAGTGAGGTGATGCAATGTCACAGTTGACAACCTCGAGGAACAGTGAGGTGATGCAATGTCACAGTTGACAACCTCGAGGAACAGTGAAGTGATGTAATGTCACAGTTGACAACCTCGAGGAACAGTGAAGTGATGTAATGTCACAGTTAACAACCTCGTGGAACAGTGAAGTGATGCAGTGTCACAGTTGACAACCTCGAGGAACAGTGAAGTGATGCAATGTCACAGTTGACAACCTCGAGGAACAGGGAAGTGATGCAATGTCCCAGTTGACAACCTCGAGGAACAGTGAAGTGATGCAATGTCACAGTTGACAACCTCGAGGAACAGTGAAGTGATGCAATGTCATAGTTGACAACCTCGTGGAACAGTGAGGTGATGCAATGTCACAGTTGACAACCTCGTGGAACAGTGAAGTGATGCAATGTCACAGTTGACAACCTCGAGGAACAGTGAAGTGATGCAATGTCACAGTTGACAACCTCGAGGAACAGTGAGGTGATGCAATGTCACAGTTGACAACCTCGAGGAACAGTGAAGTGATGCAATGTCACAGTTGACAACCTCGTGGAACAGTGAAGTGATGCAATGTCACAGTTGACAACCTCGAGGAACAGTGAAGTGATGCAATGTCACAGTTGACAACAACCTCGTGGAACAGTGAGGTGATGCAATGGCACAGTTGAAAACCTCGTGGAACAGTGAAGTGATGCAATGTCACAGTTGACAACCTCGAGGAACAGTGAAGTGATGCAGTGTCACAGTTGACAACCTCGAGAAACAGTGAAGTGATGCAGTGTCACAGTTGACAACCTCGTGGAACAGTGAAGTGATGCAATGTCACAGTTGACAATCTCGAGGAACAGTGAAGTGATTCAATGTCACAGTTGACAACCTCGTGGAACAGTGAGGTGATGCAATGTCACAGTTGACAACCTCGAGGAACAGTGAAGTGATGCAATGTCACAGTTGACAACCTCGTGGAACAGTGAAGTGATGCAATGTCACAGTTGACAACCTCGAGGAACAGTGAAGTGATGCAATGTCACAGTTGACAACCTCGAGGAACAGTTAGGTGATGCAATGTCACAGTTGACAACCTCGTGGAACAGTTAGGTGATGCAATGTCACAGTTGACAACCTCGTGAAACAGTGAAGTGATGCAATGTCACAGTTGACAACCTCGAGGAACAGTGAAGTGATGCAGTGTCACAGTTGACAACCTCGAGGAACAGTGAAGTGATGCAGTGTCACAGTTGACAACCTCGAGGAACAGTGAAGTGATGCAATGTCACAGTTGACAACCTCGAGGAACAGTGAAGTGATGCAATGTCACAGTTGACAACCTCGTGGAACAGTGAGGTGATGCAATGTCACAGTTGACAACCTCGAGGAACAGTGAAGTGATGCAATGTCACAGTTGACAACCTCGAGGAACAGTGAAGTGATGCAATGTCACAGTTGACAACCTCGTGGAACAGTGAAGTGATGCAATGTCACAGTTGACAACCTCGAGGAACAGTGAAGTGATGCAATGTCACAGTTGACAACCTCGAGGAACAGTGAAGTGATGCAATGTCACAGTTGACAACCTCGTGGAACAGTGAGGTGATGTAATGTCACAGTTGACAACCTCGAGGAACAGTGAAGTGATGCAATGTCACAGTTGACAACCTCGTGGAACAGTGAAGTGATGTAATGTCACAGTTGACAACCTCGAGGAACAGTGAAGTGATGCAATGTCACAGTTGACAACCTCGTGGAACAGTGAAATGATGCAATGTCACAGTTGACAACCTCGAGGAACAGTGAAGTGATGCAATGTCACAGTTGACAACCTCGAGGAACAGTGAAGTGATGCAATGTCACAGTTGACAACCTCGTGGAACAGTGAAGTGATGCAATGTCACAGTTGACAACCTCGAGGAACAGTGAGGTGATGCAATGTCACAGTTGACAACCTCGTGGAACAGTGAAGTGATGCAATGTCACAGTTGACAACCTCGAGGAACAGTGAAGTGATGCAATGTCACAGTTGACAACCTCGAGGAACAGTGAAGTGATGCAATGTCACAGTTGACAACCTCGAGGAACAGTGAAGTGATGCAATGTCACAGTTGACAACCTCGTGGAACAGTGAAGTGATGTAATGTCACAGTTGACAACCTCGAGGAATAAGTGAAGTGGATGCAATGTCACAGTTGACAACCCGAGGAACAGTGAAGTGATGCAATGTCACAGTTGACAACCTCGAGGAACAGTGAAGTGATGCAATGTCACAGTTGACAACCTCGAGGAACAGTGAAGTGATGCAATGTCACAGTTGACAACCTCGTGGAACAGTGAAGTGATGCAATGTCACAGTTGACAATCTCGAGGAACAGTGAAGTGATGCAATGTCACAGTTGACAACCTCGAGGAACAGTGAAGTGATGCAATGTCACAGTTGACAACCTCGAGGAACAGGCTACCTGGTAACAAGTTTGCCTAGTTCTTCATATATTCTAACTGAAGTTTTTGTGTAGGATATCATTCATAATTATTTATCCTGACAGTGACTAACTTCACTTGACAGTGTTAAGCAGTGTTTGAGCAGTTGTTAAGTGCACAACTGATCACACTTGAGATCTTCGGGGTTTATCACATATGTTTATCAACACAGGTTCTGGCAGGTGGACCTCCACTATGCCTGACAAGTGTATATCATCTGACTTTAGTGATTGCAAAACTTTAATATGGTTTTTGTTTTGTCCTAATGGCAGAATGTAGAGTACATTCACGGTGCGGATGCCACGGTGACTGAGTACATTTCTACAATATGAGCATTGTACATGTGTGTACTTAGAATTTTTAAAAAAGCTTCCGAAGAGCTCCCTGGGGCACGAAGATCCGTTATATTCCTTACCTCAAATATTAGTTGTTATTATTGCTTTGATTGCAAACTAAGACTTCACACTTTCTTGAACATAGCAGTTGTGTGTTAGTGTGGTACAGGTACACAGTTGTGTGTTAGTGTGGTACAGGTACACAGTTGTGTTAGTGTGGTACAGGTACACAGTTGTGTGTTAGTGTGGTACAGGTACACAGTTGTGTTAGTGTGGTACAGATACACAGTTGTGTTAGTGTGGTACAGGTACACAGTTGTGTTAGCGTGGTACAGGTACACAGTTGTGTTAGTGTGGTACAGGTACACAGTTGTGTTAGTGTGGTACAGATACACAGTTGTGTTAGTGTGGTACAGGTACACAGTTGTGTTAGCGTGGTACAGGTACACAGTTGTGTGTTAGTGTGGTACAGGTACACAGTTGTGTTAGCGTGGTACAGGTACACAGTTGTGTGTTAGTGTGGTACAGGTACACAGTTGTGTTAGCGTGGTACAGGTACACAGTTGTGTGTTAGTGTGGTACAGGTACACAGTTGTGTTAGCGTGGTACAGGTACACAGTTGTGTGTTAGTGTGGTACAGGTACACAGTTGTGTTAGCGTGGTACAGGTACACAGTTGTGTTAGTGTGGTACAGGTACACAGTTGTGTTAGCGTGGTACAGGTACACAGTTGTGTTAGTGTGGTACAGGTACACAGTTGTGTTAGTGTGGTACAGGTACACAGTTGTGTTAGTGTGGTACAGGTACATAGTTGTGTTAGTGTGGTACAGGTACACAGTTGTGTTAGTGTGGTACAGGTACACAGTTGTGTGTTAGTGTGGTACAGGTACACAGTTGTGTTAGTGTGGTACAGGTACACAGTTGTGTTAGCGTGGTACAGGTACATAGTTGTGTTAGTGTGGTACAGGTACATAGTTGTGTTAGTGTGGTACAGGTACACAGTTGTGTTAGTGTGGTACAGGTACACAGTTGTGTTAGTGTGGTACAGGTACACAGTTGTGTTAGTGTGGTACAGGTACACAGTTGTGTTAGTGTGGTACAGGTACACAGTTGTGTTAGTGTGGTACAGGTACACAGTTGTGTTAGTGTGGTACAGGCACACAGTTGTGTTAGTGTGGTACAGGTACACAGTTGTGTTAGTGTGGTACAGGTACACAGTTGTGTTAGTGTGGTACAGGTACACAGTTGTGTTAGTGTGGTACAGGTACACAGTTGTGTTAGTGTGGTACAGGTACATAGTTGTGTTAGTGTGGTACAGGTACATAGTTGTGTGTTAGTGTGGTACAGGTACATAGTTTTGTTAGTGTGGTACAGATACATAGTTGTGTGTTAGTGTGGTACAGGTACATAGTTTTGTTAGTGTGGTGCAGGTACATAGTTGTGTTAGTGTGGTGCAGGTACATAGTTGTGTTAGTGTGGTACAGGTACATAGTTGTGTTAGTGTGGTACAGGTACATAGTTGTGTTAGTGTGGTACAGGTACATAGTTGTGTGTTAGTGTGGTACAGGTACACAGTTGTGTGTTAGTGTGGTACAGGGTACATAGTTGTGTGTTAGTGTGGTACAGATACATAGTTGTGTGTTAGTGTGGTACAGGTACATAGTTGTGTTAGTGTGGTACAGGGTACATAGTTGTGTTAGTGTGGTACAGGTACACAGTTGTGTGTTAGTGTGGTACAGGGTACATAGTTGTGTGTTAGTGTGGTACAGATACATAGTTGTGTGTTAGTGTGGTACAGGTACATAGTTGTGTTAGTGTGGTACAGGTACATAGTTGTGTTAGTGTGGTACAGGTACACAGATGGGGTAAAATCACCTGGATAATCATGCTTCCAGCCCACGTGACTCCTTGTTTACACAGCTGCGGTAACCTTCGTTAGGTTTACGTACGTCGCATTGTCCTTGGGAATTTTTTCTAGATACTATTGATTAAATCTGTACATCTGTTATCAATCTTTATATGTGAACCTTACCGTTGTCAGTGGGAACTTGTACTTCTGTCAGTAATCTTTATATCCAAACAGCCCCTCCCTCCCACTTTGTGTGCAACAACTCACTTTCCAGCAACTGATAACAACATTGTAATTAAATCCCTCACATTATTTTGACACTTTTGTGATACGATACATGTTCAGTACACGACAAAAATTGTAATAATGTACAAATAAAATAAACGTGTGTCATGTCATTTCTTACACTGCACATCCCCTACCATCATACATTCTTCCTCGCTCATTCTCTTATTCGTAGCCAGGTTAAGGTCATGATTAGTCTCATTAGCTTTTCCTTTGTTGAATATTGGTTTCTCCTGTACCATACATGGCCTGAGTGTTGCGTTGCCAACAAGGACACATCGAGCTTATCATGCCACTCGAAAGCCAGTATTGTCTGTTTGCCGTAAAAGGCCGAGCAGGGAAGGCCACACACACTCCCAGGGAATTCTAGCATATTTACCTGTAACCCGTGATTTACCTGTGGCCGTTTTTGAGGGTTCTGCCCTCGCAGCAAGACCTGAGGCCGGACTTCCCTGTTGAGCACATGATCAACCAAACTGTGAAGCGAACTCGGCTGACCCTTCACGTGTAAAAGAAAGCTGTCCAGCTTCGTTAGGATATTTCTAATATATACTGGTAATATATAATGACGAGTCTTGTGCCACGGATGTTGACAGTGCTGTCTGATCGCACCCAGTCTCTCGTCTGATTTTCAATGGTTTTATTCCACAGTTTCTCCCATATCTTTAACTTCGGCAAGTTGCTATTACAGTGTGCAGGTTAGGGTCCATGTATACGTTGTCAGATATATCTCTTTTCTGTGTTCCAGAGAGAACAAAGGAAATACTTTGAGACGTTCCAAACAGTTTAGATGTTGACACTTCACTCGCACAATATCAGAAGCTCTCGTCTCAGACTTAAGAGGGTTTCGACTTAAGTCTCGTCGTATGTGTGCAGTCTCAGCACTTGATGTCAGTAAAGGCTTCTTGATCTAAGATATGGAGACTACCATCGTTATGGAAAATTCTCTCTTGCCCTTAGGATTATTCTTGGCTAAACTACAAAGGGTCTTAATATGAGGAAGAAGCTTGGTGTTCCTAGAATCAGTGATAGTATTATTGAGACTAACATTGTGGTTGGTATTAGAATATTCAGCAATGAATCAGACGCTATCAACCTACGTGACCCCTTCGGGTTACATACTTCCATGTGAATATAATGAATATAATAATAATAGTAATAATAATGTTTTAAGGAGAAAATATGCCTTCCTGGATATTTTACTTTTCTCGTCGCTCAATATGATAAACTAAGAATAGTCTTGTAGATCAGCATCACGTGTCGACCTATATACAAAATCATGTCTACTACAATACCAGTATCACAGTCACAAATGCAGACAATTTCATGCCAAATCTAATGCGTTAACCTGTATATCTCATCGTAATGACAGGTGTCCACTGAGTGACACCAGAGGCTCATCATTCATTTGCTTCTGAAAATACCTGGACATATTTTACTAAAGTTTTTTACATGCTTGAACACGTACAGTATTTATGCATGGGATCATTCACTTTTTCTTTATCCCACAAGAGGGAGGGCAGGAAGTGGGAGGGGAAGGACTTTGGTAGAATACAACAGTGAAAAAGGTTGTGGGAAGAGGGAGAGAGAGAAGTAAGAAATTAAGTTGCCTGGCCACTTGGGATGTATTTTAAGGGATTTTTGGTCACATGGTAATGAGTTTCCATTATTTTATTGTCATTAATATTATCTGCAAGGTGCAAGGTATTGCAAGGAAAAGAGGTGGAGTTAGGAACCGAGACTTGACACCCAGCAAGCACAATATGGTGAGTACAACTTGCTAATACAAACACCACACCACAAACGCGCGCACTCAAGCAGGCGCGCGCGCACACGCACAAAGAAACGAGGGGGAGTTACAATTATTTATTACACCAATAATGAAAATATATGGAATGCACAATTTAAGTGCCACTTTCACGAGGTTCCCGGGAGGGGCACTGATATTATGGTATATGGGTGTTAAATTGATCTATTACACAACCGGGATAAATGGAAGTATAAACCTTACTGGTGAAGAGGTACACTTATAGTTTACTACAATTGTCTACTAAACGAAAACTTTGACTATTGCTCCACCTTTCTGTATATTAACCTCGTACTCCCTTAATATAAGAACAAGGAACTCTTTTTATTTTTCCCCATTGCTCTTGCTGCTCTTTCACGTGAGCGACAGTGCTGGAGCATCGATGGTACCGAGGTAAGTGACAGTGCTGGAGCATCGATGGTACCGAGGTAAGTGACAGTGCTGGAGCATCGATGGTACCGAGGTAAGTGAGTGACAGTGCTGGAGCATCGATGGTACCGAGGTAAGTGACAGTGCTGGAGCATCGATGGTACCGAGGTAAGTGAGCGACAGTGCTGGAGCATCGATGGTACCGAGGTAAGTGACAGTGCTGGAGCATCGATGGTACCGAGGTAAGTGAGCGACAGTGCTGGATCATCGATGGTACCGAGGTAAGTGACAGTGCTGGAGCATCGATGGTACCGAGGTAAGTGACAGTGCTGGAGCATCGATGGTACCGAGGTAAGTGAGTGACAGTGCTGGAGCATCGATGGTACCGAGGTAAGTGAGTGACAGTGCTGGAGCATCGATGGTACCGAGGTAAGTGACAGTGCTGGAGCATCGATGGTACCGAGGTAAGTGACAGTGCTGGAGCATCGATGGTACCGAGGTAAGTGAGTGACAGTGCTGGAGCATCGATGGTACCGAGGTAAGTGACAGTGCTGGAGCATCGATGGTACCGAGGTAAGTGAGCGACAGTGCTGGAGCATCGATGGTACCGAGGTAAGTGACAGTGCTGGAGCATCGATGGTACCGAGGTAAGTGAGCGACAGTGCTGGAGCATCGATGGTACCGAGGTAAGTGACAGTGCTGGAGCATCGATGGTACCGAGGTAAGTGAGACAGTGCTGGAGCATCGATGGTACCGGAGGTGAAGTGACAGTGCTGGAGCATCGATGGTACCGAGGTAAGTGAGTGACAGTGCTGGAGCATCGATGGTACCGAGGTAAGTGACAGTGTGGAGCATCGATGGTACCGAGGTAAGTGACAGTGCTGGAGCATCGATGGTACCGAGGTAAGTGAGTGACAGTGCTGGAGCATCGATGGTACCGAGGTAAGTGACAGTGCTGGAGCATCGATGGTACCGAGGTAAGTGACAGTGCTGGAGCATCGATGGTACCGAGGTGAGTGACAGTGCTGAGCATCGATGGTACCGGGTAGGTAAGTGACAGTGCTGGAGCATCGATGGTACCGAGGTAAGTGAGCGAGTGCTGGAGCATCGATGGTACAGAGGTAAGTGACGTGCTGGAGCATCGATGGTACCGAGGTAATGAGTGACAGTGCTGGAGCATCGATGGTACCGAGGTAGGAAGTGCTGGAGCATCGATGGTACCGAGGTAAGTGAGTGACAGTGCTGGACTCGATGGTACGGGTAAGTGACAGTGCTGGAGCATCGATGGTACCGAGGTAAGTGACAGTGCTGGAGCATCGATGGTACCGAGGTAAGTGAGGACAGTGCTGGACATCGATGGTACCGAGGTAAGTGACAGTGCTGGAACTTCGATGGTACCGAGGTAAGTGACAGTGCTGGAGCATCGATGGTACCGAGATAAGTGATAGTGCTGGAGCATCGATGGTACCGAGGTAGAGTGACAGTGCTGGAGCATCGATGGTACCGAGGTAAGTGACAGTGCTGGAGCATCGATGGTACCGAGGTAAGTGAGCAGTGCTGGAGCATCGATGGTACCGAGGTAAGTGACAGTGCTGGAGCATCGATGGTACCGAGGTAAGTGAGCGACAGTGCTGGAGCATCGATGGTACCGAGGTAAGTGACAGTGCTGGAACATCGATGGTACCGAGGTAAGTGACAGTGCTGGAGCATCGATGGTACCGAGGTAAGGACAGTGCTGGACATCGATGGTACCGAGGTAAGTGAGTGACAGTGCTGGAACATCGATGGTACCGAGGTAAGTGACAGTGCTGGACATCGATGGTACCGAGGTAAGTGACAGTGCTGGAGCATCGATGGTACCGAGGTAAGTGACAGTGCTGGAGCATCGATGGTACCGAGGTAAGTGACAGTGCTGGAGCATCGATGGTACCGAGGTAAGTGACAGTGCTGGAGCATCGATGGTACCGAGGTAGGACAGTGCTGGAGCATCGATGGTACCGAGGTAAGTGAGTGACAGTGCTGGAGCATCGATGGTACCGAGGTAAGTGACAGTGCTGGACATCGATGGTACCGAGGTAAGTGACAGTGCTGGAGCATCGATGGTACCGAGGTGAGTGGGCAGTGCTGAGCATCGATGGTACCGAGGTAAGTGGACAGTGCTGGAGCATCGATGGTACCGAGGTAAGTGAGGACAGTGCTGGAGCATCGATGGTACCGAGGTAAGTGACAGTGCTGGAGCATGATGGTACCGAGGTAAGTGGACAGTGCTGGAGCATCGATGGTACCGAGGTAAGTGACAGTGCTGGAGCATCGATGGTACCGAGGTAAGTGAGGACAGTGCTGGAGCATCGATGGTACCGAGGTAAGTGAGGACAGTGCTGGAGCATCGATGGTACCGAGGTAAGTGAGCGACAGTGCTGGAGCATCGATGGTACCGAGGTAAGTGAGGACAGTGTGGAACATCGATGGTACCGGTAGGACAGTGCTGACTGATGGTACCGAGTGACAGTGCTGGAAGTACCGAGGTGGGGACAGTGCGACATCAGTACCGGTGTGCGTGAACATCGATGTACCGGGTGACGTGCTGGAGATCGATGGTACCGGAAGTGACAGTGCTGACATCGATGGTACCGGGTAGAAGTGCTGGAGCATGATGGTACCGAGTAAGTGAGCGACAGTTGAATCGATGGTACGAGTAGGACAGTGCTGACATCGTGGTACCGAGGTAGCAGTGTGACATCGATGGTACGAGGTAAGGACACAGTGCTGGACATCGATGCCGAGTGTGGGACAGTCTGAACATCGATGGTACGGGTGAGCGACAGTGCACATCGATGGTACCGAGTGCAGAACAGAAACGACATATGGAAGTAATATGTGAATCATGGTAGAGTATACGGCTGGCATGATGGTACAATACAGTGCAGATATGACCGGTAAGACACACACGATTCGAGAAGGAGACTGAACACGATGGACGAGTAGCAAGCTGGAGCATCGATGGTACCGAGGTAAGTGAGTGACAGTGCTGGAGCATCGATGGTACCGAGGTAAGTGAGTGACAGTGCTGGAACATCGATGGTACCGAGGTAAGTGAGCGACAGTGCTGGAACATCGATGGTACCGAGGTAAGTGAGCGACAGTGCTGGAGCATCGATGGTACCGAGGTAAGTGACGACAGTGCTGGAGCATCGATGGTACGAGGTAGGAGTGACAGTGCTGGAGCATCGATGGTACGAGGTAAGGAGCGACAGTGCTGGAGCATCGATGGTACCGAGGTAAGTGAGGACAGTGCTGGAGCATCGATGGTACCGAGGTAAGTGAGCGACAGTGCTGGAGCATCGATGGTACCGAGAAGTGAGTGACAGCTGGGAACATCGATGTCGGGTAAGGAGCGACAGGCTGGAGCATGATGGTACCGAGGTAATGAGACAGTGCTGAGCATCGATGGTACCGAGGTAAGTGGTGACAGTGCTGGAACATCGATGGTACTGAGGTAAGTGAGGACAGTGCTGGAACATCGATGGTACGAGGTAAGTGAGCGACAGTGCTGGAGCATCGATGGTACAGGTAAGTGACGATGCTGGAACATCGATGGTACCGAGGTAAGTGAGCGACAGTGCTGGAGCATCGATGGTACCGAGGTAAGTGAGCGACAGTGCTGGAACATCGATGGTACCGAGGTAAGTGAGCGACAGTGCTGGAGCATCGATGGTACCGAGGTAAGTGAGCGACAGTGCTGGAACATCGATGGTACCGAGGTAAGTGAGCGACAGTGCTGGAGCATCGATGGTACGAGGTAAGTGAGTGACAGTGCTGGACCATCGATGGTACCGAGGTAAGTGAGCGACAGTGCTGGAGCATCGATGGTACCGAGGTAAGTGAGCGACAGTGCTGGAGCATCGATGGTACCGAGGTAAGGAGCAGAATCACCGAGTCATCACATGGAAAATATTGAAATATTGCGTGTAATCCCTATGTTGTAAATGGAGGTACCTAACAACAGGCTTGTACCACTGACATGCATCCTGTACAAAAGTAATACAAAGATTGTCAAAAGAAAAATAATGGAGCACACGAAGACAACTTCAACACAGAACACCAACACAGATTCAGAGAAGGAAAAGCCACTGCTGAACGAACTGGAGTTCAGTGACAGAGTTACAAAGATTAAGCAAGAGAGAGAGAGAGAGAGAGAGAGAGAGAGAGAGAGAGAGAGAGAGAGGAGAGAGAAGAGAGAGAGAGAGAAGAGTGAATTTCTTCTTCCTAAACTGAGAGAGAGAATTTGAGGGGATTTACCACCAGATAATGATCAACCAGCTAGAAGAGCAAACAGGAATGTCAAGGAAATTCATTACTGAGGGAGCAGCTGAAAGGTATAGGACAGATTGACAGTATGGGAGGAAGTGTTATAATGGGCGAGGATAACAAGTGGGAAACCCTAAGGATCAGTAATGGAGTCATTACTATTCATCATATATGTAAATGTAGTGTCAGATGGATCAGCATCCTTTGGATCTGCAGATGATGTGGAAATCTTAGGAAGATAACAGATATGTCTTACAGGAGAGGACAGACAGCTTCCTGTGGCATATAGACAAATTGTAGGATTGATCAAGCAAGTGCTTGCTGCAGTTACCTGTGAATTAATGCAAGGTTATGGAATTTGGGGAAGGAGGGAGGAGACGGAACACTTTGTACAGACTTCTTATAGATAAACTACAAGTGTTACCGAAAGAAACACATCGTTAAAGGACCACATCAACTATGTGACTTCGCTTTCCTATAATAATTATATTTTACGGTTTATTACTGAAGGGATTGTTAGTTTCTATTCTGCTTTCTACCTAAATTATATTTATCCCTGGTATCCAATTTGGTTTTATTTTTCTGCTGCATCTGAAAATTTGTATTTTTTTTTAATTATGGGGGCTATATTACAGCTACGTATTAAATTTTTGGTCTGATGTATGATGCGAATATTTCATATTTGAGATTTTTATATATGTTGTAAATATATTTTTAAGTTTACCCTTTTAAAGTACACGTGAGTCTCAATGCTGCATTTATGTAGTGTTATGATGATAACCTGTTGTTATAATCACCCCAAGACTCTCTCTCTCTCTCTCTCTCTCTCTCTCTCTCTCTCTCTCTCTCTCTCTCTCTCTCTCTCTTCTCAAGTAAGGTAGTCATTATGGTACCTTGGGCCACAGAGACAATCTCACAAATGAGGAAATCTCTATTGATTTCAAACAATTTGCGTTAATGAAACCTATGATCTCTGGGTACGAACATTGCCTAGGAATGTGATGGGAAATGACTAGCAAAAATGGTTATGAGGATAAGTTTATGAAGATAAGAAGGTTATGAAGATAAGAAGGTTATGAAGATAAGAAGTTTATGAAGATAAGAAGGTTATGAAGATAAGAAGGTTATGAAGATAAGAAGGTTATGAAGATAAGAAGGTTATGAAGATAAGAAGGTTATGAAGATAAGAAGGTTATGAAGATAAGAAGGTTATGAAGATAAGAAGGTTATGAAGATAAGAAGGTTATGAAGATAAGGAGGTTATGAAGATAAGAAGGTTATGAAGATAAGAAGGTTATGAAGATAAGAAGGTTATGAAGATAAGAAGGTTATGAAGATAAGAAGGTTATGAAGATAAGAAGGTTATGAAGATAAGAAGGTTATGAAGATAAGAAGGTTATGAAGATAAGGAGGTTATGAAGATAAGGAGGTTATGAAGATAAGGAGGTTATGAAGATAAGAAGGTTATGAAGATAAGAAGGTTATGAAGATAAGAAGGTTATGAAGATAAGAAGGTTATGAAGATAAGAAGGTTATGAAGATAAGAAGGTTATGAAGATAAGAAGGTTATGAAGATAAGAAGGTTATGCAGATAAGAAGGTTATGAAGATAAGAAGGTTATGAAGATATGCATCACGTTAGAGTGCAGCCAAGAATTTTGATGTCATCTGCTTGCAGGAACGTAGACTTCGAGGTGCAAAAAACCTCCTCGTAAGTTACCTGGATATTCCGCTTATGAAATAAGCCACGCAGCTAACACTTGTGTGGCTTGTGCTAAAAAAAAACTTGCCGAATTCATTCCTAGCCTAGTAAACATGCACTAGGATATTGTCGGACTATATATAGGCAAGTTTTCCATTAACATCAATATTTATGTGAAACTAATCAGTTTCAACCTCATGTAACACATTTCAATACAGCTAAACTAGTTAAATTTCTAAATGAGCGTGATAATGCAAGAATTATGAACACTGTTGAACCTATTCATATGTATGGCAGCATATTAGACCTGTGTCCAGGATTAATGTATCATATACGTTGCATGACTCTGTTGTAGTTGATGACTCTCCATCTGATCACTTTCCAAGACTCAACCATCAATCTTGATCATATATCCAGCAATCAAGGAGCTAAAAGTAAAATAAAACAAAAATCTTAACGCAGATCCTAGAGATAACATTGTTAACAATTTGGATCAGTTATAAAAATTACAAGTACTGGCACACAGAAATTTAATGATTAAGCTGCCACCATTGAGAACTTGCTCACAAATCAAGGGAATACAAAGAAGGCATAAATCTTCCACCATTAAAGCCAAGAAACACCATGATCAACTACACAATTTAATACGTGAAGCTAGAAGGATTAGCTAAGCATATCGTGAATGCAGAACCCAACATGTACTCAAGACTCCCTAGATAAGAATTATGGCACCCATGATAAGTTTAGGCACAACACAACTATGCAGCTATACTTCAAACTGAAAATGTTCAGTTTATTTCAGCCTTGCAGCAGTGGTTGACAGTGTGTTGATTTCTTGCTTCCCATAACCTAGTTGCAAGCTGTTGACATGTACTCGTATAGTTATATACATTTTGTGTGTGTGTGTGTGTGTGTGTATGTGTGTGTGTGTGTGTGTGTGTGTGTGTGTGTATGTGTGTTTGTTTTATGGTGGCTGGGCTCTTGCCTCAGTTCATGGTCCCGTCTTTTCATGTTCAATCTATCAAAATTTGTGAGTATCTTGTACGTTGTAATCATGTAAGGAAAGCTAACCATGGCACACAATACAAGCATATAGACTGATGACTCGTAGATTTCAGCAGACACATTCCTGACTAATAAACTGACAGTCGCACATGCAGACACATACCAGACTCGCACACACAAGCACTCATATTCATTAAATGTTAAGCCAACTCACGCACCCACACACACACACACACACACACACACACACACACACACACACACACACACACACACAAACACACACCGGCAAATTTAGGGGCAGCTTTCAGGAACATCAACCAGGAGGCATTCACATCCCAGTACACAGCATATGCCTGGCCCATCGTAGAGTATGTAGCCCCAGTATGGAACCCGCATCTGTAAAACATATAAAGCTGAGAAAACGTTCAAAGGTTTGCAACGAAATTAGTCCCAAAGCTGAGGGTTTTGACTAATGAGGAGTGGGTAGCAGAGCTAAACCTGAAAGACATGATTACGACATTCAAAATACTCAGAGGAGTTAAGTGTGGGGATTTTAATCCCCGTATTTTAAAATATTTTAGAAATGGGTTAGTAACCCTCTTCCCTCGGCTGGAGTGGCTATGTGACCCAGGGGTCACATAGTCACACGACTGTTATTCCTCTCTGCTAAATGGAAATATGAGGGCTTGACAACACCTTTCCCCTATTCTAGCGGACCTTGTGCCAACCTTGTGCCACGTCTACTACATCAACAGCACAGCTGGTCGATCAGTGGCAGTGATGAGTCTTTATTGCCAGATGTTGGCAACAGTGCCCCAGGCCCTTGGAATGCCTGGGGCGATAGTCTATGGATTTGTGGCAACTAGTTCACATTACAATGTGTGTCTCCCACAACATGAACGCCAGGAAACCAGATTAATACTCACAGGTGCCTCTGATTCTAACACCTATTCAGAGACGAGCGTGAAAAGTACAGAGACTCATTTAAATGTTAATAGTGGACTTTCCGGACTTAAGCTGGAGTCCACACTCTTGGAAGTGGACTGTGACTTCGAGGATATTGCCGGCTCATTGGTTAAACGGGGTCAGTGTCTGCTGTAATGATTGACGGCATAATGATAGGACGACTGCTCAGCATTTAGCAAAACATGAGTTATAGGCGTCCCACTCTGACCTCTCCAAGAGTCCAAGACCGCTAAACTCTCAGGTTGATTACCTTATTTTCTGACATATAAGGCGCTCTTTTTTCCCTCACAAAAAAAAATCTTGGAAAATCACCTTGCGCCTTATATGCTCAAGGTCAGGGTCAAGGATAGGCTTTGTGTTGCACTTTAACAGTTGTTTACTAACTTTACGTAACTTCCTTGAAACATCGTCTTTTATGTCATATATTCTCGTGCTCTTTATATGCCGGAAAATAAGCTAATACACCTGAGTAGTCACGTAGAAGTTATTTCCTTACCTTGTTCATTAAGTAGATTGGAACCCATAATCTTGTGCAAGGCAGACAGGGTCCTGATGGACGCACGGTTGGCAAAGGACAAATGAGGTAGTTTCTCCGGGTGGTAAAAAAGTGTCATTTCCGTGCTCCGTGTATCTACCTCGTGCTGGTGCAAGCTTCATTCAGTGAGCAATTACACTGGCACATTCAACCTGTTAGTGAACCGGGAACCAGGTGTCATCAAGGACATCAGTCTGGTAAGTATACACCTAAGGTGTAATTCTGACTGCCACCTGTGGAGGAAGTGTTCACCATTTGGTTGTAGATCACGTGGAGAGTCTGGCAGGTTCTAGGTGAATAAGCTGACTCTAATTAATAGAGTCAATCAAGTATACACACAGAGTCTTCCACAGGAAGGGTGAACAGGGAGAGTGTTCGAGAGGCGGGTTTCAGGCACACGAGATAACAGCTGAAACCTTAAAGCAGAGTCTCAGGGATGTTAGGAAATTCTTCTTATAATGGTCAAGAAGTGGGACGATCTTGACAGCGAAGTAGTAAAGGCAAAATCTATGTATAGCTTTAAGAATAGGTAGTACGCAGGGCATTGTAAAAAATATGTATTAAAAAAAACGGTCCATTAAAATAATGTCAGTAGACACGATTTGTTCTGAAACCGGACTCGTATTAGTTCCGAAGAGTAGCCAGGACAGGAGAGGAGAGGTGTGTCAGTACCGGAAGAGTGGTGGCTGGAGCATGAAGTCATAAGACGTCATGGGTTGGTGTTTGTGTAAGTTTATGCCATAGGTTGTTTAATAATTGTGTATGTACTCTCCTGATTGTAAGGCTCTAGTGTGCAGGGGCCTGTGTATTGGAGAGTACAGATAATAATATTTTGCCGGCAAGCTAAGAGGCCGGCCGAAGGGGAGGGGGGTCGGAGCCCCGCTGTTTTATATATGTAACTAGTACCACTGTACTAGTGGTTTTATGTAATATGTAGAGGGTAGGTTGTGTGCTGTATAATTAAGGCTACTTACTATTAATACAATATATTTTTGTACAAGTTTTGTGCCGTTCCTGATAATTAATATAAATATTGAAGAAGAAGCATGCTTGGCCCTAGATTGGTGTAGTATTTTTAATATTTTAAATGCCCCCTAGACAAGCTGTTACCCTTAGGCGTCAGTACATATATTTACGTAACAAAATCAATACGTTACATAGGTATGATAGGGTTGACGCAGCCATGAGAGAGTGAACCCACTAGCATCCAGCAGAGACAAGGCCAGCGGAGCCTCGACCTCTGCAATCACAATTAGGTAAACACACTCACACACACACACTGTAGCGACCAGTGAAGAGGCGGGGCCAGGAGCTGTGACTTGACCCCTGAAGCCATAAATAGGTGAGTACACACAAGCAGAGTTGCTCGTTCACTGCTGTATTTATAATAACGTCTGACAGATTGCTGCTGGCCGTTTGAAAGTGATAATGGCGTCGAGGATCGAGAGAGAATAACAATGACCTTTTTTTTTACGGAAGCAGAGCTCAATGGAGTTTTCATTACGCAGGACACTCTCAGTGAGGCATGACTTGTGCTCACTGATTGTGGCTCTGGTAATGACACTGTACACACTGAAACGATATCCCCGTAAAAGTGTGTTCTCCATCTTGTGTGTTTTTGTCATTATTTTAATCCATCATTATCCATATCAAACACATCGATAAATATGCATTAAAGAAGTTAGTGTCCAAAGGATGAAGGAAATAACTTGACTCTTTTTTATTAAATGATGACATAAAATGTTTATCTATAATTATATAATGAATTTTGAGTACTCAAATAAGTTTTAGAAAACTGTTGTTTCCAGAGATATAAAATTAGTAACAAAAATCAGTATAATAAATATAACAACAATGGACCAGTCACGAGGAAAGTACAGGAGATGATGTAATAAATAATGTGAGGTCATGGCTCAGTGTTTCTGCTCGTAAATTTACACAGTACTGTCCACACTGACATCTCATGGATGCCTTGAAAAGTCCTCGAAAAATAGTGATGTCACAATGGCTTCCAGAATCTCCAGTAATTTGTCTTCCTTGGAACTCGTTGGGTGTTGGAACGTGAAATTGAGAAATATATTGACTATATCTCTTCAGGTTCCAACTAGATAACATGTTTGTGAAGGACCACTGGTCTGACACAGCTGTGATGAGGACCAGACAGCCACGCCAATCACATCAACCTCTTCAAAACACCTGAAGAGTTAGGAGTCATCTGTGGCTCCTATCGTTACTGTGGTGGCAGTATTCGCTTTGCGAGATTTCCCGCAGCTTACAGATATTTCAAGGGTATATCCAAAGTTATTGACGTCAATTAAAAAAAATAGGATGAATGAGATTCTGGACACAAAATCAACACTCCCAAGTTACGCAGCACCAGGAAACAAAACAGCAAATCATCATGCAAACCACCCAAACACTCACATCAAAACACGTAAGACCTCTTTCCTTCTTTAAATTTTCACCGGAGTCTCTCCCAATTCGTCAGGCTGATAGTATCACTTCTCTCACTTCCCTTACATTTATTTGTAAAGGAAAAAGGAGCTTTCCTTCGCTACAGGATGAGGACAAGAAGTGGCGTTGCGCCAAACAATTTGCAGAATTTTACCTCAGAACCTGGTGCCCCTCGCTCTCGTTTTCTATTACTCTCGCAGGGGAGCCAGCTTTTCCCTTCATTATAGATGCTCTCAGACGCGCTCAAGGCTGAATTTACAAGGATTTACGTAAATTAGGGACCTAACCTCTGGGGACACCAGTAAATTAGAGGCTTTAGCGTGAGAAGCAGGTAAGAGGAGGCACTTCCTTGGTTCATTAAGCATCAGCTTTACTGGAGGAAGTCGACCATGTCTCCCACGGGTTTAACACGACCTTCCCACCACCCGGATCTTTCTTGTCATAGCTCTTAAGAGCTGCTTTCTTAACGCTACTATGTCGTACACACTTTTTTTGCACTATTGACTATCAATGGCCGATTTCGTCTCATTATTTTGAATGAAAATAAGACAAGGTTTAAACAATGTAAACCATAAATAATAAACTAAGCAACTTGTCTGGACCCAGTACAGCCTCGAGTTATGTGCTCTATTTTCCCATACATGAATACCCATAAAAAGACCTGCCACTTTCTGTACCCAATAACTACTTAAGGAAGGTTTCGTTACCATCCTGTATTCAAGGGAATTGTTCAGAACTTTGCGTTTAAGTATTGGGGAATCCGCTCAGTCCCATGTTGGAAAAAATGTTTCTGCTCCATCATCGGTAGTGTTGTGACGTGACTACGATACATGACTGACTTACTGACATACAAGAAGTTCCAACATACACAACCTTTTGGATCAGATCAACATATTGGATCCCATCACACGGCCTGGGAGGTTCTTGAATGTGGGTTGCCAGTTGTGAAAGTGGCCTGAGGTTTCTCTAGAATTGCACTTAAATTTGATATGGACTGTATGACCCTGGTGGGTTTAGCGCTTAGTTATGATTGTAATCTGATATGGAGGACTCACGTCCAATGAAGATATTCACCACCTCAGAGACAAAAGACAGGTGTTGATGGCCTCTGGCAATCGAACCACCTGGAGCATTAAGAATTAGCAGCTATTGTTGTTTGTTCTTCAGCTTAGACAGGTCAAAGGCAACTCGGTCCTGACGCTCCCAGCCCGACCGTGCACTGCAATTTAGATTTCAAAAGGTAAACATGAAAAAAAAGGACTTGTAGAATAATATTTTCCCATGTTTGTACATTGTTGGCTGTAATATGTTGATCTAGAATAAATGTTCTCTCACGTGATAAACAAGTCTGCTTAGCAAAACAAAGTAATCACCAGAACATGTTGATGAATAAAACAAGTGGTAGCTATCTATAAAGTGTTGACACAAATACATACATTTCAGAATGCGCAATGGTCGGTCTTGTGGAGAAAGACCATTCCAACTTTTAATTTTTGGGACCAACGTACTGCATGATTCTCGAAAAACAGTATTAACACGGCTGTAAACATTTCAGGGAGAGGGCAGTTTACATGTACTTCTGGCAGCATGGCGTGTACACTGATGATAATCAGAGGAAATGTCATTTTTGCTATCATCTTTACTGTTATATGCTTGAATACTGCAGTATGTGCTTGAGTGTCCTCCATTTCATGGATATATCGTACACTAAGCTGTATGATATGGCAAGTATCTTATTATTGAAAATAAGATATAAGAAATTTTATGTTGGTGGTCTAAAGTACACTGATGTATTTTTGTTAAATATATCCTGATATACTTTTGTTATATATACCCTGATGTACTTTTATTCAATATACCCTGATGGACTTTTATTAAGCTACCGTCCACAGGACGGGAGTTTAATACACTAGCAGATTCGACGATAAAATCTAAATGTAATCTGCCGGGACTTGGGTCAAATTTCAGAGGAAAGCTTTAATGTGGGAATTCTCATCTTTTTAAAGGAAGTTCGACAAATATTTTTTTAGCTTACTTGATGGGGTAATTATCGTTTTATAAACGAATTAGCAATGATTTTATGGATATTTCTTGTTTCGTGTGTGTGTATTTAATATGTATATGTTTTATGTGTATCATGTGTGTTTCATATGTACGTTTTGTGACTGACTCCTATTGTGTGAGGCTTCAGCTAACCTGGTTCCAGCGTTGTAAATATGATCGTACGTAGCTACAGCGTTGCTACTTGTTATTATTACAGTTGACACTGGTGACACAGGTGGAGTGAAGGACACTGGTGACACAGGTGGAGTGAAGGACACTGGTGACACAGGTGGAGTGAAGGACACTGGTGACACAGGTTGAGTGAAGGACACTGGTGACACAGGTTGAGTGTAGGACACTGGTGACACAGGTTGAGTGTAGGACACTGGTGACACAGGTTGAGTGTAGGACACTGGTGACACAGGTTGAGTGAAGGACACTGGTGACACAGGTTGAGTGAAGGACACTGGTGACACAGGTGGAGTGAAGGACACTGGTGATACAGGTGGAGTGAAGGACACTGGTGATACAGGTTGAGTGTAGGACACTGGTGACACAGGTGGAGTGTAGGACACTGGTGACACAGGTTGAGTGAAGGACACTGGTGACACAGGTTGAGTGAAGGACACTGGTGACACAGGTTGAGTGAAGGACACTGGTGACACAGGTTGAGTGTAGGACACTGGTGACACAGGTTGAGTGTAGGACACTGGTGATACAGGTTGAGTGTAGGACACTGGTGATACAGGTTGAGTGTAGGACACTGGTGATACAGGTTGAGTGTAGGACACTGGTGACACAGGTTGAGTGAAGGACACTGGTGGCACAGGTTGAGTGAAGGACACTGGTGACACAGGTTGAGTGAAGGACACTGGTGACACAGGTTGAGTGTAGGACACTGGTGACACAGGTTGAGTGAAGGACACTGGTGACACAGGTTGAGTGAAGGACACTGGTGACACAGGTTGAGTGAAGGACACTGGTGACACAGGTTGAGTGTAGGACACTGGTGACACAGGTTGAGTGAAGGACACTGGTGACACAGGTTGAGTGAAGGACACTGGTGACACAGGTTGAGTGAAGGGCACTGGTGACACAGGTTGAGTGTAGGACACTGGTGACACAGGTTGAGTGAAGGACACTGGTGGCACAGGTTGAGTGAAGGACACAGTCTGTGAGGGACACTGGTGACACTTTGTAAAGGATACAAGATACATAACACATGACGTCCCACCGGAAGAAGACTAACATAATTGCAGTTGGTCACATCTGCAACAAAACTTCCGTCGCTGTTTTAATTCATATATAAAAACAGCAGAGGCTTCACATTACACATTCTTCCACACCATCCAACATTTAATTCCCACATCTTTAAGAAAAATAAAATCTTGGAGCAGGGTCAAAAATAACATTTGCAGTCTTTGCTAACACCTTGAACAAACTGTATACATTTTTGACTATGTAAAGTTTTTACTTATATTGAGTCTTCCCTAAACATATGTGGTATATAATAAAATATAACTACATAAGTATATGCGTAAATCGCAACGCCCCAGTATATCGGTCTCTGGGAAGAGGTGTTATAATCCTAATTAAAATTGCAGTTACACTTTACTGTGCAAGTGTATTTAATTAATAAAATGTACATTGCGATGCAAACATTGAGGGGTGTGGTTTGCAATCCTGTTTCTAAGGGTAAGACCAAGTTCAGAATATTTTGTACACTGAATTATCTCGTCTGTACGGAGGTGATCTTGCTTAAGGGAGGTCGCTGGACTTGTTCTTAGTACACTTAATGCAAATGTGTAGCAACACATCCTCAAATATATTGTACTTCTGGGAATAATAATTGATTACTTGGTGAAAATAGCTCAGCATGTTGATGGGTCGATTGTCCGTATGTCTGGCTCCCTGTTTGTCTGACTTTCTGTCTGCCTGTGTGGTTCCATGTCTAGCTGACTCCCAGTCTGTCTCTTTGGCTCCTTGTCTCATGAAGTCCCCAGTCGTCTGGCTCCTTGCCTGTCTTACTTCCTGTCTTGGCTTCATTATTAATTACCCCTGCAAAGCTTTCAGAATAATATTAATATTGTCACAGAGGCCCGTTACTCTTATTGGTGTTGGGTCAAGGGTGGAAGTTAACGTCACTATATAATATCCCACTCAAAATGGAAAATTGACTGAGCACTATATAAAGTCTGTACGGGTTGACGCCATGTAAAGTACCAAAGCGATGAACTTAAATTGCGCGTTTTTACTGTAATCTCAGGAGTAATATTTTAATAAAAGTAGTAAAGCATCAACCAGAGGATCACTCTTGATCAAAATCACAGATCTTGGGTCAATATGATATAATCATTATCGAAGTTTCACGTAAGCTCAAATTTAATTGCCCAGGGATCTTGTTATACAAGCTCCAGTTCATATTCCTGGTCAAAATTCGAGAACAGAGGCCGAGGATATGGAACTAAGTTCATACATAGAATCACGTGATCATCTTTTTTCAGTGACAGATGGTAAATTGAGGCTGCGGAAAAAGTCTGACTTATCAACGACTGCATAAAAATTTAGATTTTTCACACACCAAAATATATCTGAGAGAAGACAAAAATTCGTGAATTCTTTTCACAAATGCATCAGAAAGCAGTAAAATTCTTCCATCATTGAAAATTTTCCCGTGACCGTCCTCCCGGACCTGTTTGAAAGGCTTCGCCCCTTCGCCACTCAAAAATAAGGAGCCTTTCGTTCATTTTTTCTTATTGCATGACCAAATATTTCTTTTCACTAAAATTTTATTAGTGTTAATTCTGAGAAATATTTTATATTTTTTTTCGGAATGGCAGAATGTAATCCTTTATTGAGATAATGTGTCTCTAAGAGACTAAGCCTTTTCAGTTGTATAGAGAGTAAGTGACAAGGCAGCGTGATGTTTATCAGGTGAGGAGGTTAGTGCGTGCTGAGGTTTGAGTGTGCAATTGGTACCTAACTATTCAGCCAAGGGTTCCTGACTATGTCAGGTCAGGAAGGTGGTGGTGTGTGGTGAGGACAGTATGAGCCATGGGTCCTTCACGTGCTGAGGAGGACCTGAGCCAGGGGTCCCTCACGTGCTGAGGAGGACCTGAGCCAGGGTTCTTACAACAAGACAGGAAGGAACAGAAGAAAATGCCCTGAGTCGGTTCTGATTCCTATCACAAGAATCATCACCCACAATGAGGGAAGGTTCCAGTTGGGGAGACCCCTGCTCTCCTAGGAGGCCTAGCACTTTCTGTGACACCTGACTCAAGTGCTGCTCAGCACACACTGACCTGCCATAGGTTCGTAACTCATTCCTTATCACCCGCTCTTCGGAATATATATACGAGGGCAGATTGAAAAGTCAACGTTCATTATTTTTCACGGCAGAAATACAATTACACCCCCGATCCCCGATCTCGCCTCACCGATATCGATCTGTCGGGCCTCTGAAGAAGTTCCTGGGAGGACAGTGCTCCACGCAGTAGTGATGACGACTACGTTATCGGTCTACAGAATTTTAAACGGAAAACATAAACTGGTAACACGTTGAGATAAGTACCTCAGTAGACTTTGTGATTATGTTGAAATGTAACCAATGAACAATATTCAGTATTGCTAAGTCGCTATTTTATCGAAACAATTGGAAGCAAAGATTTTTCGATCTGCTCTCGTATACTTACGTGTATTTGCCATGTACTTTCCATAGATCTAAAAAACTTGACCACCAATCTCAGTAAAGACTCATTCTTCCATACTGCCTTTTTGGCAGCTTCTTGGTTTTACTTCCTTATTCCTATTAAAATAATGCTTTAAATATTTTAAAGTAGCTTCTTGCTTTACTTGAAGACTTGACGGGGTTATATATACAAGTTTGAAATTTACTGATGCAAAAATTGACTTAAGCACAACTAATAAGACATTGCAGAAGCATTTCGCTCAGTAGGAGCTTTGCCAGGATAATAAAATGAATGTGTGAACACAGTGTATGTAAAGGGAGTAAGATAAGGTGCCTGGAAGTCACCTCATGATGGTAGTAGAGTAGCAGTAGGTGGGTCCGTAGTTGTTGTAATCTTGGTGCACGATTATTTTAAGTGACGGAAATGTGTATTTTTAGGTGAATCCGGTGCACCTGTGTCCATTAACCTACCACAGTGTCGGCAATCTTAGCTGGGAATGGTGTGGTATGAGCAGGTTTTGCTCATACCACACCAATTTACCCATCATATTGGCTTCGATGACTACACTTTGCAGCTGTTCTACTCATCTACAACTTTATATACCATATGAGTACTTTCATATTTTTTTAACGAACCGGCCGTATCCCACCGAGACAGGGTGACTTAAAAAAATAATTCTTTTTAAATTTAGTAATTGATACAGGAGAAGGGGTTACTAGCTCCTTGCTCCCGGCATTTTAGTCGCCTCTTACAACACGCATGGCTTACGGAGGAAGAATTATTTTCCAGTTTCCCATGGAGATAAGAGGAAATAAAGAAGAACAAGAACTATTAAGAAAATAGAAGAAACCCAGCTGGGTATATATATATATATATATATATATATATATATATATATATATATATATATATATATATATATATATGCGAGTACATGCATGTGTAGTGTGACCTAAGTGTAAGTAGAAGTAGCAAGATATACCTGTTATCCCGCGTGTTTATGAGACAGAAAAGACACCAGCAATCACACTCACTTGGCAGGACGGTAGTACCGCCCTTGGTGGTTGCTGTCTAGCAACCTACTACTTAGGACTTTCATATATATCTCTAAATTTGAATTTATCCATCTTGAATCCATTATTTCAAGTTCTGTCTTAAGGTATCTTCCTCAGGCTCGCTGGCCTTGCCTTTACGGTGTGATGGCTGAGAAAGATGGGATTTTTAGACGAGATCGAACAGAGGTCAGAGTCTAGTGTTCCTTGGTAAATACCAGAATTACGGCTTTTACAAAGCAATATTTTTGAAGAGAATTGTCCTCAGAAAATATGATCCCAGTAAAATTTCAATTCGTGCTCTGGGATAACCTTTAATCGTGTGTTTCATGCTAGGATGTATTCCGTGATGGGTATGTTTCATGCTGGGGTGTGTTACATGCTGGTGTGTTTTCCATGCTGGGATGTTGCATTCTGGAGTGCATTCCATGCTAGGGTGTGTTGCATACTGGTGTGTTACATGCTGGTGTATTACATGTTGGGGTGTGTTACATGCTGGGGTGTGTTACGTGCTGAGGTGTGTTACATGCTGGGGTGTGTTACGTGCTGGTGTGTGTTACATGTGGGTGTGTTACATGCTGGTGTGTTACATGTTGGTGTGTTACATGCTGGGGTGTGTTCCATACTGGGTGCGTTCCCTGCTGGGTGTATTCCATGCTGAGTGTTCCATGCAGTTACAGGTCAGAGGACTCAATAGTAAGGTCAGTGAACCTAACAGGAGGGACAGAGGACCCAGTAGGCTGGGCGGAGGACCCAGTAGGCTGGGCGGAGGACCCAGTAGGCTGGGCGGAGGACCCAGTAGGCTGGGCGGAGGACCCATCAGGAAGGTGTAATTAATGACACCCACACCTATCACCCTCCTCCCTGACACGCACGCGCTCCTGCACACAAAATGTATTTGGCTGGAACTGACCTATGGAATTCCGGGCATGTGATGGATCACTTCATGCGTGTTATTGGTGATGGGGATATGCGATATCTCTCTCTCTCTCTCTCTCTCTGGAGGAAGCTAGGGAGGAGATACAACATAGAGAGGAAAACAATAATATTGGTCCCCAGAACAGAGAAGATACCAGCCGCACAGAATAGAAACTGGTGGGCAAGAAAGAATTAAAACCGAAGATGATTAGAATAGAGTGGGATGAGAGACGTTGGTTACAATAAGAGTTCATGCATCTTGGGAAGAGAAGTGTGCATAGGAGAGAGAGAGAGAAAGAGATTCTGGAAAACAACAAACAAGTATTTAGTCTGTTTTGAACCAAGTGAGAAAATAATTGTTATGGAAGACCTAAATGCTAAAGTGGGAGAAAGTGTTGTAGATGGCATTTTAGATAAGGTTAGAGTGCTATGAGTAAATTATAATGGGGAGGCCTCTAATTAAATTATGTATAGAAAGAGGTTTGGTAATAGGCATTACTTATATTAAAAAGAGGATATGACACAGGGCATAATGACAGCAGTCTGTCAGACTCTGTATTACTAGATAAATGGTTGTTGGATAGACTTCTGGAAGTGCGTGTATTTAGAGAGCGAGTGATATATAAGATCATTATTTAGTGGTAGCTACAGTGTTAGTAAGAGGTAGACGGGTACAGCGAGAATGTCATCAGTGGGTAAGAGTGAAATGAAAGTGAATAAATGAAATGAAAAATTAGACACATGTGCAACATCTGGGTATCTTTATTGTAGACGTTTCGCCATCCAGTGGCTTTATCAATACAAATTCAAGGACATAATTGAAAGACAGAAGAACAATATACGTAAGATGAGGCACTACGGTGCTCTTCACACCAACTCCGAGGCTGAGGGACTCATTACCTCATCTTTTGTATATAGTTCTTCTGTCTTCCAGTTATGTCCTTGAATTTGTATTGACAAATCCACTGGTTGGCGAAACGTATACAATAAAGATATCCAGATGTTGCACGTGTGTCTAAGAGGAGAACTGCAATAAAGCTGGCGGCCCGCCAGCTTTATTGCAGTTCTCCTCTTTCCTAGAATTAACTGACTCCACTACTACTACTTCCACTACTACTTCCACTATTACCCCTCCGCCACTTACTTGTGCCCTCCCCTGTCTGCTGGCCTATAAATACCCCTTCTACCCCTTCTTCCAAGTCGGACCGAATCGTCGTCGTAAGCTCCTCTTTTCTATGTGCGGGTTGTGTGTATATTGTTCCAGTCACGGTATTGTGCCTTTTTTGTTATATATTGTAGATAATTCTACCTTAGTTAGACCTGACTGGCTAGTGCTGGTGGGTCTGATGCACTGTTCCTTCCTTCATAAGTGGGTGTGACTTGGACCTGACTAACTTAGGCCAGTGTCTTGGGCAGGTAGGGTACTTGGACCTGCCTACGTTCTAAGGAGAAAAGTTCTAGGGACTTTAAACGCTCCTGGTAATTTAGGTGTTTGATTGAGTTTATACGAGCTGTGAAAGTTCTCTGTACATTTTCAGCTCAGCAATTTCGCCTGCCATGAATGGGGCCGTTATATATTTTTTTTTTTATTAACACATCGACCGATTCCCACCAATGCAGGGTGGCCCAAAAAAGAAAAACTTTCATCATCATTCACTCCATCACTGTCTTGCCAGAGGGGTGCTTTACACTACAGTTATAAAACATTAACACCCCTCCTTCAGAGTGCAGACACTGTACTTCCCATCTCCAGGACTCAAGTCCGGTCTGCCAGTTTCCCTGAATCCCTTCATAAATGTTACTTTGCTCACACTCCAACAGCACGTTGGAAGTCCAAGCCCCTCGCACACAAAACCTCCTTTACCCCCTCCCTCCAACCTTTCCTAGGCCGACCCCTACCCCGCCTTCCCTCCACTACAAATTTATACACTCTCGAAGTCATTCTGTCTCGTTCCATTCTCTCTACATGGGGCCGTTAGTACACTGCAATATCCCGGGCTAGAGAGAACGAGTGACATGAAGGGAATCATCAGTGGCTTGACATCCCATCTTTTGAAAGTTCTAATTATCGAACCTTTCGTTTTTCTTGCAGTTGCGAAAATAACGTCTTGTGCTCATCGAACGAGCGATCTTTCTGACATACTCCCAGGTATCTAACATTCGACTTAAGTTTTATTGAGTGGTTTGAGTTTGTCTTGTACTCTTATTTTTATTTCCTCCATTCTTCAATGGCTTAATAACTAAAATTTATCCTTACTGGACATCGTATTGTTGTCGGTGGCCCACTGGAGGACTTGGTGTATATCATCTTGGAGGCTCGCTGTGTCTTCTGTGGATGCCACTTTCATACAGTTCTAGTATCGTCTGCTAAGGATAATACAGTGCTCTGACTGATATTCCTGGTAGTGTCAGAATGAGAATAAGGAAGAAAAGTAGGGCGAGTACCGTGCCTCTGATTTCACTCCGTTTACTATTACTCTTTGTGAGGAAGTTAAAAATCCATCTGCTCACCTTCCCAGTTATTCTTTTTGCACGCATTTTTGTGCAGTTAGTCCATGGTCTCACTAATCAAGGCTTTTGTAAAGTCAGTGTATACTACTTTGCATTTTGTTTGTCTTCAAGAGCATCCAGACCATGTCGTAATGGTCCAGAAGCTGCGAAAGTCAGGAGCGACCAATTCTGAACCCATGTTAACCTGGGTTGTGCAAATGCTGCGATTCCATGTGATTGGTAATCAGTCTTCTTAAAACTCTCTCTAAGATCTTGATAATGTGGAATGTTAGGGCTATTGGTTTGTAGTTTTTTGTCGTTGATTTACTGTCATCTTTGTGGATTGGGACAATATCAGTGGTTTTTAATGACTGTGGAATGACTCCAGTGCCTAGCCTTCTTTTTCATAGAATATATAAGGTACGTGTACGTGATAAAGAAGTCTTGCAATTCATGATGAATATCAAGTTCCACGAGTCTGGGGCCTGGGGTTAAATTCGTGAGCATGCCATCAATGGCTTCTTTGAAGTGAAGTGGTGTTAGAGTTATATCAGAGATTTGGGAGATGTTTGCAGCATTTTGAGGCTCACTGATGAAGAACTCATTTGGGTCGTCAGTCTTAAGGCCGATTAGTGGCTCGCTGAAGACTGAGTTACACTGGGATTTAAGTATTTCACTTACTTCTTTGTTGTCGTCGGTGTATGTCTCATCTCTTCTAATCAAAGGCCCGATACTAGATGTTGTTTTTGACTTGGATTTTGCATATGAGAAGAAGTAATTTGAATTTCTTTCAGTTTCCCCTCTCTCTCTTTCTCTCTCCTGGACTCTGTATGATGTATTCAATTTAAGCTCAACGTTTCCTAATTCTCTAGCCAGTGTTTCTTTTAGTTCTTCAGAGGAGCTCTGTTATTCGTCGTGTTCTCATATAGAGGACACGGCTCTCTCTTTCTAACTGCATCTTCTCCTTCGTAACAGTATGTGTCTGGAGCATAATTCTTGTGCCAATGAGCTCATCCTCTCGATATATTGCTTTAGGGCGTTGTTTATCATATTTTCTTCCTAGGTAATTTCAGTAAGCTCACGATTGATTAGCTTTTAGTTGATGACCTTGTTTTTAAAGTTAAATTTGTTGATCTTACCCCCATGGTTAAGATTGTTTTGCTGATCATGATCAGTGGGTATGCATGTCTGAACTTCTATTAAATTCTTGTCCGAGTTTACTGCCTTCGACACTTTACTACTCCGAACCAGTTCTTCATTCAAGGTCCCACTCACAACGTTACCTTTGACCTGACCTCCCACGTCCCTGGCCCCGTTGCAAATAATGTGACCTCTCCTTTCCCCTCCACATCACCACAATGAATACATAAACAGTTTTAGACTTTTCAGTAGAATTGGTAAAGGTCAAACTTGAACGAGATATTATATAAAAAAAAATTATGCTCTTGTGTCTTAATTCCCAACTGACGGTTTATTGCTCCATTCACCAATACTGTCACATCATTATTCAGAAAACTAAGGGTTAACCACCATTATGGAGAGGATCGTAAATTCTTTGTAAAATAACCATTTATTAGCCAACAGTCAACATTGATTTAGTAGTACAAGAACCTGCCTAACTAATTTATAAGAATTTTTGCTTGCAAATTATCGTGGCTTCAAGGTCCCCACTACTGCAGTTTACGTAATTTTTATTAAACTGTTTCGATAAAATTCTTTATAAAAGCTTCATAAGTAAAATTTATTTGTATAGTATAGAAGAAAAACATCGTCTGGATTGGCGACTACATAAAACCATAAGAAGTAAATAATTAGTAGGTTTAAACGGGGAAGTATCTGAGAGGTTCTTAAAACAGATGACACAAAGCAGACGACACAAAGCAGACAAGAGCGACAACACAAAATAGACAATACTACACAGACGACACAAAGCAGAAGACAAAGCAGACATCATAAAGCAGATGACAAAGAGCAAACGACATCAAGCAGAAGACACACAACAGACAGAGAAAAGAGAGGGGACAAAGAAGACAAAGGATACATCCGCCAACAAATAGCTGGCATGACGTGCACAACCCGGATATATGCTTCAGTGAACCGTGATTGCCTGATGCAAGTGAAAGTGAGACTGTTTATTTGGCTGAATCGCTGAATAAACTAAGAGTCAGTCTTGCTTATACAAGATGAAGAGTCAGTCTTGCTTATACAAGATGAAGAGTCAGTCTTGCTTACACAAGATGAAGAGTCAGTCTTGCTTATACAAGATGAAGAGTCAGTCTTGCTTATACAAGATGAAGAGTCAGTCTTGCTTATACAAGATGAAGAGTCAGTCTTGCTTATACAAGATGAAGAGTCAGTCTTGCTTATACAAGATGAAGAGTCAGTCTTGCTTATACAAGATGAAGAGTCAGTCTTGCTTATACAAGATGAAGAGTCGGTCTTACACAAGACGAAAACTCAGTTTTACTAACCACAACAGTGGAGTGCTCTCAAGGGTTATCTATCAATCTATCAAAACAACTCTGTGTGTTGTTGATAATATCAGGTTATCGTACCCATACGAATGGATTTTTTTCAATCTTCCTCTTTTGATGTGGCAGTTTAAACTTAATTGTAGTCATGCATATTAATTGTTCTCTCTCTCTCTCTCTCTCTCTCTCTCTCTCTCTCTCTCTCTCTCTCTCTCGGTCCAGGGAGGATTGAAACACTGTCGTAAGTATTTTAAGTATTTGTTATTTGTAAACTGTTGCAACCACATTATTGTGATTTTTTAGTCTCTAGGAGTATTATTACTGGTGATAAACTTGGCAGGCTGGGGAGCCAGGCAATGGCAGGTGTTGCAGCCAGGAACACGTGATGGCAGGTGTTGCAGCCAGGGACACGTGATAGCAAGTGTTGCAGCCAGGGACACGTGATAACAGGTGTTGCAGCCAGGAACAGGTGATAGCAGGTGTTACAGCCAAGGACAGGTGATAGCAGATGTTGCAGCCAGGGATACGTGATAGCAGGTGTTGCAGCCAGGAACACGTGATAGCAGGTGTTACAACTAGGGACACTTGATAGCATGTGTTGCAGTCAGGGACATGTGATAGCAGGTGTTGCAGCCAGAGACAGGTGTTTCAGCCAGGGACAGGTATTACAGTCAGGGACAGGTGATGACAGGTGTTATGGAAAGGACAAGTGATGGCAGGTGGTATAGTCAAGGACAGGTGATGGCAGTTATTACAGCAAGGGACAGGTAATGACAGGTGTTATAGTCAAGGACAAGTGATCGAAAGTGTTAGAGCCAAGGACAGGCGATGGGATGTGCTAATGACATGTGCTGGCAGGTGTTGCAGCCATAAACACGTTAAGGCAGGTGTCACAGCCATTGAAACTTCAAAGCGCTTGAGGAAGGCGTTCAATAGTGGAAAACAAATCAACACAGCAGCTACTGAACCTGTCTTCAAGAGGAAGGTGGAGAACGTAAATTAACACCACACACAGACAACACACATACAGCAGGAACATTACAGACAGACAAGACACAGACAGAAGGAACATCACAGACAAGACACAAACAGAAGAAACACCACAGACAAACCACAGACAGGAGAAACAAAACAGACAGACAAGACACAGACAGAACAAACACCACAGACAGACAAGACACCGACAGAACAAACACAACAGATAGACAACACATAAACAGAAGAAACACTATAGACAGACAACATACAGACAGACGAAACACCACTGACAAGACACAGACAGAAGAAACACCGCAAAAGACACACGGAAGACACACAACAAAAGACACATACACAAGTCACATATACAAGACACACACACAAGTCACATATACAAGACACACACACACACAAGACACACACACAACACACACACACAACACACACACATAAGACATATACACAAGGCACACACAAGACACATACAAAACACACACAAGTCACATATACAAGACACACACACAAGACACATATACAAGACACACACACAACACACGACGACACGCACCGACACGACACATGCACACTAGGACACACCACACTGGGACACACCACCTGAGGACACACACACCACACTGAGACACACCACATAGGACACACACTGGACACACACACTGGGACGCACACACTGGACACACACACTGAGACCTGAGCACACTGGGACCACGTGCCACACTGAGCACGGGACACACTGAGACACATCAGGACCACACACACACACACAACACTTCGCACAATCACCCTGAGACCTTACACAGTGCACACCTAGGACACACACCAGGACACATCAGACACACCACACAGGACCACTGGACAGGACGGACCACTGGAGCACACACAGGACCACCACACAGGACACACACCTGACACACCACCTGAAGCGCACACACACAGGACCACACCACTAGCACACACCTGACACACACCAGGACACCACACAGGACACACACATGGACACCCTAGGACCACCACACACTAGGACACACTAGACACACTGAGGACACACGCATGGACACACTAGGACACACACACCTGAGACACACACACACTGAGACACACACACTAGGACACACCATGCGGACACACGCACACACGAGACACCCACAGGACACACACAGCACACACACTGGGACACCACACACAGAGACACACCAGGACACGTGACACTGGACCACGGGACACACACTGAGACACATACAGGACACACACACACACACACACACACACACGACACTTACACAATCACACACACAAGACCTTGACCAGTCACACACACAAAGAGCACACGACACACACATGACACATGACTGAAACACACACAAGACACGCTTACAAGACACACACACAGAGACACTCCACTAGGACACACGACACACACATATGACACATACAGGACACATACACACAGGGACACACACACACGACACATAGTGAGACACAACGACACACACATAGACACTGAGACACATCACTAGACACATACACACGATAGCACACGGATGACACACAGGACAGACCACTGGGACACACACCAGGACACACGCCACTGGGACACACCTGGACACACACACAGGACACCTGGAAGGGGACACGACACCTAGGACACACACAGGACACACACCGAGGAAACACACCTGGACCTGTACACCAGGACACGCGGAGGACCTGCACACAGGACACACCTAGGACACCACAGGACACACACTGGGACACGCACTGGAACCCCACACTGGACCGAGCCGGCAAGGACACATACCAGGACACGCACGAACGCACACAAAACACCCCCAGGACACGCACACCAGGAAAGCACCTGGGACACCACACTGGGACACACATAGGGACACAGCCACTAGGACACGCACCAGGACGGACACACCCGGGACACGGCACTAGGACACACCTGGGACCCGGCCTGGGACACAGCCTGGACACACCACCCGGACACCGGCACACAGGACACCGGCCACTGGAGACCTGGCCTAGGACACAGCACCTAGGACACGCACTAGAGACCACCCCTGGGACCACAGACCCACTGAGGACACTAGGACCGCACCTGGGCCCCAGACACTAGGACACACCTGGGACCTGGCCACCTGGACCTGAGACCAGGACACACCCTGGGACACTGGACCACTGGGACACACCTGAGACACGACACACAGGAAATGACACCAGGACACACACCTGGACACGCACCCGAGACACACTGGGACACACTATGGGACGCACCTAGGACACACCAGGACACGCACCTGGGACACACACACGGGACACACCCTGGGACACTGGGACACCTGGACACACACTGGGACGCACACAGGACACCGGCACACCTGAGGGCACACCAGGACACTGGGACACACACCAAGGACGGACCTGGACCGCCACTGGACACCGCATAGGCACGCACCTGGGACGCACACTGGGACACCACTGGGACGCACCTGGGGACGCACACACTAGGACGACCTGGGACACACACTGAGGACACACACTGAGGACCCTAGACCCTGGGACACGCACTGGGACCCCCGGACCTGGGACACGCACCAGGACACGCACACCGGGACGCACACCCAGGACACACCTGGGACACGCACACACAGGACGCCGGACACACCGGACCACACAGGACCACGCACTGGGACGCACACCACTGGACACCACCAGACGCACCTGGACCACCACAGGACGACACCTGGACGCACTGGACACCGCACACTGGACGCACGCACAGGACACAAGGACCACACCCGGGACACGCACCTGGGACACACACACAGGAAAACCTAGGACACCACTAGGACACACCCTGAAAACGCACTGGACACACCTAGGACACACCTGGGACACACACCTAGGACACACACTGGGACACACACACAGAGGACACACACACCTGGACACACACAGGACACACACCTGGGACACGGCACACTGGACACGCCCTGGACACACACCAGGACCACACCTGGACACACCTGGGACACACCTGGGACACACACGACACACACACAAGACACACACACAAGAGACACACACAAGACACACACACAAGACACACACACAAGACACACACACAAGACACACACAAGACACACACACAAGACACATATACAAGACACACAGCACACAAGACACTGCACGCAAGACACACAGATGAGACACAACAGACAAGAAACACATACAAGAGACACAGCAGACAAGACAGACACAGACATAAAGACAGGGTGTACTGGCAGCCATGAGAGTGAAGGCGCGCCATAATGAAATTGGCAATATTGCAGTGTAAAGCCTAGAAAAATATGTAAATTACAGAGTTGCGCCGAGTGAGGAAAACATCGCCTCTGTAATGCTTGGCCGATAGTGGAAAATTTACATGTTTTAGTGTGTGTGTGTGTACTCACCTAGTTGTACTCACCTAGTTGTACTCACCTAGTTGTGGTTGCAGGGGTCGAGTCATAGCTCCTGGCCCCGCCTCTTCACTGGCCGCTACTGGGTCACGCTCCCTGCTCCATGAGCTTTATCATACCTCTCCTTAAAGCTATGTATGGAACCTGCCTCCACTACATCACTTCCCAAACTATTCCACTTCCCGACCACTCTGTGACTGAAGAAATACTTCCTAACATCTCTGTGATTCATCTGAGTCTTCAACTTCCAACTGTGTCCCCTTGTTGCTGTGTCCCATCTCTGGAACATTCTGTCTTTGTCCACCTTGTCAATTCCTCTCAGTATCTTATATGTCGTTATCATGTCCCCCCTATCTCTCCTGTCCTCCAGTGTCGTCAGGTCGATTTCCCTTAACCTCTCCTCGTAGGACATACCCCTTAGCTCTGGGACTAGTCTTGTTGCAAACCTTTGCACTTTCTCTAGCTTCTTTACGTGCTTGGCTAGGTGTGGGTTCCAAACTGGTGCTGCATACTCCAGTATGGGCCTAACGTAAACAGTGTACAGAGTCCTGAACGATTCTTTATTAAGATGTCGGAATGCTGTTCTTAGGTTTGCTAGGCGCCCATATGCTGCAGCGGTTATTTGGTTGATGTTCGCCTCAGGAGATGTGCTTGGTGTTATACACACCCCAAGATATTTTTCCTTGATTGAGGTTTGTAGTCTCTGGCCCCCTAAACTGTACTCCGTCTGCGGTCTTCTTTGCCCTTCCCCAATCTTCATGACTTTGCACTTGGTGGGGTTGAACTCCAGGAGCCAATTGCTGGACCAGGCTTGCAACCTGTCCAGATCCCTTTGTAGTTCTGCCTGGTCCTCGTCCGATTGAATTCTTCTCATCAACTTCACATTATCTGCAAACAGGGACACTTCGGAGTCTATTCCTTCCGTCATGTCGTTCACAAATACCAGAAACAGCACCGGTCCTAGGACTGACCCCTGTGGAACCCCACTCGTCACCGGCGCCCACTCTGACACCTCGCCACGTACCATGACTCGCTGCTGTCTTCCTGACAGGTATTCCCTGATCCATTGTAGTGGCTTCCCTGTTATCCCTGCCTGGTCCTCCAGCTTCTGCACTAATCTCTTGTGTGGAACTGTGTCAAACGCCTTCTTACAGTCCAGGAATATGCACTCTACCCACCCCTCTCTCTCTTGTCTTACTGCTGTCACCCTGTCGTAGAACTCCAGTAGGTTTGTGACACAGGATTTCCCGTCCCTGAAACCGTGTGTGTGTGTGTACTTACCTAGTTGTGGTTGCTGTGGTCGATTCACAGCTCCTGGTCCCGCCTCTTCACTGGTCGCTACTAAGTCACTCTTCTTGCTCCATGAGCTTTATCATACAACTTCTTAAGCTATGTATGGATCCTGCTTCCACTATATCACTTCCCATACTATTCCACTTCCTGACAACTCAATGGCTGAAGAAATACTTCCTAACATCCCTTTGATTCATCTGAGTCTTCAACTTCCAATTGTGACCCCTTGTTGCTGTGTCCTATCTCTGGAACATTCTGTCTCTGTTCACCTTGTCGATTCCTCTCAGTATTTTATATGTCGTTATCATGTCCCCTCTGTCCTTTCTGTCCTCCAGTGTCGTCAGGTCGAGTTCTCCTAACCTCTCCTCGTAGGACATGTCCCTTAGCTCCGCGACTAGTCTCGTTGCAAAACCTTTGCACTTTCTCTAGTTTCCTGACGTGCTTGGCCAGATGTGGGTTGCAAACTGGTGCTGCATACTCCAATATGAGCCTGACGTACACGGTGTACAGAGTCTTGAAGGATTCCTTACTGAGGTGTCGGAACGCTATTCTTAGGTTTGCTAAGCGCCCATATAATGCAGCAGTTATTTGGTTGATGTGCGCCTCAGGAGATGTGCTTAGTATTATACTCACCCCAAGATCATTTTGTTTCTGTGTGTGTGTGTGTGTGTGTGTGTGTGTGTGTACTCACCTAGTTGTACTCACCTAGTTGTGGTTGCAGGGGTCGAGTCAAAGCTCCTGGCCCCGCCTCTTCACTGGCCGCTACTGGGTCACTCTCCCTGCGCCATGAGCTTTATCATACCTCTGCTTAAAGCTATGTATAGAGCCTGCCTCCACTACATCGCTTCCTAAACTATTCCACTTCCCGACAACTCTGTGACTGAAGAAATACTTCCTAACATCTCTGTGATTCATCTGAGTCTTCAACTTCCATCTGTGTCCCCTTGTTGTTGTGTCCCATCTCTGGAACATTCTGTCTCTGTCCACTTTGTCAATTCCTCTCAGTATCTTATATGTTGTTATCATGTCTCCCCTATCTCTCCTGTGTGTGTGTGTGTGTGTGTGTATGTACTCACCTAGTTGTGGTTGGAAGGGTCGAACCATTGCTGTGTGTGTACTCACCTAATTGTACTCGCCTAATGGTGGTTGCAGTGGTCGAGTCGTGTGTGTGTGTGTGTGTGTACACCTAGAGTTCTTTACTCAGCTGAATTTACTAGTGATCAGCTCCAGGTGTTGGGCTCTAATCTCATTTTTCTGAAGGTTGGTGTAACCCATCATCTTGTGCAGAGTATTCTTTCTCTGTCCTCCTTGTCTGTCTCTGAATATTTTTCATGTTCTGATCATGTCTCCCTTGAACACATGCTTTTGTCATAGGCATGTGCTGAAGATGGTTCAGTCTTTGTATGTAGCTTTTGCTCCTTATTTCTGATACCACTCTGGTGGCGAGTCTCTGAACTTTTTCGGGTTTTGTTTTTGTTTTACAGGGTGAGGCGCTCCACACTACAACACAATTTTCAAGACTCGGCCTTCGTTTGTGTAATGTGTGTGTACTCAATAATTTATTTTTTCATGGATCATTTCTACGTTCGTGGTGCCACTGCTGAAACTTCGACTTCAGTGGCTGTTTCCGACCCTTTTGGATTATTTTGAAATGTACTCTAGAATCCAAACATGAAGCTTGCCTTCCCTACACTTTTCTCTATATCCTTCTACTTATTCAGTCTTTAAACTTAATAAATACTTTTCAAAATCCCTGTGGCTCAACGTAATGTCCCAATTCCTTCTATGTGCCTTTTTTCAGGTCACTCTTATGTTAAACTGTCTTTGTCCACCACCACTAAATTTAATATACATTATGATCGTCTCCCCTGGCAGTTCAGTACTGCAGTGAGATGAGGTTCACCTCATCTGTAGCTAATGTCTCTTAGCGTCTGACACAGTTTGGTCGCAACCTCTGCACTCTCTCAAGCTTTCGTATTGTCTGTGCTTGCCTTAGTACTGGTTCCACACCGGTGCTTCATATTTGAGAGGTGGTCTGCTGCATGTATTGTGCAGCTTCGTGTGTGTGCGACTGCTGTAATTCGGTTTATGTGCTGCTCAGGGAAGAGATGTTGGGCTTCTTCGTATCCTTTATCTTCGTCCAACGTCTGAGTTTATTTCCCTCCTTACTGATGCTTTGTCGCCGGCCGCCTCTCTTCATCTACCATCCTAATCATATTTTCTTCCACTTGCATTGTGTTTTTGCTGGCTCAACTCTTTATTATAGTTTCTTGCCATCGTCCTCCATTCGTATCCCCTCAGTTTTGCCTCGCCAAAGAATAGAGATTTGTTGAAGTGTATTCCCTACTGAAGAGCATTTACGTATGTCAGTGAGTGAAAAGGGGCCATTGGACTATTCTTATTAGTGTCGTTTATTTTGTAGGTGCTCTTTGAGTCTACTAAATGATATCTTGTCACCCATGAATGTCTAGTAGGCCATTGTATAAAAGTCCTCCTAACAGTGTAAGAATATCCAGTCGGTCCGACCTAATTGTACCCGAGTCATTCTTTTTATTTTGTTATTGTTAAAAAATGTAAAATATTTTATTTTTAAATTTAAATTATTTTATTAAATATATAATTATGTTTTAAAAAGTAAAGGGATAATTGTCAGTGATCGAATAATCTGAGGTGAAGTATTTTCTCAAAGTTTTCTTGAGATTTAGCTATAGACACCGGGTATTGGTTTTTAGCTCACCTCGCCTGAACTTAAGTGCAACGTGTTGCCTCTCTTGAAACACTCGTCTCTCTGAAAACCATCTAAAACATGTTTTTTTTTCTGTTGATGCTAAAATATCTACAATTTTCCTATCCTATAAATAAATAAGGACTATGGATGTCAAATCTGTCGAATGAGCCAATCTTTCAAGCTCATGTGTAGGGTCTACGTATAGGTATAGAAACAAGTGTTTCTATACCTTCTTTCTTAATCTTATTTGAGTGATGCGAAGAGGTGTGGTGTTCCACTCTGGTCATCATTGACTCGACACTTCTTGAATATCCATAATCTCTTTGAAAATCTACAAGCTGCTTGTAAACATGGTCCAGTGAGTGTGGCCAGGTACCTGAGAGCAGCCGAGAAAGTTTCATGCTGTGGACACTCAAGTTCTCTTGTTGGCTGCGTCACTGAGACAGTAACCTAATTCTCGCCACAGTCTGCACTCCTCGAATTATGTTCCACCACCACCAAAACCACAACAACAACAACCACCGCCACCATCATCGCCGCCGTCACCACCACCACTACCATTACCATCACTACCAGTCTAGTGGAATCGTCTCTCCGGAGAACTAATATTTTCCCCTGATCAACTTCTTAAAATACTCATATATTCTTTGAAAATAAACTTATAACATAGGAAAGATGTTAAACAGTATCTTTAGACGTCTTCGAGAAGTCTAGCTGACGAGAAATTTCCGTACATATAAAGTTGATACGACGCTTGTGTAAATTTGAAGATCCACCAGTGTCTGAGGATGACTCGTTACTCACGTTCTTAAACTAACTTATCACTTGGCTAAACTGTGAACCTGATTTATTATATTTCTTTGTGTAATTGTTTGTTTTAAGGAATTATGGATATACGTATCAGTTTACATTATTTTAAGGGAAATTGCTATTGTATTTGGTGCTTCGTGGAAAAAATTTATTATATACAAAAAACAAACAAAAAATTGATGTTTTCCTTCTCCCTTTGAACTCCATGATTGCCACTAAATATTGGTGATCTGTTCGTATTTCCTTTTTTGTATTAATTTCCGACCCAATTTTGTTTGACTAACTACACGGATTAAGTTCGCATAACACCTATCTAATTTCTAAAAATCTTTTAAAAATTTCGGTCAGCATTTGTCATCCATGAACAAGTGTATGTTAGTGTTCTGTGAAGCAGTCCCTTACTTTAGATGAGTCACCAGTCCCTCTTTCGATTATTCTTTTCCCTCACAATGCAGTGTGTGCATGTCAAGTATCCTAGCATTAACTTTCAAGCCTCGTGTCTGTTTTGAAGACTTGCGCCACTATGACGGAGTTTTGTGTCAAGTAGTTTGCCTTGTGTCATCACAATTGGTTCGCTCAGAGGTTCAGCTTCTTTTAATATCTCTGGTGATATATTACCTGGTAACATAGCTTACGTTGTGTCCAGTTGTCTTCGTTGCACCAGTACTTCCTGCTGTCACATAGCTGTGCTTGTCACTTCACTGGTCTCTTCTCATTCAGGGCGTCTTTGGGGCCGCATTTATAATCCTTCACATAACTTCTTTTTGGTTTCCGTGAATAGTCTTCCTCTTTTTATTTCCTTCCAGCAGCTGAGTTGCCAAACCTATGTGTGTCTGGAACTTCAACTTTCAATTCCATAATTGTTATCGGTAGATTATTAGGGCTTTTGGGTTCTAGGCTGACAGTCAAGTGTGCCTTTCTGTCATCTATGAGGAATTTCGAAAAATCCACAATGGCTGCCAAGGTGGTCACTAATCTTCTGTGAATTTATAAACGTGTATATATATACACGAAGCAAACATCCGCACAGCCTGATAACAGTCAGGACAATGTCACAATTGAAAGACTCCAGACAGTATCATACTTGAGTAAGACACATGTGCAACTCTTATGAAATTTTTATTTGCCGAAACGTTTCGGCTGCACAGTAGGCTTCTTCCGTCAAGTACGGAGGTGAGTTGTTACTGGGGACAGTGAAATAAGGGAAGTAATTATGAAGGGTTCAGTCCCTCAGTCTTGAATGAAAGTGGTCAGTCTCTTAGCAAAGACAAATTATTAGAATTAGGTATAACTGATACAGTAGGAAGCCGACTTGATGAGCATAATTTGATAGTGTCTCAGTATGGATTCACGAAGGGCCGTACTTGACTGACAAATTTAATGATTACTTCAGTAAAGCAGTTGGCAATGGCAAAGAATACGATGTTGTTATTTAGATTTCAGCAGTGCTTTGTTAATGTAGGTGAATAAATTCGTCAGCCAAGAGCGGCAGTGGTCAGCCCTTTACATCTTATATGGTCAGCTGTTCATCTTTCTTAATCTGTGATCAGAAAAAGTGGAGGACCTGACAGTTGTTCAGACCATATGACAAAGATGAAAATAATTGAAGATGATGCAAAGGAAGATAATGAATGATGCAGAGGTGGAATAATGGATGATGATGCAGAGGTGGAATAATGAATGATGATGCAGAGGTGGAATAATTAATGATGATGCAGAGGTGGAATAATGGATGATGATGCAGAGGAGGAATAATGGATGATGATGCAGAGGGGGAATAATGGATGATGATGCAGAGGTGGAATAATAATAATGATGCAGATGTGGAATAATAGATGATGATGCAGAGGAGGAATAATGGATGATGATGCAGAGGAGGAATAATGATGATGCAGATGAGGAATAATGATGATGCAGAGGAGGAATAATGGATGATGATGCAGAGGTAGAATAATGATGATGATGCAGAGGAGGAATAATGATGATGATGCAGAGGTGCAATAATGATGATGCAGAGGAGGAATAATGATGATGATGCAAAGGTGGAATAATGGATGATGATGCAGAGGTGGAGTAATGATGCAGAGGAGAAATAATGATAATGATGCAGAGGAGGAATAATAATGATGATGCAGAGATGGAATAATAATGATGCAGAGATGGAATAATAATGATGCAGAGGTGGAATAATAATGATGCAGAGGTGGAATAATGGATGATAATGCAGAGGAGGAATAATGATGATGCAGAGGAGGAATAATGATGATGCAGAGGAGGAATAATGATGATGCAGAAGAGGAATAATGATGATGCAAAGGAGGAATAATGATGATGCAGAGGAGGAATAATGATGATGCAGAGGAGGAATAATGAATGATGTAGAAGTGGAATAATGGATGATGATGCAGAGGAGGAATAATGGATGATGATGCAGAGGTGGAATAATGGAAGATGATGCAGAGGAGGAGGCCCAGGATAAAGGAGATGAGATGTTGACATTATACATAGTTTAGTTCATTAGTACCATCGTTATTAGTTGATTGTTAGGGTAATGGTATCTGTAGTTTGTAGTTATACCCTCGTTTTGTTTTTTATGAAATTTCTGTTACAAAACAGATAACAAGGTAATCTTAGCTAATTTAACATATTTTCTAGTTTCAATTATTTTGAATTAGAACTTTACCACTGTACCTACCGCACTTCTACAATATTTCATTTATTTTTGCTAACCTTGTTGCTATCATATTTTGGTGTATCTTTCTATTGTTAAGTAATGGGTTTGATAACCAGACTGCTACCATCCAGCCTGTACAGTTATAGCAGTTCAGGCTTTCCATCTCCTCAAATATTTCTTTACTCGTGACCAAAAAAGACCACTTCCTCTTCTTTGCCCTTTCTGTTCCTATTATCTGGAAATTCCTTAGGGAGGATAGATAGCACTCGCTATGTTTCACGGAAACAGGTTAGCCGGACTTGAGTCCCGGAAGAGTATTAATGTTGTAGTTTTCGAACTGTAGCACCAGCACGCCTCTGGCAAGACAGCGATGGAGTGAGTGATGATGAAAGTGTTTCTTCTTTTTCGGGTCTCCCTGCCTCCGTGGGAAACGGCCCACGTGTTAAAAAAAATTCTAACCAATCATTTATAAAAGTTAAGACCATCATGGGGACAATTACTGATCGTTCCTCGTAGGATCCCACTGGTGACGTTTTCCTTTCCTCTTATTCATTATCCCTGAAGAGGTTCGCTTATATGATTACCTGATTTTTTTTCTCTCTCCATCCAGGATTTTCGTTCATAACTTGAGAACTCATCAGAGTGGCTTCAAGTTTACAACGCTGGTGCATTATAACTGTGCCTAGGTCCCTGCACATTACCATGTGCTGGCGCCCTAGCTCACTGCTATACAAACCAATCCTGGCTTTAGTTTCCACGCCTTAGCTGGAGAGATCCTCTTCTGATCGGTCTCAAAACACGACAAACCTGCACTTAGCAGATCCAGACTTAACACGACGTCAGACCGAAAACGACGACTTAAGCTTCAGTTTCCAAAGTGCGAGTTAGTCGCGCAGTGTTCAAACTTCCGACAGCGGCCCATCCTACTTAGACAAAAGTGTCGAAAATTCATTTAAGATATGACGGATGTGAATATTTTCTTATTGCTGTTGTTGTTGTTGTTGTGTTATGTTGCTGCTGGAGTGAGAAAGGGACCTAATTTTATTTTTAAAACTTTTTGTTTTGTTTTGGAGTTCAATAATTTGAACGTCTTTTATCATTAATGGGTGATGCATTATATTATTGACCGCCAGGTGAGCGATAGTCCTGCACGCTCAGACGAACGATAATATTTGCAAGAGAAGTTGAAAAATAAAAGACTCGTTACGTATGTAAACGTATCCGGCGGCCGGAATGAACTTCAGGATGTATTAAATAATTTCTTGAAAGAAGAAAAAAAGTTCTTGCGTGAAAGACGAGATTGTCTTACGAGAAAGACGGGAATGTTTTACGTGAAAGACATAGAGCACTAGGTTTCTTACGACTTACTCTCAGTCCTTGAATCAAGAACTGGTAGCCACCGTCCCCTTTCTTGGATCAAACCTGTTTTCCAATCATTTCTCAGGCATTGTATGATTCTAATGGCCTGAACACTTGTTTGTAGCAAGATAACTAAGGTAGAAACAAGGAACGAGCAAAAGGCAGCAGGGTAAATACTTAGATTTCCTTCACCAAACAGCAAGCAATGTATGTGCAATATATACAGAGAATATGTACAATAAGGCAATGCAAGCAAGAGACCCGGTGAGAACCGTCTTCGACCAGGCTTGGAGGGAAGTCTGCCAAGGTTGGTTCACGAGTGGCTTCACATCGCTGGTTAAACCAAGATGCTAGCATTACGAGGGGGGCCCCTACTTATTATACCCTTAGCATCTGGTTCGCTGGTTGGGAGGGCATGCCTATATGGGTGTGTCATACACCGATTAAACTGTAGCATACTCTTAGCATGTCACACCACCCCAAAAGGGCTCTAATAGCCGGGACTAGGAATCCCTCAATGGACAGTGTACCAAAATGGCACGAATTACTAATGGAACCGCCTTTCCTCTCAACCATCCAACTCATTAGATAGTGTTCAACCCAAAGGAACTTTAAAGTCAGACACAACCTTAGAGTAAGACAACAGACAGTAGAGCAAGCGTAGGTTCAGGACACTTGCGAATGGGAGCAAAGTGCCCCTCACTAAAAAAACAACAACTTATGTCCAATTTACTCAAGTTTTACTTTATGGTCATATGTGAAATAAATGAGCTTGCTACCCATTTTTTCCTAAAACATCCTAACAAATTAAGCTCTGAAGAAAGTGTCTGCCGGCAATATGACATGGAGAGGTTGTACACTGTACAATGTACACAATGTACACTTGCAACCGTAACGCCCAGCGCATGAGACGAGTGTTCTTATTCTTCATGGAGCTGAAGTAGGTCAGAGGATTGTGGTCACATGTGATGTGCTGGATAAGAACACGTCGAAATGCTCCAGCGGAAGTACCAGCCAGGACTTCCGAACCTATGGTGGAGTAGGCTAGCTGGTAGGCCTGGTATTTGGCCGAATAATATGTCACGGACTACAGACATCCCTCACCAGATACTTGGAGTAACACTGCCCCTACACCAGACTCTCAGGCATCAACCTGTAAGATGAAAGGTTTTTAAAAATATGTTGACAAAAGTATGGTAGCAGTGCATAAGAGACGTTTAACATGGTTAAAAACCTCTTGACAACTAGAGGTCAAGCAAAATTTAGTTTTAAGACTGGTAAGAGAGGTTAGGAGGTTCTGGGGAGGAAAGGACGGTTACCATATCTGCAGAATTTGGGCAGAATTTACGATAAAATCCTATCATTCCTAAGAATCTTTGTGGAGACTTCTTATCCTGAGGAACGCAATAATTTTTAATGGCCAAAAATCATTAATAATAATAATAATAATAATAATAATAGGATGCCTCACTGAAGTTGTACAAGAATTCATTTTCGATGTCACTGATGTGAAAATTTTCTTATTATTGTTGACATTGTTACCGTTGTTGTTGTTTGTTGTTGTTGCTGCTGTTCATATTATTCTTTTTCTTTTCCTTTTACTTTTTCTTTTTATATTTAAGAGGAAGCGCTAAACCGGTAGGAGTCATGCAGCACTTAAGGAATTAAAAAAAAAAAAAAAGAGGAGGGGTTGAGGCTAATGCAGTCTCCTCTGAGGAAGGGAAGGGTAACTCCAGGTGCTCGTAATAAAAGCCCTCCAGCATCAAGGGGAAAGGGGGGTCAAAAAGTCGAAAATTTGACGCATTTCGTGTCCGTACATGTGATGTAAAGAGGATGGCCTTAACCTGATCGGAGTATCGAGCCTTCACCACTCACTGAACTGAACGATCCACATAGGTGGGTAAAAGTTACTTGAAAAGTCTGTCTGTGTTTACATTATTTATACGAATGATTATGAAGTGAGTATTGTTTTAAATTTGTCATAAATATCCTTGTTTTATGATAAATTTTTGTTCAATTGTTAGTTGTTCTGAAAACTGTTTGGTTTTTATTGTTTTTTTTCCTGGTAGTGTTTTCAGTTGAAAGCTCGTAATTTCATATTAAAAAACTATTGCAAACGATAATTGTTTCCTGTGTTAATAAATATGTACACTATAATGAAACTTCGTGGGGGAAACTCTTATGTAACACTGAAACTTTGAGGGCATGTTGGGTCAACACAGCGTGTAGGGATATATATATATATATATATATATATATATATATATATATATATATATATATATATATATATATATATATATATATATATATATATATGTCGTGCCTAATAGGTAAAACTGGTGAATTAGCAAGAACTCTATTTAAAAGTAAGTCCTTTCTAAAAATGTCTTTTATACGTTTAAAGATATATTTGTTTCATTAATGTTGATGTATAAATTTTTAATTTTGCACCAAAAGAATCTTAGAAAACTTACCTAACCTTATTATAAAAAGCACAATTTAATTTAGCCTAACCCAACTAAATATATTTTAGATATGTTTACAGTAATTTAATACTAAACAAACACAATGAAATATATTTTTTTCGTTAGGTTCAGAATGATTTTTGCGAAATTATTGCATACACAAATTTTTGCTTGTCTTGGCAAGAAGAGCGTTGCTATTTAAGCCAAAATCGCAAGTTTTACTTAATCGGCACGACATATATATATATATGTCGTGCCGATTAGGTAAAACTGGTCAATTAGCAAGAACTCATCTAAAATTAAGTCCTTTCTAAAATTTTCTCTTATACGTTTAAAGATATATTTTTTTTCATTTATGTTAATGTAAGAATTTATAATTTTGTACCAAGAGAAACTTTGAAAACCTACCTAACCTTATTACAACAAGCGCAATTTAATTTAGCCTAACCCAGCTAAATATATTTTAGATACGTTAACATTAATTTAATAATCAACAAACACAATGAAATATATTTTTTTCGTTATTGTTCAGAATCATTTTGGCGAAATTATTGCATACACAAATTTTCACTTGTCTTATATGGCAAGATGAGCGTCGCTATTTAAGCCAAAATTGCAAGTTTTACCTAATCGGCACGACATATATATATATATATATATATATATATATATATATATATATATATATATATATGTCGTGCCGATTAGGTAAAACTGGTCAATTAGCAAGAACTAATCTAAAATTGAATCCTTTCTAAAATTTTCTCTTATACGTTTAAAGATATATTTTTTTAATTTATGTTAATGTAAGAATTTATAATTTTGTACCAAGAGAAACTTTGAAAACCTACCTAACCTTATTACAACAAGCGCAGATTAGACAAAATCTAGGCCCACAAGCTGCCACCATTTGTGTTGTGGGGTTCTTTTCATAGATTTGGTAATATTAACAGACGATGAGCTTGGGTTTTGGTAGCGTTTAATGAGGCGTTGGATATATGGGAGCTGAGAGCCTATGCCTGTGTCCGTCTGTCCTGCACTGAGTCTCGATGGTAACTGAACACTAGGCCGCCTGGCGCTGAGGCATTCAAAAGGCAGGCCTATCATTGGCTGATGCCAGATCACATGGGCAGAGGTTGGAAATCACGTGAACAGCCGTGATGCAGCCGTTATAAGTACAACCCGTACAGCGTCACTAGTTACCTCGCGTCACTAGTTACCTCGCGTCACTAGTTACCTCGCGTCACTAGTTACCTCGCGTCACTAGTTACCTCGCGTCACTAGTTACCTCGCGTCACTAGTTACCTCGCGTCACTAGTTACCTCGCGTCACTAGTTACCTCGCGTCACTAGTTACCTCGCGTCACTAGTTACCTCGCGTCACTAGTTACCTCGCGTCACTAGTTACCTCCCGTCACTAGTTACCTCGCGTCACTAGTTACCTCGCGTCACTAGTTACCTCGCGTCACTAGTTACCTCGCGTCACTAGTTACCTCGCGTCACTAGTTACCTCGCGTCACTAGTTACCTCGCGTCACTAGTTACCTCGCGTCACTAGTTACCTCGCGTCACTAGTTACCTCGCGTCACTAGTTACCTCGCGTCACTAGTTACCTCGCGTCACTAGTTACCTCGCGTCACTAGTTACCTCGCGTCACTAGTTACCTCGCGTCACACAACTCTACCTGTAACAAAATAACCAGGTGAAAACAAATTAAGAAATATATTTACAATTTACACTGTTGTACAAATTCTCTCGCCACAAACTTGAAATAAAGTGCATAAAAAAATAAAAGTCTTCTTAGGTGTAAGACTGTCAAGACAACTTGCATTTATTGCTGGTCTGACCCACCGAATACAGTGGTACCAGCGCTTTACTGTCAGGACACATTTTGAGTTACTAAGCACACGAATATAAATTTCATATATATATCATCCACATCAACATGTGTTTTAATTAAGGAAAAATGAACACTTATAAACACATACACGAAGCTTCCAACGTGGCACTGTCATTCACTGTCCTCATGGCACTGTAACATTCTCTCCTCTCGTCCAAAAATAATAGCTTCAATGTCCTCATCTTGTCTCATCTTTCCTATTTATTACTCATTATTTGTTCATTAAAGTAAAAAAAAAATGAAATAAATTTTACAACCTTCCATACTTGTTTGAAGACACAAGCCAGGCTCTTCCATGATGCAACTTTGCTTCTCAACTTCCTACTATCATATACAACATCACACTAACATTATTTTTTTTTTGCTGGCCCGTGTGGGCAATGATCCCCATAGGTTGGTTAAAAGGGTTTGAAAGCCTATGGCCTACACAAGGGTTTTAAGGCTGCTACGTAACTTTTTTCACCAACTGACAAGAATACTTTAATCCTAAAAATGGGATTAAAGTGTGTCGTAAATCCGAGGGAAAGGTTGCAAGACATGAAGAGGTTAATAACATTATCAACAGGAGCCTCACAACAGCCGGATGCCCAGCAGTAAGGGAACCACCCCAACTATGCAGATCTGATGGCAGCCAAAAGCGTCCAGATGGTATCACCCTTCAAGCCTGGACAGAGGGCAAGCAGGTGGTGTGGGACTACACATGTGCATCTACCTTGGCTGATACCTATCTCCAATACACCAGGGAGGAAGGAGGGGCAGCTGCCACCTTCAGGGAGTCACAGAAGTCGAGAAAATATGGAGAACTTGCCAATCATTATATGTTTGTTCCCATAGGCTCAGAGACCCTTGGCTCATGGGGAAAGAGTGCATCTAAGTTCCTCAAGGAGCTGGGCAAAAGACTCAACAGGGTAACTAGGGATCCCAGGGCAGCTAGTTTTCTGTTCCAGCGACTCAGCGCTGCTGTTCAGAGAGGTAATGCATGCTGTATTCTGGGCACGCGCCCCAGCTCGGAAGAGCTGGTTGAGATTTTCGCATTATAATAAGTGACAAACATGTAACAATATGTACTAGACATGTATCTCTCACACCTCGTGTACTGTATATGTCATCTTTATATATATATATATATATTTTTTTTTTTTTTTTTCAACAAGTCGGCCGTCTCCCACCGAGGCAGGGTGACCCAAAAAGAAAGAAAATCCCCAAAAAGAAAAAACTTCCACCATCATTCAACACTTTCACCACACTCATACACAATCACTGTCTTTGCAGAGGAGCTCAGATACGACAGCTGAGAATAAATAACTATATATAAAGAATATATGAGAATAAATAAATATATATATATATATATATATATATATATATATATATATATATATATATATATATATAATATATAGGACAAAGCTCGTCTCCTAGCGGTGAAGGCACCACACTCAGGAGATTTCCTTCTAGCTGTTCCCAATTCCTCTCTGGGGACTCGACTCGACCCACAGGCCATTCGGATTGGTGTTGCTCTTCGCCTAGCCGCCCCATACTCATCGAACATAGGTGTATTTGCGGCAGGGCGACGGCTGATCAATTCGGACTTCATGGTCTAGTGTGTCACACATCAGAAGGAAAGTATGCTAGACATGAGGAGGTCAATTACATCATAAAGAGAAGCCTCGCCACAGCCCTTTCCCCAGCTCAACGGGAACCCCAAGTGCAGAGGTCTGATGGAAGTCAAATGCGTCCTGATGGAGCCACTATGCTACCTTGGAAGGATGGTAAGCAGATTGCTTGGGACTACACCTGTGCTGTAATTTAATAATAAACAAACACAATGAAATATATTTTTTTCGTTAGGTTCAGAATGATTTTGCGAAATTATTGCATACACAAATTTTCGCTTGTCTTATATGGCAAGATGAGCGTTGCTATTTAAGTTAAAATCACAAGTTTTACCTAATCGGCACGATATATATATATATATATATATATATATATATATATATATATATATATATATATATATATATATATATATATAGTCGTGCCGATTAGTAAAACTGGTCAATTAGCAGAACTAATCTAAATTGAATTTTCTAAAATTTTCTTTATACGTTTAAAGATATATTTTTCATTTATGTTAATGTAAAATTTATAATTTGTACAAAGAGAAACTTTGAAACACTACCTAATCATTGACACATTAATTTAGCCTAACCCAACTAAAATATTTTAGATACGTTAACATTAATTAAATAATAAACAAACACAATGAAATATATTTTTTCGTTAGGTTCAGAATGATTTTGCGAAATTATTGCATACACAAATTTTCGCTTTTCTTATATGGCAAGAAGAGCGTTGCTATTTAAGTAAATCGCAGTTTTACCTAATCGGCACGACATATATATATATATATATATATATATATATATATATATATATATATATGTCGTGCCGATTAGGTAAAACTTGCAATTTTGGCTTAAATAGGACGCTCATCTTGCCATATAAGACAAGTGAAAATTTGTGTATGCAATAATTTCGCCAAAATGATTCTGAACAATAACGAAAAATATATTTCATTGTGTTTGTTGATTATTAAATTAATGTTAACGTATCTAAAATATATTTAGTTGGGTTAGGCTAAATTAAATTGCGCTTGTTGTAATAAGGTTAGGTAGGTTTTCAAAGTTTCTCTTGGTACAAAATTATAAATTCTTACATTAACATAAATGAAAAAAATATATCTTTAAACGTATAAGAGAAAATTTTAGAAAGGACTTAATTTTAGATGAGTTCTTGTTAATTGACCAGTTTATTTAATCGGCACGACATATATATATATATGTCGTGCCGATTAAGTAAAACTTGCGATTTTGGCTTAAATAGCAACGCTCTTCTTGCCAAGACAAGCAAAAATTTGTGTATGCAATAATTTCGCAAAAATCATTTTGAACCTAACGAAAAAAATATATTTCATTGTGTTTGTTTATTATTAAATTACTGTAAACATATCTAAAATATATTTAGTTGGGTTAGGCTAAATTAAATTGTGCTTTTTATAATAAGGTTAGGTAAGTTTTCTAAGATTCTTTTGGTGCAAAATTAAAAATTTATACATCAACATTAATGAAACAAATATATCTTTAAACGTATAAAAGACATTTTTAGAAAGGACTTACTTTTAAATAGAGTTCTTGCTAATTCACCAGTTTTACCTATTAGGCACGACATATATATATATACATTCGCTAAAATAGATCTATGTTGATTGTGATCCCACACTCCACTTGTCACCATCACAATGGTGTTTCTAAATCTGTCACCATTATCTTCGAGTCATTGAAAGTCGCGTGAAAAACCGCTTTGGGGCTTGGTTCTTCAATGTATTTTTTTAGTAGCAAAGCTTTGCAGGATACTTTCTACATATCTTGCTGGACACTGCTAGTCGTGATGAGTGACACACTGCTAGTCGTGATGAGTGACACACTGCTAGTGGTGATGAGTGACACACTGCTAGTCGTGATGAGTGACACACTGCTAGTGGTGATGCATGACACTGCTAGTCGTGATGCATGACACACTGCTAGTCGTGATGCATGACACACTGCTAGTCGTGATGCATGACACACTGCTAGTCGTGATGCATGACACACTGCTAGTCGTGATGCATGACACACTGCTAGTCGTGATGAGTGACACACTGCTAGTCGTGATGCATGACACTGCTAGTCGTGATGCATGACACACTGCTAGTCGTGATGCATGAACACTGCTAGTCGTGATGCATGACACACTGCTAGTCGTGATGCATACACACTGCTAGTCGTGATGAGTGAACACTGCTAGTCGTGATGCATGACACTGCTAGTGGTGATGCATGACACGCTGCTAGATTTTCCTTGATTACCTAATTTTGTCTTAATATAAAGAACCTCTCTCCTACAAGTGCAGGATTTTAGCTACACTGTTCTTATACTGATCAGGTATCCTCGAGTCTAATAATGTTTATTTCATTTACATAAATGCAAGAAAACGCTTCCTGCACTACTTGTATTCTATGTCTGATGTATCCCACACCGGTAAAGGAGATTGATGGTTCTTCCACACAAGGCTATATTTTCGAAGACATTTCATCTTTGATCCAATAGTCTGCTCCTTCACAGAAAGTGAATATATCAAATCTGTAATATAGCCCAGCTCATACGACATAAATGTTCTGGCTAAAAGAAGAGCGTATTGATCTTCCAAGGCAAGGTGTGCAGGCTCGGTCTGTCATTCATTAATCGTTGTACACTGGCGCAAAGAAGAGAGGAAGACATAAATTTTACCCAGCGTCCTGATCGTCCATCAATATCTCTGGGGACTTTTCAAGCGTACAATCTCTGCTCTTCCCTATCCTTTTCCTCTCTTGTCAATCTAGTTTTTATCACTTCCCTTGCCTCTTCCTTTTTCCTCATTATCTTCCTCCCCAGTCTTCTCTCTCTCTCTCTCTCTCTCGCTCTCTGTCATGTCATCTTTGCCCTTTTCTTTCACCTCTACGCCAACCTCCTCTTCTCACAGCTCAGTTGGTCTCCCGTCCTCCTACCACTCCTCGATCTTTCCCTGTGGCACTTGACGTCGTTGTGAAGGAGTGGGACGACAACCTTGCTATCTTCTCTCTCTCTAGTTGACTTGACACACAATATCCTGTCACTAGAGCTTTATTTATACCGTACAGGGGTCGTGAAGTTGTTCTTCTACAGGGTTAGTGAGTACTGTGTGGCTGCTGGCCGTATGGTGGATGGTTGGTGCAGGGAGAAAGATTTTTCGTTGGTGGTGATAATGCCAGGAAGATAATGCCAGGGAAGGATTGTTAAGAGAGGTTGAGTCCCTGAGGGTAGGTTTAGGTCACAGGGGAGAGGTAAGAGTCAATGAGTGGGATAAGGGAAGGGATGGAGGAGGAGAATGGGGAGGGAGGAGATATGGAGGTAAGGAATGTTAGGAATGGAGATGAGGGGGAGGAAGAATGAGGCAAGGATAATGTGAGTGAATTAAGGGGAGGAGAAGTGGGAGATAAGGGCAGGGAATGTGTGACCCAAGATGAAAGTTTTAAAATTTACAAAGCACTGAGCCCAAAAGGTCGTTCATCACTAAAAGGCTCTACACTCACATGTGTACGGCACACACACACACACACACACACACACACACACACATACACACACACACATACACACACACAAAGTATCTGTCGACAGGTGCCTTTGACAACTGGAAACAAACATACACACAGACGAGGGAAGGACCCAATCAAAAATGAGCCTATACACACCAAACCAATATTCCATTTGCAAGTCTATTATTATTATTTGTTTATTTTGGTTAATGAATCTAGTGAGATGTAGAGAATTTAATTGTGTTGTAGAGGTGTGAGCTTTGCTCACACCTCTACAACACAATTGTCCTCAAAGATTTGTTAAGTTATACCATGAATTAAAGAAAGATCCTGGACTTCACCTTACGAAACAGGCAAAGCAAATGTGATAATAATTATGGACAAGGTAGATTATAGGAAAAAGAGGAACATGTTATTAGAAGGTTGCTCAGCTCTCAGGTACATTGATAGTAAATTTCTTTACTCTAGTACTCGCCTTGCTTTTGAAAATACGCCACGTAAAGGACTTTATTTTGCATAAATATTTAGGATGCATGAGATGGGGGCATATTCTGTGAACGTGGTTCCAGGGGGAATTTAGGGTCTTGTATCCGCTACATAACCCTCCCCTGATTAAAACAAAGGTATTACATTCTACCAAAAAATACCTCATGTTGCGACAAAAGAATTTAGGCTTCAATGCAGCAGAGAGAATTTATAAGGTTGTAACTTGCTGGAGGGGGAGGTGTGTGTTGACGCTATAATCCCTGACTTGCGTGACCACCACTCCACCACCTCCCTTCAAAATGTTCCTCTCCTATCTTCCTTCATTTCTTTATTTTTTTTCCTTCGTAGACTCTTCCTCGCATGACCGCCTACTTCTCTTTACGTGGCTTCCTACTTTAGCTTACTTAAACCTCCTCCTGCTTTCCCTCCTAGTTTTTCATAGCATCCCTAAACTTTCGTTACTTAGACTCCTAGTTTACGTTACCTATCCAACTAGTTACCCTTAACTAGACACCTACTTTTCCTGCTGTAACCTTCTACTTCGTGCAAGCTCATATTTCCCGTAGGCTCCAACATCGCGTAGGCTCCAACATCGCGTAGGTTCCAACATCGCGTAGGCCCCAACATCGCGTAGGCTCCAACATCGCGTAGGCTCCAACATCGCGTAGGTTCCAACATCGCGTAGGCCCCAACATCGCGTAGGCTCCAACATCGCGTAGGCCCCAACATCGCGTAGGTTCCAACATCGCGTAGGCCCCAACATCGCGTAGGCTCCAACATCGCGTAGGCTCCAACATCGCGTAAGCTCCTATTTAGTTTAAACAACGACTTTTCCTAAGTGAAGCACAACTTTGCATTAAGAAAGCGCTCTTGGGTACGTTCTTGACGCCACCGGCTTAAGCCAATGCCGGTAGGAAAATTGGACTTGCCTCGCATGGGCCAGTAGGCCTGCTACAGTGTTCCTTCTTTCTTATGTTCTTATGTTCCTTATCCTCCTCCTCCTCCTAGTCCTCCTAGTCCTCGTAATAGATGGTCAGAGTAGAGTATTTCATTTTTGGTTTAAATTCTCTACATCTCACTAGATTCATTAACCAAAATAAACAAATAATAATAATAGACTTGCAAATGGAATATTGGTTTGGTGTGTATAGGCTCATTTTTGATTGGGTCCTTCCCTCGTCTGTGTGTATGTTTGTTTCCAGTTGTCAAAGGCACCTGTCGACAGATACTTTGTGTGTGTGTATGTGTGTGTGTATGTGTGTGTGTGTGTGTGTGTGTGTGTGTGTGTGTGTGTGTACTCACCTAGTTGTACTCACCTAGTTGTGGTTGCAGGGGTCGAGTCAAAGCTCCTGGCCCCGCCTCTTCACTGGCCGCTACTGGGTCACTCTCCCTGCGCCATGAGCTTTATCATACCTCTGCTTAAAGCTATGTATAGAGCCTGCCTCCACTACATCGCTTCCTAAACTATTCCACTTCCCGACAACTCTGTGACTGAAGAAATACTTCCTAACATCTCTGTGATTCATCTGAGTCTTCAACTTCCATCTGTGTCCCCTTGTTGTTGTGTCCCATCTCTGGAACATTCTGTCTCTGTCCACTTTGTCAATTCCTCTCAGTATCTTATATGTTGTTATCATGTCTCCCCTATCTCTCCTGTCCTCCAGTGTCGTCAGGTCGATTTCCCTTAACCTCCCCTCGTAGGACATACCCCTTAACTCCGGGACTAGTCTTGTTGCAAACCTTTGCAACAAGTGTGTGTGTGTGTGTGTGTGTGTGTGTGTGTGTGTGTGCCGTACACATGTGAGTGTAGAGCCTTTTAGTGATGAACGACCTTTTGGGCTCAGTGCTTTGTAAATTTTAAAACTTTCATCTTGGGTCACACATTCCCTTCCCTTATCTCCCACTTCTCCTCCCCTTAATTCACTCACATTATCCTTGCCTCATTCTTCCTCCCCCTCATCTCCATTCCTAACATTCCTTACCTCCATATCTCCTCCCTCCCCATTCTCCTCCTCCATCCCTTCCCTTATCCCACTCATTGACTCTTACCTCTCCCCTGTGACCTAAACCTACCCTCAGGGACTCAACCTATCTTAACAATCCTTCCCTGGCATTATCTTCCTGGCATTATCACCACCAACGAAAAATCTTTCTCCCTGCACCAACCATCCACCATACGGCCAGCAGCCACACAGTACTCACTAACCCTGTAGAAGAACGACAACTTCACGACCCCTGTACGGTATAAATAAAGCTCTAGTGACAGGATATTGTGTGTCAAGTCAACTAGAGAGAGAGAAGATAGCAAGGTTGTCGTCCCACTCCTTCACAACGACGTCAAGTGCCACAGGGAAAGATCGAGGAGTGGTAGGAGGACGGGAGACCAACTGAGCTGTGAGAAGAGGAGGTTGGCGTAGAGGTGAAAGAAAAGGGCAAAGATGACATGACAGAGAGCGAGAGAGAGAGAGAGAGAGAGAGAGAGAGAAGACTGGGGAGGAAGATAATGAGGAAAAAGGAAGAGGCAAGGGAAGTGATAAAAACTAGATTGACAAGAGAGGAAAAGGATAGGGAAGAGCAGAGATTGTACGCTTGAAAAGTCCCCAGAGATATTGATGGACGATCAGGACGCTGGGTAAAATTTATGTCTTCCCTCTCTTCTTTTTGCGCCAGTGTACAACGATTAATGAATGACAGACCGAGCCTGCACACCTTGCCTTGGAAGATCAATACGCTCTTCTTTTTAGCCAGAACATTTATGTCGTATGAGCTGGGCTATATTACAGATTTGATATATTCACTTTCTGTGAAGGAGCAGACTATTGGATCAAAGATGGAAATGTCTTCGAAAATATAGCCCTTGTGTGGAAGAACCATCCATCTCCTTACCGGTGTGGGATACATCAGACATAGAATACAAGTAGTGCAGGAAGCGTTTTCTTGCATTTATGTAAATGAAATAAACATTATTAGACTCGAGGATACCTGATCGAGTATAAGAACAGTGTAGCTAAAATCCTGCACTTGTAGGAGAGAGGTTCCTTATATTAAGACAAAAAATTAGGTAATCAAGGAAAATCTAGCAGCGTGTCATGCATCACCACTAGCAGTGTCATGCATCACGACTAGCAGTGTGTCACTCATCACGACTAGCAGTGTGTCATGCATCACGACTAGCAGTGTGTCATGCATCACCACTAGCAGTGTCATGCATCACGACTAGCAGTGTGTCATGCATCACGACTAGCAGTGTGTCACTCATCACGACTAGCAGTGTGTCATGCATCACGACTAGCAGTGTGTCATGCATCACGACTAGCAGTGTGTCACTCATCACGACTAGCAGTGTCATGCATCACGACTAGCAGTGTGTCACTCATCACGACTAGCAGTGTCATGTATCACGACTAGCAGTGTGTCATGCATCACGACTAGCAGTGTGTCACTCATCACGACTAGCAGTGTCCAGCAAGATATGTAGAAAGTATTCTGCAAAGCTTTGCTACTAAAAAAATACATTGAAGAACCAAGCCCCAAAGCGGTTTTTCACGCGACTTTCAATGACTCGAAGATAATGGTGACAGATGTAGAAACACCATTGTGATGGTGACAAGTGGAGTGTGGGATCACAATCAACATAGATCTATTTTAGCGAATGTAAAAGGGCTTCAAAGTAATTATTTCTATTTAATAGGGAAAAGGATTAATAAACATTGTATCATGATCAAAGGAAATGTTTCTGTAGCGGATTCACTGTAATGAATAATTTAAACTCCAGCGACAAATTAAATTTGATGAATGTCAGATAATATTAAGGTTAATTTCAGGGTCCATGTCAGGCTTAGGTTAAGGTTAATTTCAGGGTCCATGTCAGGCTTAGGTTAAGGTTAATTTCAGGGTCCATGTCAGGCTTAGGTTTTAAAACACATCCTTCGAGAAGAGATTTCAAAACTTTATAGAAACTGGGAAACTCCTGGGAGTTGACCACCAGAAATACATCTTTATCAACAGCCACATTTTCACCACAAATGGAACAGGGAAAGAAAATTAAATATATTTCTTCACATGCGCCGGCAGTAACAGCCTGGTTAATCAGACCCTGATCCACCATGAGGCCTGCTCTCAGACCGAGCCGCGGGGGCGTTGACCCCCGAAACCCTCTCCAGGTAATCTCCAGGTAAACATGGTATTCCTGTCAGACTAAGAGATGTAACACTCACGGATGTTCCTAAGACTTGTGAAAGCGTGTCAACAACTGCTTCTACGACGACTCATCAATGCAGTGTGACTCGTGAAAGTGTCGACAACTGCTTCTACGACGACTCATCAATGCAGTGTGACTCGTGAAAGTGTCGACAACTGCTTCTACGGAACCATCCTGTATTCAAACCATTCTGTATTCAAAGAATACAGAATATGGTTCTCTGAACCATTCATCTACATCATGTCAGACACAGCAACATCTTGGGATCTTAATACAGGGAATTATTCACTTGCCTAACCTTTAGACATGAACTACTTCCACATTTGGATTTGTTAAGTGTGACACCACCTACGGCTGCTTCACCTCACCTGTCTACAGTATATAAGCCACTTCGCACATATGCTGTATTCTTGTCAAGACTGATGGACTGATTATATCGACTCCAGGCTAAGGGAATGATTACCTCAAACTACTCTTGATCTTCACCATTCTTGTTTGTATGGGACTGATGAAGCCACTGTGTGGCGAAACGTTTCCTTAATAAAGATACCCAAGTGTTGCACATGTGTCTAATTTGTCAGCTTGTCGGTTCTCTGAACCATTTATCTACAATATTTGGGTATCTTTATTCTAATGCTATGAATTAATTTAGTCATTCTACGCTGAATGTTTTCTAACTGCTTGACTTGTATATATACACTGCTCTTTTTCACTTCAAACTATTTGTTTTATTATTGAATAGAAATTTGAGGATTGTGATGGGTAAATATGAACATAAATTTGGTTACTTAACAGTATTTCTGGGTACTGGGCGTTACGCTGCTCGTTGTTATTGTGCCTGCAAGTCTATTTGTGAGGTTGTTATAGTTATTGGTGCCCCGTGGCCTGGTGGCTAAAGCTCTCGCTTCACACGCCGAGCGTCTGGGTTCGATTCCCAGCGAGGGTTGAAACACTGGGCTTGTTTCTTAAACACCGGTTGTCTATGTTCACCCATCAGTAAAATGGGTACCTGGGAGTTAGACGACTGGTGTGGGTCGCATCCTGGGACAAAACTGACCTAATTTGCTCGAAATGCTCAACATAACTAGCGGCTTTCTCTATAGTAGTATGTCATTGATGTCAGCTAGGCCTGTATACCTAGGGCTTTCTATATAGTAGTATGCCATTGATGTCAGCTAGGCCTGTATACCTTGTACATGTACTTGTAGTAAATAAAGATTTTTTTTTATAGTTTGAAATCTTTTCATCTCGCAGTTATAACAAGGACTTCAGAATCTGCAGGATTAAAAGTCTCATAGCAAAATTATTTTGGCAACATGTTTCATAACGGAAGTAATTCTATTTACCATAAGTTTCATCATTTTTCTTCTTCAGGTATACAACTGGTTTACATTTCTATGTAGTTGTTTCTATGTTTCATCCAATCACAACACATATATAGACATGTTTATTTCGTAAAGCATATAACACTATTTTTTGACATTATATTAATACTTACAACCTTGAGAGTAGTACATTTCTTACGTTAATATTTGTACCAAAATATATTGAATATACGCCGGTATTTTTATGCTAAATCAACTGTCTTACGTCATAGAGTGTATGACTAAATATGAAGGACACTGTATATCCACACATGGCCAACAGTGCAACAATGCGGTTTAGCAATCTCAACCTCATCTGGAAGAGTACACAAACTTCCTCCATTCACAGCTTTCAGAGTAAGCATGAAATAGCACAATAGGTTAATTTCCAGTAGATTTCGGTCAAGCCAAACCAATAGCCGGGATCGGGAACGGTGGATCGATCCCCGCAAGCACTACTCTGTGAGTACAGGCTAAGAAAACGTCAGTCACTGCGCCAAACACTGGAGGAGCTTGATACCATGTGTTAACGGGATTCACTTGTGTTAGCCTGGCGCACAGGCGTGTTTAAATTCTATCACTCCCCACACCGGTGGTTACTTTCTTTATCTCTGGTAAAAGTAGAGGTCAACTAATACTCAGATATGATGTTATCTAAACTCAGAGTTCACTATATATTGTCAGGCGAGTGATCTTACTAGTGGCTCAGCACATGTTCTTCTTGGTTATCTTCAAACAGTCGCAGCGCTGAAGATGCACTTGTTGTTAGCGCTGAAGATGCACTTGTTGTTAGCGCTGAAGATGCACTTGTTGTTAGCGCTGAAGATGCACTTGTTGTTAGCGCTGAAGATGCACTTGTTGTTAGCGCTGAAGATGCACTTGTTGTTAGCGCTGAAGATGCACTTGTTGTTAGCGCTGAAGATGCACTTGTTGTTAGCGCTGAAGATGCACTTGTTGTTAGCGCTGAAGATGCACTTGTTGTTAGAAGCCTCTTCTCCACACGTACACGTACACGGGGTCGCTGTCTGGTTCAGACGCTAAATTCTTGACCTTAACCGTTACTTAGCCAGGCCAAGTATGTGGGTGAATCATGATACCTTAACCCCGCCCTCACCCCACACCTACACCCACAGTGATGGCTACCCACCTTGGGGTAGGAGCAGGTGCACGCTTACACCTCCACCCATATAAGTGGCCACCCACCCTGGTGTAGGAGCAGGTGAACACTAACACCCACAGTGATGACCACCCACCCTGGGGTAATAGCAGGTGGACGCTCACATCTCCATCGACATTGATGATCACCCACAGTGATGATCACCCACAGTGATGACCACCCACCCTGGGGCAGGAAGAGGCAGATAGGAAGAGTATATATGGAGAAAAGCTAACAGAAATCCCCTTGGCATATACTAAGTTTATCTGCAAAGAAACCCAAAACTAAACAATAATAACTGAAAGGGTACGAACAGATGAAATCCGGTTCGACAAGCAGAAGGTTCTCTCCCTACGCTCCACTCATTTGACTTCTTGCTGACCGCTGGAATGAAGAAGTGTAAAGAAATGTCTTCGAATTTTTTTTATTGCCTGAAATATATTCAGAAAAGAGAAATACTGAAGCTGTAATATTAATAACACTGCAGGTTGAGCACTAACCCCATAGTTCTTTATTTTTACAAAACTCTGGGTGTTATGTAATTGTATCAGCTGTACAAAACTCTCGAGGATTGGCTGGACATACATTCGCTGCTCCATGACTCGTATATTTTGTATTACATCATTTATTGTGTGTATGTTTGAGGTGTAGACGAGTTGTATTTCTTTAATATTTGTAACCGCAAAGTTGTGATCTGTTAACTTCCTAATGGTTTGTGTTGTTGGAACACAAGCAACATGCTGAGAGAGAGAGAGAGAGAGAGAGAGAGAGAGAGAGAGAGAGAGAGAGAGAGAGAGAGAGAGAGAGTGAAACTGTGGCAAGAGGCAACACGTAGTGATAAGGAGACTCTAGAAAACAGAAGAACTTTAATATTTAGAAGAATGCGACGTTTCGTTCACAGGTAGTAATCTTTGTAGTGAGAATCTGAAAAAACTCACTGGATCTGAATGAAACGTCGTGTATCTCTATAAACAAATTTTGTTCTATTTTCTTGTCTTTGTTATCACTGAGAGAGAGAAAGATCTTAGACCAGCAGACAAGAGAAGACTTTACGGTCTAGACAGGGATTATCTGCAGAGGATAACTAAAACTACTTTCAAATTATAAGCATGTGTATCTAGACAAATGAAGTCAGGAAAGAAGAGCAGAAGTGTGTCTTCCCATCCTCATCTCCCTCCAGTCACTCTGCTAGCAAGACAGATTTAGTAAGAGGAGAATATCCAGTAAGCTCTAGCAATACCTGAATCTTCTTTTAGCAAAGTTAGATAAATTAGCAGTGTGCTGCTGCTCTATGATAGACAGTGGGAACTATGTTTTTTTCTGTCACATTCCATCACGTAGGCTGGGGCTCACACAGTGCTGACATCTGTCAAGCCTGAGCTGGGAGACTTAGGTATGGCAATGATATCTTCAAGTATTCTAGTAAGGGTTAATCAATTACAGGAGCTTGGAAGGTTTTGTAAAAGTATACCTAGAGTTACTATGACTTGCGGGAGCAAGAGAAAGAAAAATGCACGGGAAACAAAGGAAAGAGAGAGGAGGAGAGAAGTTTGGATGTCATATCTTATTAAAGAAAATTGCTATGTCGTATTGAAAAAAGTCCACGAAGATCTAATATCAAACGAGGAAGTAGTTCAAAAAATTTAGGCATACTATTACTGCTGCTACTACTATGAATATTTTAACTACTATTCATATTATTGTGTGTGCAAGAGTGCATGGATTGCAACAGTGCATGGATTGCAACAGTGCATTGATTGCCTAGCACAAGTTCAACCTACTGTATACCCAGGGTAGTCCACGGACACATCCTCGACGTGATCCACTGTACTAGTGGTTATGAGTCAAGCTTTTTTGATGTTTCTCAAGCCTTTCTTTAAGAACTGTTTCTTATTTATATTTAAAGCGTTGAATGACTGTCGCGGAGAAACCTTACTTACGTTTGTAATGGAGTAGTTTTTTAAAATTATTTTATATCCTCAAATTCCCTTACACTTTAAATAGCTCATTCTGTTTGAGTTTATAATAAAATATATCTTAAAGGTTTTAAAGAAATTTCGTTTAGGGGAAGAAAAGGCTTGGGACGTTTGAGTCTTTAGTCATGAGAGAGAGAGAGAGAGAGAGAGAGAGAGAGAGAGAGAGAGAGAGAGAGAGAGAGGGGAAGGAGGGAGGTAGTGAGGCAGGGAGGGAGGTAGAGAGGCAGGGAGGGAGGGTTTCAGGGGAACAAACAGACAACGAACACCTATATTCTCTTTTTACATTCGCCTAGTTGTGCTTGGGGAGAAGGAGGGATGGGATTCCGGTTCAGCTCCTGGCTCCCTCTTCGTATTCCAGAGTCATTTGACTTCATTGACTTCAAGTCCCATTAGTTCCTGCCATATTTCCTCTTGAACCTATATTCTGAGTTTTCTTTAACATTTCCTCTTCCAGCTGAGTCCACATCTTCCACTGAAAAAGCAGTTCCCACCATCTCTGTGGCTTACTAGGTTTTAACTTCTATTTGTGAACCTTTATATTATACTAATCTCTCTCTTCCCACATATTCTCTCTTTAACACTAAGGTGTCTCAAAGCTACTGCATCTCTTAGTTAAGCCCACATCAGAACTGCTAGTGTGTTGCCACCAGTGTCTGACATAGTTTAGTGTCAGATCTATAACTTTCCTTGGATTATTAGCACCAGTGTCTGACATCGTGTAGTGTCAGATCTGTAACCTTCCCTGGGTTGTTACCACCAGTGTCTGACATCGTGTAGTGTCAGATCTGTAACCTTCCCTGGGTTGTTACCACCAGTGTCTGACATCGTGTAGTGTCAGATCTGTAACCTTCCCTGGGTTGTTACCACCAGTGTCTGACATCGTGTAGTGTCAGTCTGCAGCCTACCCTGGGTTACCACCAGTGTCTGACATCGTGTAGTGTCAGATCTGCAGCCTACCCTGGGTTACCACCAGTGTCTGACATCGTGTAGTGTCAGATCTGTAACCTACCCTGGGTTGACAGTAGTCCCCGGGGAATATCTCCCTGCCAGCCCCAGTGAGTGTGGGATACGTCTTGCTTCCTGCTGCTGTCTTGACCATCTCTCCACTTAAGATCACTTTACCTTCGCTGCGCTCATACACTTCTCTCATTTTTAATATTCTTAGATTATCACTATTTTTTTCGACAAGTTTATTGTATTCAGTGTGGTAACACTTTTTCAAATATTTTGTTCTTCCGATCTAGCAGGTCCATATAACTTTGTTATTGTTGTAGCAGGAATACAGTTTTTCACTTTTTTTTTTTACGTTGAATCAACTGACTTTTTTTTTTTTTACGTTGAATCAACTGACTTTTTTTTTTCGTTGAATCAACTGACTTTTTTTTTTTTACGTTGAATCAACTGACTTTTTTTTACGTTGAATCAACTGACTTTTTTTTTTTACGTTGAATCAACTGACTTTTTACGTTGAATCAACTGACTTTTTTTTTTTTACATTGAATCAACTGACTTTTTTTTTTACGTTGAATCAACTGACTTTTTTTTTTTACGTTGAATCAACTGACTTTTTTTTTTTTACGTTGAATCAACTGACTTTTTTTTCATTCTCAGATTCAAACTACCTTTCTTTATTATTTAGATTAAGTGTTATTTTCTTCACTTTTCCAGTTAAAAAATCTGAAAAAAAAAAATATTACTGCAACTAGGACCTGTTGATGTGTTGCTAGGTGGCAACTTGGTTATCAATGCTTTCAACTTTAACCTCTTAGTTCATTCTTTGCATTCACTGTGCTTCCAGTCGAAGCAGATTGACTTAACTCTTTGTTAACGTCGTTGCTTTTATAAGGTAAAGTCAGTTGTATAAGCCTTTCGTTAGTGTGTGTATTTTGCACTAAATAATGAATCACTGTAGTGAATATATACACTTGCAAAAGCTGCTTCACAACGTCGAAAATAAAAAAATAATCCTTTGCACCTTGATATCTTTTCAATTCTAGTATTCAAATGTGTCTGATTTTGACGTGTGTGTGTGTGTGTGTGTGTGTGTGTGTGTGTGTGTGTGTGTATGTGTATGTGTGTGTGTGTGTGTGTGTGTGGTGTGTGTGTGTGTGTGTGGTGTATATATATGTGGTTGCAGGGGGTAGAGTCACACCTCCTGGCCCCAACTCTTCGCTTATCGCTACTAGTGTACTCACCTAGTTGTTGTTGCAGGGGTCGAGACATAGCTCCTGGCCCCGCCTCTTCACTGGCCGCTACTGGGTCACTCTCCCTGCGCCATGAGCTTTATCGTACCTCTTCTTAAAGCTATGTATGGAACCTGCCTCCACTACATCGCTTCCCAAACTATTCCACTTCCCGACCACTCTGTGACTGAAGAAATACTTCCTAACATCCCTGTGATTCATCTGAGTCTTCAACTTCCAACTGTGTCCCGTTGTTGCTGTGTCCCATCTCTGGAACATTCTGTCCCTGTCCACCTTGTCAACTCCTCTCAGTATTTTATATGTCGTTATCATGTCCCCCCTATCTCTCCTGTCCTCCAGTGTCGTCAGGTCGATTTCCCTTAACCTCTCCTCGGAGCACCTACCCCTTAGCTCCGGAACTAGTCTTGTTGCAAACCTTTGCACTTTCTCTAGTTTCTTTATGTGCTTGGCTAGGTGTGGGTTCCAAACTGGTGCTGCATACTCCAATATGGGCCTAACGTACACAGTGTACAGGGTCCTGAACGATTCCTTATTAAGGTGTCGGAATGCTGTTCTTAGGTTTGCTAGGTGCCCATATGCTGCAGCAGTGATTTGGTTAATGTGCGCCTCAGGAAATGTACCTGGTGTTATACTCACCCCAAGATCTTTTTCCTTGATTGAGGTTTGTAGTCTCTGGCCCCCTAGACTGTACTCCGTCTGCGGTCTTCTTTGCCCTTCCTCAATCTTCATGACTTTACACTTGGTGGGGTTGGACTCCAGGAGCCAATCGCTGGACCAGGCTTGCAGCCTGTCCAGATCCCTCTGTAGTTCTACCTGGTCCTCTTCCGATTGAATTGTTCTCATCAACTTCACATCATCTGCAAACAGGGACACTTCGGAGTCTATTCCTTCCGTCATGTCGTTCACAAATACCAGAAACAGCACCGGTCCTAGGACTGATCCCTGTGGCACCCCGCTCGTTACAGGTGCCCACTCTGACACCTCGCCACGTACCATGACTCGTGTGTGTGTATGTGTGTTTGTTTGTGTGTGTGTGTGTGTGTGTGTGTGTGTGTGTGTGTGTGTGTACTTACGTGCATGCACGCCTACTCAAACTGCAATGTCTTCATTCTAGTTTTTCTGTTAATTACTTCACATGTACGTTCACACACTTATCTCACTTGTGACATTTCTGTCTTTTCTTTTTTTAATTTTCTTTACATTTGTTTTTATCTTTTTCTGTAACCTGGCAAAATTTCGTCCTCACTACAAGCATGTAAACTACTTTCGTTATAAATTAGACACATATGCAACACTTGGGTATCTTTATTGAGGAAACGTTTCGCCCCACAGTGGCTTCATCAGTCCATACAAAGAAGAAAGATACCCAAGTGTTGCATATGTGTCTAATTTATCAACTTGTCGGTTCTTTGAACCATTCATTTACATACTTTCGTTATCCATATAAGTGTTACCGTGAGGTTCATGTTTCTCAGTGTATATATGCTGAGAGTTTACTTTAATCCATACTTTAGGGATTAAAGTATTCTTAAATAGTGGTGAATAAGTGACATGCAGCCTTAATGATCCTAGTGTAGTCGATAGACTTCAACCCCATTAACCAAATAGCCTGGTGGTCACATAATAACCTTGTTCATGCACTTCATCACCTCACTAATTGTTTATTACTCTATATCGTACAGTTCCAGACCATCTTGTTAACATTTTAACAGCAACACGCCTCTGGTCATTTGCGTTTTCCCAATAGACTTATGAAAGCACCCAGAGCAATTTTGGCGGCCCATGCTCACTCGGGTGTGAGATTGACTATTTGTGTCAGGATGTCCGTGTTGTTGTGTCTTCACTCGTTACTTTGTCGTATGTTTTCTATTATTTTTGTTGTGGTTGTAGCGCAGTCTCCTCCTTGGGTCCCTTTATATTTGTTTACTTTTTCGTATATTCCAGGGACCTTCACCCCTATGGCCCGCTCCCAGACCAGGCCTCCTGGTTGATCATTTGATCAATCTGGCTGTGGGTGCTAGCAGCACGCAATCCAGTATAAGTTCTACATGCAACACCTGGTTATCTTTATTTTGTAGACGTTTCGCCAGCCAACGGCTGTATCACTAAATAGAGGGACATAACCGGGAGATTTTAGAAGGGTAAGTAATCAGTCCCTTAACCTTACAGAATTATATTCAGAAGACAGAAGATGCGGTAATCAGTCCCTCAGCTCTGAAGCAGGTATTCAGTACGGAAGTCTAGATGAATTTGAAGCACGGGCAAGAAGATGGGCGCTTATAAGAACGAAGGAGCACTGTAGCAGGCCAAGTCACCTACTGGCCTGTATATATATATATATATATATGTCGTGCCGATTAGGTAAAACTGGTCAATTAGCAAGAACTAATCTAAAATTAAATCCTTTCTAAAATTTTCTCTTATACGTTTAAAGATATATTTTTTTCATTTATGATAATGTAAGAATTTATAATTTTGTACCAAGAGAAACTTTGAAAACCTACCTAACCTTATTACAACACGCGCAATTTAATTTAGCCTAACCCAACTATACGTTATTTTATATACGTTAACATTAATTTAATAATAAACAAACACAATGAAATATATTTTTTTCGTTATGTTCAGAATGATTTTGGCGAAATTATTGCATACACAAATTTTCACTTGTCTTATAAGGCAAGGTGAGCGTTGCTATTTAAGCCAAAATCGCAAGTTTTACCTAATCGGCACGACATATATATATATATATATATATAGTGGAGTAATTGAAATGAGCCGCTTCATTGAACCTTATAGTTTTCTGTGGCACCAAAAGAAATATTTTGCACAATCCTTTCGGCTCCACTTTTTTCTTAGTTGTTGAATTTTCTTATCCTGTTAATGGCGCTTGGAAATCTTCACAAATTTTCTGTTATACTTTTATAATGGAAAAATAAACACAATTGCGGTATAATGTGATCCTTTATTGTATTTGTGATTATTTTTCCATCATGTCGGTATTTTATACCATTTATCTTCTTTTATCTCCTTATATGTGATTATCATGCCACTTTCTCATTATCAACTGGCTAGATCATTTATAATCTTAACTCGTATTTATTCTGATATAACGTTGATTGTCGTCTTTTTTTTTTTTAATTTCAACACTAATATTTAGTATCTGTAGACTCTCATATTAATTCCTTGAGTTTGGGAGGACCGAGCTCCGTCTCTTGGGCCCACCCCTTAATTTTCTACTGACGTAAATGTTTAAACCTAACTATAACTAATTACAACCACCTCTTGAAGGTGGGAATTACATCTTTGAGTTGTACCATGTTGTCCTCACTGCTGTACTGCCTCCACATCTTCCTTCTCTGTTTTCTCATATTCTCTCGTTCTTGTTTAATTTTTATATTTCGTTTTGTTTCAGTTCTCTTAACTGAAATTTCTCAGTTCCGTCACATATTTTGCTTCAGGTTGGATTTATATTTTTTCTTGTGTTTATATAAATACTAACTCCACGTGGCAGCTATATACTAATATGTCTCAAACATACCTTGTATATCATACACTTAGCTTATCTCTGTCTGTATACATAAAGATGATATACACGTTATCTAATATTACATTCTGGGTTCGCTCATGACGACTGTGTCAGTAACTTCCCATGATATATGTTTTTTTTTTAAATTTCATCACATCATTTATTCTTTCTATAATGACCTGTGTGCTCTCACAAATCTGTCACCAGGCATTTAGCCACATAGAAGTCCATCATTATTTTTTCTCCATTTGACCAAAATCTTTTTAAAAGTTTTTATTTGTCTTGTATTTTGTTTTACAATAAAAGAAATGATTTACAAATGTATGTGCCTAAGTCTTTATTGCCTCTTGATAATAAGCACAGAACAAGGCAGACAAACTTGTAGATATATTGAGAATTTGCACGAAATTGAGCTCAGGTCATAAGACTTTTACTGTCTTTTGAGTCAGTTTTCCTAATTGTGTCCATCACCTCCGTTTCTGTAGTGTCAGGTGTCCACTGGCCCTCTGAAATGTTCAGCTTCGGAATGATGTATATCGTAAACTCAACTATTTATGTATTATTGTAGCAATTTGTGTAATGAATGTCCTCAGCTCTGCCCCGAGACGGTCATGCTGTGAAATACCTGTCACCATATTTTGCAAATTTTGGGTCAGTCATTGAAATCGATGTTATTGCGGTACTATGTGGGAAAATTTAGGAAATGAAATGAGAAAACTTGAAATATTAAGACACAACACAACCATGAAAGTGTAGTGAGCGCATGGTGCCAGGAGAAAGTTGTGAGCTACTAACACTGACACTACCACAAACACCACAATCACTACCACCAATATCACTATTAATACCATCATTACTCCTACAACTACTACCTTCACCATTACCATTACTGCCACTACCAACACCATAACCACCACCACTGTTATTACCAATGCCACCACTGTGACTAAACCATCTCTACCACCACCACTACTTCCACCCCCACCACCACAACTACTGTCACCATAACCACTATTATCACCACCACCACCAGCAGGTGTGGTACACCACTGTTGTCTCATGGTCTTCATAGTGGTCGTAGTAGTCGTCCTACACCCGTGCTAAAAACTGCACCATGCGTACCACCTTTTTAATTCCTGACTAGTAAATTTGCAGAGCACTAACCTGACAGCTCTGTTACACACACACACACACACACACACACACACACACACACACACACACCCACATAGGGGATACAGGAACAAGAGGTCACAACTGGAAGTTGAAAACTCAGATGAGTCATAGTGATGTTAGGAAGTATTTATTCAGTCACAGAGTTGTCAGAAAGTGGAACAATTTGGAAAGTGAAGTAGTGGAGGCAGGGTCCATACATAGCTTTAAGAAGAGGTACGATAAGGCTCTTGGAACCTGGAGAGAGTGGACCTAGTAGTGACCAGCGCAGAGGAGGGGCTAGGAGCTGTGAATCGAACCCTGCAACAACATATAGGTGAGTGCACACACACACACACAGAGCTGTGCTGGATGAGTGGGCATTGTGTACTGAGACTTAGAGACATATGCCATAAAGGCTCAACTCCCGTACACAGGTGCAGCTTTTATGGTAGAGCTGAGCTAGGTGAAAGCAACGGTGGGAATTAAAGAGGAGGAGGAGAAGTAGGAAGAAGAAAAGGTAGAGAGAAAGAGACGAGAGATGGCGATTCTGGGTTGAGAAGAGACAATGAGAGATAGGGATGCTGGGTTGTGATAAGAAACGAGGAGAGATGGGGGATGCTGGATTGAGAGAGGCAGCATCCTTGAGTTCAGGGTGACACACCTACACCTCACCACAGAGGTTGGGGGAGATGAGGTCACGGTGTAGCGGTACTGTTGGTGTGTCTTCCACCTCCACCAGTACTGGTAGTGATGCTGGTACCTCCCGTCCCACCATCAGTACTGGTAATAATGGTGTCTCCTTTCTCACCACCCCTTGACCACTAGTACTGGTGGTACCAGCCTTCCCATCACTAGTACTGGTGGTGCCATCCTTCCCATCATCACTAGTACTGGTGGTACCACCCTTCCCATCATCAATAGTACTGGTGGTACCACCCTTCCCATCACCACTAGTACTGGTAGTACCAACCTTCCCATCACCACTAGTACTGGTAGTACCAACCTTCCCATCTCCACTAGTACTGGTGGTACCACCCTTCCCATCATGGTACCAACCTTCCCATCACCACTAGTACTGGTAGTACCAACCTTCCCATCACCATTAGTACTGGTGGTACCAACCTTCCCATCACTACTAGTACTAGTGGTACCAGCCTTCTCATCACCACTAGTACTGCTGGTAGCAGCCTTTCCATCACCACTAGTACTGCTGGTACCAACCTTCCCATCACCACTAGTACTAGTGGTACCAGCCTTCCCATCACCACTAGTACTGCTGGTAGCAGCCTTCCCATCACCACTAGTACTGCTGGTACCAACCTTCCCATCACCACTAGTACAGGTGGCGCCTTCTTGTATACTACCACTACTAGTAGTAATGGTGGTGGCCACCTCCCTGACCACTACCATCACCAATAACAGAACTGGTGGAGTTGGGTCACATGTTGGCAATACGTGTATTGACTTGTCATATTGACAATACATGTGCTGACTCTCATGTTGACAATATATGTGGTTACTGTCATGTTGACGACACAAGCGCTGACTGTCATGTTGACGACACAAGCGCTGACTGTCATGTTGACGACACAAGCGCTGACTGTCATGTTGACGACACAAGCGCTGCCTGTCATGTTGACGACACAAGCGCTGACTGTCATGTTGACGACACAAGCGCTGACTGTCATGTTGACGACACAAGCGCTGACTGTCATGTTGACGACACAAGCGCTGACTGTAACAGACAACACAAACTAATATGCTCAGGTATGCAGTTGAGTGCCTGAAACTATCGACCTGGCACCGTGAAGAACACTGTGAAGACCACTGAATAACTAAAACAATAATAACTAAAACAAGGTCACATTTGACTGAAAGTCAAAGTAAACAAGTAACTTTGAATTTCAAAGTAGAATCATAACAGTTAAGTGTTGAGAAATTCACTTAGGCCAAGTTAGGTCGTCTGTTAGATGGCATAGGAGTTTGTTGTATAATCCATTAAAGTTTTTATTTCCTTAAGTTTTCCTTAGAGGAGTAAGGGAAAATTGTTCTGAACGTCACACTGATGTTAGCGACCCACTGAAAGTCTCGGTTAATATAATCTCGAAAATTTGCCCTCCTCAAATGTCACTCTCATACAGATTGTAATATCGTGCGTGAATAATGATAGTGTTATAATTTATATGCCTGTCTATGCCATGGAAATATCTATGTCATATATGAGAATGAGAAAAAGAACTGAGGGCGCGAACTGTGCCTTGAGAAACAGAGCTTTTCACTTTTACAGCCTCTGATTTTACTTTGTTCTCTGCTGCTACTATTTACGTTTTATGTTTCAGAAAGTTAAAAAAATCATCTACCCTCATTTTCACTTATTTTTGCCAAGCATTTTGGGCAGGAAACTGTGACGTCAACTTGGCTGAGGAGCCGGCTCTCACCTGATTGGTGGACTGAAGTAGACAATTAATACAGCAGTTGGGGCCCCAGAACTGCTATACTCTGAATTGTAGTTCGCTGGTTGACGGCATACTAATGGGAACCATTTACTAGTGGCGTTCCACAAGGATCTCTTTTGGGCCCATTGTTGTTCATAATTTAAATTAAAGACTTTGATGAAGGAATTACTAGTGAGATCAGTAAATCTGCTTATGACACAAAAATAGGCCGAGGAGGATGCCAATGAACTGCAGGAGGATTTGGTCAAATTAATATCATAGTCTTAAAAGTTTCAGATGCAGTTGAATGTGAAAAAGAGTAAAGTCCTAGTCCTTGGGGATGAAAATATTCCTCATAGTTATAAAGTAGGTGATGTAGACCTTTCCACAGAATGTGAAAAAGACTTGGGAGTCATGGTAACCAGCAATCTGAAGCCAAGACAACAGTGCCTAAGTGTGCGCAATGAGGTTAACAAATTACTTGGATTTATATCAAGAAGTATAAATAACAGGAGTCCAAAAGTTATTTTACAGCTCTACACACCACTAGTGAGGCCTCACTTAGATTATGCAGCTCAGTTTTTGTCTCCATACTACAGAATGGATATAAATGCATTGTAGAACATTCAGTGAAAGACAAAATTAGTCCACTGTATAAGGAATCTTGTACGAGTATACATTGAATGGCTTGAACCTTCACTCTCTGGAGAGACACTCCACCTGACTCCTGCCACGAAGACACTCGTGGTGACCTTCACTCTCTGGAGAGACACTCCACCTGACTCCTGCCACGAAGACACTCGTGGTGACCTTCACTCTCTGGAGAGACACTCCACCTGACTCCTGCCACGAAGACACTCGTGGTGACCTTCACTCTCTGGAGAGACACTCCACCTGACTCCTGCCACGAAGACACTCGTGGTGACCTTCACTCTCTGGAGAGACACTCCACCTGACTCCTGCCACGAAGACACTCGTGGTGACCTTCACTCTCTGGAGAGACACTCCACCTGACTCCTGCCACGAAGACACTCGTGGCGAAACGTTTCCTTTAATAAATGTCCTGAACTGTACATAAGTGTCTTTTTCCACACAATGAAGGAAGATATCATTGAAGTTTATAAGTGGAATTCAGCCACAGACAAAGGCGATATCAATAAGTAGTGAGAATATCGAATCGAGTACGAACTAGAATTAATGAATTTATATTAGATCAATTTTGATTCAGAAAGAATGTAGGAAAGTACTGGTTTTCAAACAGTTGTCGATGAGTAGAAAAATATTCCAAGTAAGGTAATAGAAGGTAAAACCTTGTGTAGCTTTAAAAAAAAGAAATTAGACAAATATATGAGTGGGAAGGTAGGGTTTGATTCGTACCTGAAGTACTGAAGCAAATTCTTGGATGGTTCTGGGAAGAGGTTAGACAATTAGTTAGGTGGGAATGGTTGGTTTTGAGAATAAAATGCCTAGTATGGGCCAGTAGGCCTGCTGCAGTGTTCCTCGTTTCTTATATTTTCATGTAGCATACTCGGCTTTTGAAAAGTCTGTGTACCAAACATTCATCCTATATTATTATTATAACTACATAAAAATAATAAGAATAATATTTTATTATTATTATTATTATTATTATTATTATTATTATTATTATTAATCCCTTAAGAAGTTGCATGATTTTTTTCTTTTTCTTCCTCTACCTTTTCGAGTTTGCTCATAACTCGAGAACTCTTCTTTTAATCACCTACAAATGTTCTTCAACTGTGTACAGAAACGAAGACCGAATTTTTGGAACAACTGACATGTTCACATTGTCTATGATCAAATTGCTGAATCCATTTCCAGCATCCTGGAATGACTGGAATAACTTACAAAATTCTCAGTGGCAAAGCTGAAAATCTTCACAAGAAATGCCAAAAATTTCGACAACGGTGGAGAGTGAATTTCAAGTTACAGATTCGACAATTTTGTGCGTAAAATAGAGTGAAATTTTTATCCTTAAATCAAGATGAATCATATATTCAGTTTACCTCTGCCCAGTTCAGTATATAATGGCCACGATAATACCTATTAATTTTCGTTCGCGTGCAGGCAAATTTATTGATGTAATAAAATAGTACAATAAACTTGGAGTCGTTGAAATTCGTGTCATAACTGGAGAATGATTCGTCTGATTGGCTTCAAATTTTCACCATTGTGTTTTGGTTTCGTGAACACAAGGTTCACACTGCTATTGGGTATTGGGTGGAATAAGTCCCAGTTTGCCAATTTTATTGAAAAAATAGTTATATTTACTTTTATTCAGTAATTAAAGAATGATGCTTTTGATCAGCTTCAAAATATTATTGATAACCCATAAGTTTAGTCCAAGTTAATGCAAATTTGAAATTTTACTGAAATAGTTAAAAACTTAGAATCGTTGGAATCGTTGGAAAATGCCTTTTTTTTAATCGGCTTCAAACTTTTACCAAGCTTGGGCTTTATTATTAACAGGAAGCACTGTATAAATTTTGGACTGTGTGGGAGCCAATTTACCATTTTATCAAACTGAATGTTTTAAAATATACTCAAAATAAAATATTTTTTCTTATAGTGTTTTAGAAAACTTTAATTTGAATGAAAATGGAAAAAAAAAAGAAAAAAAAAATAGCGATTTCATAGCGTTTTTAAGTTTAATGAGGAGAGAATTTCCTATTTTTCGGAACACTGTTAGCAACATTTTTATTTGCTTTCTCTTAAATTCTCGTTTATTACTCGAGAACGCCTTATTCGATCGGCTTAATTTTTTCAACCCTTGTGTAATGTATCTTGGGTAAGATTCATGGGACTGTTTGCATGCATGGGTGACCTATGCATGGGTGACCTATGCATGGGTGACCTTACATTGGTCATTCCCATATTTAGTTCTGTGTGTGATGCCTGGAGACAAGCTCCTCTGATTGCCTTAATAATTCAACAGTGGTGTATCTTGTTATATTTAATGCAATGTGTAGATGCCATTTTTGTCATTTTTAAATTCGAAGTGGAATATTATTTTACCATATTACATTATTTTGCTTTGATGCTGGTGAGGAACTCTAGATCCAAGGAACTGGATTTATTTCTTCTTGTTTGGATCGAATTTGATTTTCTTCCATTCTACAGGCGTTATAGGGTTTAGTACTTTCCTATGATTAAAATATAGCAATTAGGAACAGCATCAATCTTCAATGGTTGATATATCGTTCGAAATGGATGGAACGGTTCATGGGTGTAGGCTGTGTAGGTACAATTTTTGTTGGATTCTGGGCAGTAACTGGAAAATACATCTTCTGGTGTGTTTTCCTCAAAGGAAACAATCTCTTGATGTCAGGTTGTGTAAGCCATCATGTGTAAGCCATCATGTGTAAGCCATCATGTGTAAGCCATCATGTGTAAGCCATCGTGTGTAAGCCATCATGTGTAAGCCATCATGTGTAAGCCATCGTGTGTAAGCCATCGTGTGTAAGCCATCTGTGTAAGCCATCGTGTGTAAGCCATCGTGTGTAAGCCATCATGTGTAAGCCATCATGTGTAAGCCATCATGTGTAAGCCATCGTGTGTAAGCCATCATGTGTAAGCCATCGTGTGTAAGCCATCGTATGTAAGCCATCGTGTGTAAGCCATCATGTGTAAGCCATCATGTGTAAGCCATCATGTGTAAGCTATCATGTGTAAGCCATCGTGTGTAAGCCATCATGTGTAAGCCATCATGTGTAAGCCATCGTGTGTAAGCCATCGTGTGTAAGCCATCGTGTGTAAGCCATCGTGTGTAAGCCATCATGTGTAAGCCATCATGTGTAAGCCATCATGTGTAAGCCATCATGTGTAAGCCATCGTGTGTAAGCCATCATGTGTAAGCCATCGTGTGTAAGCCATCATGTGTAAGCCATCGTGTGTAAGCCATCATGTGTAAGCCATCATGTGTAAGCCATCATGTGTAAGCCATCATGTGTAAGCCATCGTGTGTAAGCCATCATGTGTAAGCCATCGTGTGTAAGCCATCATGTGTAAGCCATCATGTGTAAGCCATCATGTGTAAGCCATCGTGTGTAAGCCATCGTGTGTAAGCCATCATGTGTAAGCCATCATGTGTAAGCCATCGTGTGTAAGCCATCATGTGTAAGCCATCATGTGTAAGCCATCGTGTGTAAGCCATCGTGTGTAAGCCATCATGTGTAAGCCATCATGTGTAAGCCATCATGTGTAAGCCATCATGTGTAAGCCATCGTGTGTAAGCCATCATGTGTAAGCCATCGTGTGTAAGCCATCATGTGTAAGCCATCATGTGTAAGCCATCGTGTGTAAGCCATCGTGTGTAAGCCATCGTGTGTAAGCCATCGTGTGTAAGCCATCGTGTGTAAGCCATCATGTGTAAGCCATCATGTGTAAGCCATCATGTGTAAGCCATCATGTGTAAGCCATCATGTGTAAGCCATCATGTGTAAGCCATCATGTGTAAGCCATCATGTGCCAGTTTTATTAATCAAATTGGTTTCTGTGAAATAACTGGAGATTGTTTCTTCTGATCAGAAATAAGTCAGTGTTTCACTAATTGGTTATTTTAGGTTAAAACAGCTTAATGGTCATTTATTAATGGTCATTTATTAATGGCTATTTTTTATAATTTGTATGTTAGTACACTAAGTTTACATAAAACTTTCCATACTTCCTTAAGAGGTGGTCATTCTTACTTGGAGAAACGTTTGTATTAATTTGCTTGTCTGTGTAGGTCCCAGTTTGATTAATTTGGAAACTCTAAAAAAAATTCACTACCACGATGCAGCAGTATCCTAGCATTCCTGTTGTATTTGTTCACTGCCACAGCACAACAATATTACACCATTCCTGCAGTACCTGTGCACTACCACGACACAGCATCAATACAGCATTCCTGCAGTACCTGTGTACTGCCACGACACAGCATCAACACAGCATTCCTGCAGTACCTGTGCACTACCACGACATAGCATCATCACAGCATTCCTGCAGTACCTGTGCACTGCCACGACACAGCATCATCACAGCATTCCTGCAGTACCTGTGTACTGCCACGACTCAGCAACATCACAGCATTTCTGCAGTACCTGTGCACTGCCACGACTCAGCAACATCACAGCATTTCTGCAGTACCTGTGTACTGCCACGACTCAGCAACATCACAGCATTTCTGCAGTACCTGTGCACTGCCACGACTCAGCAACATCACATCATTCCTGCAGTACCTGTGCACTGCCACGACACAGCATCATCACAGCATTCCTGCAGTACCTGTGTACTGCCACGACTCAGCAACATCACAGCATTTCTGCAGTACCTGTGCACTGCCACGACTCAGCAACATCACAGCATTTCTGCAGTACCTGTGTACTGCCACGACTCAGCAACATCACAGCATTTCTGCAGTACCTGTGTACTGCCACGACTCAGCAACATCACAGCATTTCTGCAGTACTATAACGATGTGTTATTTGGCGTTTTGGAGGCGTGGTTGTAAATGATAAGGCTTCGGAGGCTTCTTACTTTATTTGTAATAAAGGTGCGGGTAACAGGCTGCGTGTCTGTGGCCATGGCCAAGGGCCATGCCTTGCGAGAGGGAGACGAGTTAGGCCTGTTGACTGAGTGAAGTTTGGGCGCCAAGTGAGAGTGGGCCAGGGCGGGTCTGGTAGACGTGGGTACGCCTACCAGGCCTGCCCTCTGGCGGAATACTATGGAAACTAGCATGGCACGAAATATGAACTCAGCTGGCAGACAGCATGGGCTGTCTATGCAGACAGTCAGGCTGTCTACATCGCTCGGTCACGCTACCCATGGTCGACCCGACCATGAATGGAATTAAAAAAAACTAGGGTCTCTCTCTCGCAAGAACAGGTCACAGAACACGTAAGAAAAATACATATATACATAAACATATGGACATAGAAAAAAAACTTCCTCCACAGAGGGAAGAAAAAAACGGTGTGCTTCGTGGTGTAAGGCAGTGAGCGTCGATGCAGCACTGCACGCCTTCCTGCGTCTGGATACATACTGCAACACGGGAGACATGAGCTGTGACGTAACAGGGTACGGTCTCCTCTGGAATGTGAAGCAGACATCGTAGTAGTCGCTGCAGGGGTTCACTCAACCTGGGGCACAACTGCTGGTGCCCTCGAGTGAGGCGTCGTCAGTAGTCGCAACAGGACAGGACTGGCAAGCGACTCAGGAGGACATTCCTCGACTGGTACTGTCGCTGGAGCTGTCGCTGCTGGCGAGTATGGAGTGAGTCGTGACAGGGACGACTCGGCGAAACTTCTGGAGGTCGTAACAGCATACACCATACTGCAGTGAGTGGGCTAGCAGTCAAAGTGACATCATCTTTGTGCAGGCTGCTCACTGAAGCTGTGACACGAGGCTGACAGTCGCCTGCCAACAGGCTTAACTGCGGCTTGGCGAGTGACATCTCTCGACAGTAGAAGTTACAGCAGAGGGCAGTGTAAGCGTCCCCAGACTGGTCATCTGCAATAACTGGACTGACGGTCTTGGAGGTGAAGTGGAACGGTCTCGATGGGAGAATCGTCGAGGGTACGATTCAGCAAAGGCATCTACGAGCGGCGAACAATAAGAGCTTTCTGTACAAGGCGGTCGGACGCTCGTAACTGACGCCTGGACTGACAAATGTCAGCTGTCAAGCGCGCGGGGCGCGGGTCACACACAGGGTGACAAAGTAACACACAGGTGCTACATAGGACACACGAGAAACTGCACACATACTACACATGTGGTACAACATAGCTTACTAGCAAATGACGCTTTTCTGTATAAAAATCGTCACTAAGTAATACTCAATCATGTGAGAACACTGACTGAGAGGAATAATGAACACTCGACTTATATCTTCTCTCAAACTTCTCGAAAATAATGAAAATAAAATGATCACTGAAAACTACAGCACTCGGGACATCATATGGGTGATGTCAGGCGTGACGTCGTGATGTCATGGAGTGACATCGCGAGTGACGTCAGCAGACATCGTGGGTGACGTCGCGAGGTGACGTTCTGGAGTGACATCATGATGGATGTCATGGGGTGACATCGCGAAGTGACATCAGTGGAGTGACGTCGTGGAGTCGGCAGCATCGTGACGTCAGCATCATGGTGGTGACGTCATGGGTTGATGTAGGCGCAGACCCACACGTGGTCACACGTGGCTTCGAGTGGCCTCGACACTCGGATACACAGTTCTGGCAAGAATTCACAAGGAAATTCACAGAAAACAGCATAGAGGGAGTGGGCAGTGAGTGGTGTATGGTGTGTGGCGGCGTACACTAGGGCGGGTGTGTATGGTGAGAGACAGGGCCGTGGGCCTACCTCCCTCACCCACAACACACGAGACGCTCACACTGGGAAATAACCACAAACTCACCTCTGAAGTGCTGAAATAGTTGTGCTGAGCTGAACAACAACAGCAGAACATGCTGGCAAGGCTGAGCACGTGACTGAGAAACAGCATGGGACACTGTGACGTGAAATCAGTGACGCCATTTCTCGGAGAATTAGACAAATTTCGGCCTGAATCCTGCTTGTACCTGTGTCTGGATGCTGAGATTTGCAGACACGACATCAGGATAAATCGTTGAGAGACAGATGCTTCTTGTAGAGACTGATGAAGTGATAGATACTTCATTCCTCTTCCTCCCCTCGCGGACAAACACAACACAGCTGCGAGGCACCGCTGTCACCATTTATAACGATGTGTTCTTTGTCGTCTTAGGAGGCGTGGTTGAAATGATAAGGCTTCGGAGGCTTCTTACTTTATTTGTAATAAAGGTGCGAGTACACAGGCTGCGTGTCTGTGGCCATGGCCAAGGGCCATGCCTTGCGAGAGGGAGACGAGTTAGGCCTGTTGACTGAGTGAAGTTTGGGCCAGGGCGGGTCTGGTAGACGTGGGTACGCCTACCAGGCCTGCCCTCTGGCGGAATACTATGGAAACTAGCATGGCACGAAATATGAACTCAGCTGGCAGACAGCATGGGCTGTCTATGCAGACAGTCAGGCTGTCTACAGTACCTGTGCATTGCCACGACTCAGCAACATCACAGCATTTCTGCAGTACCTGTGCATTGCCACGACTCAGCAACATCACAGCATTTCTGCAGTACCTGTGCATTGCCACGACTCAGCAACATCACAGTATTCCTGCAGTACCTGTGCACTGCCACGACTCAGCAACATCACAGCATTCCTGCAGTACCTGTGCACTGCCACGACTCAGCAACATCACAGTATTCCTGCAGTACCTGTGTACTGCCACGACTCAGCAACATCACAGCATTTCTGCAGTACCTGTGCATTGCCACGACTCAGCAACATCATAGCATTTCTGCAGTACCTGTGTACTGCCACGACTCAGCAACATCACAGCATTTCTGCAGTACCTGTGCACTGCCACGACTCAGCAACATCACAGCAAACATGACGGTGCTCACACAACACGTCTTCAGTGCCACACCGTCAGTGCTACACACTCAGTACAACACCGTCAGTGCCACACCCTCAGTGCCACACCTTGCAGGATTAGCTGGATTTATTTCTTCAGAATTTGATTTAAACTCCGAGTATTTTTTGTGTGGTAGACAAACACCAAGAACGTGAGGCGGGTTGTTAGTAGCATCGCCAGTGATTCCACAAGTGACACTTCCAATAGCACCACCTGTGGCACTACCGATGACACTACCAGTGGCACCACCTGTGGCACTACTTTGGCATTACTAATGACACTACCAGTGGCACCACCTGTGGCACTACTTGTGGCATTACTAATGACACTACCAGTGGCACCACCTGTGACACTGCCAGTTGCATTACCTGTGGCACTACCAGTGACACCACCTGTGGCACTACTAATGGCACTACCAGTAGCACCACCTGTGGCACTAGCAGTGAACTACCAGTGACACTACCAGTGACACAAAGTGTGGCACTACCAGTGGCGCCACAAGTGACACTACCATTGGCACCACCTGTGGCATCACCAGTCGCACCATCACCACTTTGTTAACCACCGTCCATCACCTCAAAACAACAACCACCACCATCACCATTACCACCCCCACCACCACCACTGCTACCACCACCACTGCCACCACCACCACTGCCACCACCACCACTGCCACCACCACCACTGCCACCACCACCAACACCGATACCACCAACACCAGAATGATCACCACCAGAATCATCACCACCAGAATCATCACCGATACCACCATCACCCCCTCCCACCACCACCATATATGTAAGCATCTACGTCAAAACTGCAACAGATGTAGGTATATTTGAAGGGAGTTCACCAGTTACTGGACCCATTATGTACGTGGAGGTGAGTGCTATGTGTAGACTGTTGAAGGTGAGTGTATGCAAACTGCTCTAGGTGAGTGGCTGCACACAAACCACTACACCAGGCCACTGATACCAACATAGCCATCACATGGAAACATGTATGATATCATGCCATCAAGTATCATGTTTTATAAATGCCTTTGTTAGTGCATGCTACAGAGTGCTAGTTCTGGTGATAGTACATTTCATGTCTTTTTCTTCGTGCTAGTTCAAGTGATGTTAGACTTGATCGTGCCTGACCTAGAGCACAGTTCCTAGTGATAGTACTAGACTTTTTTCATGTTTTCTCTGGACTGATAGTATTGATGAAACAGCAGTCTTTGTGAAGTGCTAGTTAGTGCCCTTGATAATACTGCATTTGATCGTAAGTGCTCTGAAGTGGAACTTTTAGTGAATTCTAGACTTGATAAAGTTCTTACGTGATATTATAATATAGTTTAACTAGAACCATTCCTAGTGCCTTAGTGAATTTACTGAAATTTATCTATGTAATTTTTAAGACTAGTTGATTAAATTTGTTAGTTTGTAAGACACATAAACTTGACTAATTGCTTTCTGTTTTACGCAGTGTTTGTACAATATTAGGTATAATATAGCTTTCAGTTTCTTAGAACAAATATTAGACATAACCTTTTCAAAGCAGTTTTTCTTACCTGTCAGAAATGCTGTCTCGTGGTTTCATACCGTACCATCATTTTCTCGTACCCTTTCCATACTTTTAAAGAAATGCTTTTTTCAAAACTTAGTCGACTAAATTATTACGGGTATACCGCCTTTAGCTTTTGTAGACATTGAACGCTAGGCGTTACGAGTCGGCTACTTAAAGGACTTATTAATTCTAACAACACTGGTAGGAAGGACGTTTTACTGTCATTTTTCATCCCTACGTTTTGCAATGGTGATATCATCAGATTTCACCAGAATTTACCCCATGTTGCACTATATGTCTTGTCCTCTTATCACCAAGCGCTAAGAAATTTCACCAATTTCCGAAATGTGGTGGATAATTTTGCTGGGTGGAGGTGGCCAATGCTGGCAGTTTCGTACATACCGTACATTTTTTTTCTGTTTTTCGTACCTAGAAAGAACCGTACCGTATCTTAAGAAAAATATTGTACTGTAGTTTTGTACCGAACTCTAAAAAAATTCGACCGTACCGCTTTGTCCCCCTTGCGATGCGACACACACACACACACACACACACACACACACACACACACACACACACACACACACACACGCTGTCAGGACGAAATTTGCAATATTTAATATTAAAGAATTTACATGGATTAGATACTTGTTTATATATTGGAATGCGTTAAAAGACATACTGAGACTTGGGAGTCAGGTATATATTAGGTGACACTCAAAAAGTAAATTATTTAGAGTGAGTATAATAGAGGGTAAAGGTGGAATATATATATATTATTGAAGGCAGCCGAGAATACACACTCAGCAAGAGCACTTTACATGCCTGTGATCGGCTGTGTTAAGCACCGCCTGAGACCAGGCATCATTCTTGACTGGTCAAACAAGCTGTGGCTGCCAGCGGCTACCAAGACCTACATAACCACCACAACCCTGCTGATATGGCATTTTGTGTAAGTAGTGATTCAATTTCCACCTTAAAAATCCTGCCTTTGTTCCGACCAAATTTCTAGTACCTGGTAGGAGGTAGAAGCGTCCTGGACTTCCGATGTTGACACAGTGCAGCTCCAGGCTCGTCCATCCAGTCACTGGTCCAGCACAGAGTATGTATTAAGGTGGACGGTACGATGGATGGAAGGGCAACATGTATACACGTGTGTGGCTAGATGACTGAATTGGCAATATGTGCGCACATCTACTGAAGGATAGGTGAACAGTATGCGTATACGAGTACGGATAGTTGGATGGATGGGCAAAATGTACGTGAACGGCCGAAAAAAAGGAGCAGTATGCGTATGTATATATGTACTGCGTAATGAACCTTAAGAATGGTGAAGGTATGTTATATTACTGAGAGTGGTGAGGGTATGTTATATTATTGAGTGTTGAGGGTATGTTATATATTACTGAGCGTGGTGAGGGTATGTTATATTATTGAGTGTTAAGGGTATGTTATATTACTGAGCGTGGTGAGGGTATGTTATATTCTGTGGAGAAAGACTTTCTAAGTCACCTCTAGGAGGTGGGCAGTGTGTGTATGTGTGTACTGTGCTTGATTACTCTCAAGCACAGTGGAGGGCAGTGTGTGTACTGTGCTTGACTACTCTCAAGCACAGTGGAGGGCAGTGTGTGTGTACTGTGCTTGACTACTCTCAAGCACAGTGGAGGGCAGTGTGTGTGTACTGTGCTTGACTACTCTCAAGCACAGTGGTGGGCAGTGTGTGTGTACTGTGCTTGACTACTCTCAAGCACAGTGGTGGGCAGTGTGTGTGTACTGTGCTTGACTACTCTCAAGCACAGTGGAGGGCAGTGTGTGTGTACTGTGCTTGACTACTCTCAAGCACAGTGGTGGGCAGTGTGTGTGTACTGTGCTTGACTACTCTCAAGCACAGTGGAGGGCAGTGTGTGTGTACTGTGCTTGACTACTCTCAAGCACAGTGGTGAGCAGTGTGTGTGTACTGTGCTTGATTACTTTCAAGCACAGTGGAGGCAGTGCGTGTACTGTGCTTGATTACTCTCAAGCACAGTGGAGAGCAGTGTGTGTACTGTGCTTGATTACTCTCAAGCACAGTGGAGGGCAGTGTGTGTGTACTGTGCTTGACTACTCTCAAGCACAGTGGAGGGCAGTGTGTGTGTACTGTGCTTGACTACTCTCAAGCACAGTGGTGGGCAGTGTGTGTGTACTGTGCTTGACTACTCTCAAGCACAGTGGAGGGCAGTGTGTGTGTACTGTGCTTGACTACTCTCAAGCACAGTGGTGGGCAGTGTGTGTGTACTGTGCTTGATTACTTTCAAGCACAGTGGTGGGCAGTGTGTGTGTACTGTGCTTGATTACTTTCAAGCACAGTGGAGAGCAGTGTGTGTGTACTGTGCTTGACTACTCTCAAGCACAGTGGAGGGCAGTGTGTGTGTACTGTGCTTGACTACTCTCAAGCACAGTGGAGGGCAGTGTGTGTGTACTGTGCTTGACTACTCTCAAGCACAGTGGAGGGCAGTGTGTGTGTACTGTGCTTGACTACTCTCAAGCACAGTGGAGGGCAGTGTGTGTGTACTGTGCTTGAGTCAGTGCTCTGAAGTACAGACCTTTAACAAGTTGCCCTTAGTTTTCCTAGGTTTAAATGAAGAAAAATATTTCTTCATTTATCAAAATGTAAGTGTTGTATGACGGTAACGGACGTACCTCTTTTTAACGAATAAATTAAAAATAAATATATTGAAGAGCTAGAATTTGTCGTGATCATTTTCTAGGTACTTTGTAAACAAACAACAGACTCCTCACAATTTGACGCATTCTTGAGACGTCATAATACAAAAAACGACATAAACCAAGATTTCATGAAGATAAAACATTGCATGGTACAGACCAGTGCTGCATCACAGCTTGGTACAGACCAGTGCTGCATTACAGCTTGGTACAGACCAGTGCTGCATTACAGCTTGGTACAGACCAGTGCTGCATTACAGCTTGGTACAGACCAGTGCTGCATCACAGCTTGGTACAGACCAGTGCTGCATCACAGCTTGGTACAGACCAGTGCTGCATCACAGCTTGGTACAGACCAGTGCTGCATCACAGCTTGGTACAGACTAGTGCTGCATCACAGCTTGGTACATACCAGTGCTGCATTACAGCTTGGTACAGACCAGTGCTGCATCACAGCTTGGTACAGACCAGTGCTGCATCACAGCTTGGTACAGACCAGTGCTGCATCACAGCTTGGTACAGACCAGTGCTGCATCACAGCTTGGTACAGACCAGTGCTGCATTACAGCTTGGTACATACCAGTGCTGCATCACAGCTTGGTACATACCAGTGCTGCATTACAGCTTGGTACAGACCAGTGCTGCATCACAGCTTGGTACATACCAGTGCTGCATTACAGCTTGGTACAGACCAGTGCTGCATCACAGCTTGGTACAGACCAGTGCTGCATCACAGCTTGGTACAGACCAGTGCTGCATTACAGCTTGGTACAGACCAGTGCTGCATCACAGCTTGGTACAGACCAGTGCTGCATCACAGCTTGGTACATACCAGTGCTGCATCACAGCTTGGTACATACCAGTGCTGCATTACAGCTTGGTACAGACCAGTGCTGCATCACAGCTTGGTACATACCAGTGCTGCATTACAGCTTGGTACAGACCAGTGCTGCATCACAGCTTGGTAAAGACCAGTGCTGCATCACAGCTTGGTACAGACCAGTGCTGCATTACAGCTTGGTACAGACCAGTGCTGCATCACAGCTTGGTACAGACCAGTGCTGCATCACAGCTTGGTACAGACCAGTGCTGCATCACAGCTTGGTACAGACCAGTGCTGCATCACAGCTTGGTACAGACCAGTGCTGCATCACAGCTTGGAACAGACCAGTGCTGCATCACAGCTTGGTACAGACCAGTGCTGCATCACAGCTTGGTACAGACCAGTGCTGCATCACAGCTTGGTACAGACCAGTGCTGCATCACAGCTTGGTACAGACCAGTGCTGCATCACAGCTTGGTACAGACCAGTGCTGCATCACAGCTTGGTACAGACCAGTGCTGCATCACAGCTTGGTACAGACCAGTGCTGCATCACAGCTTGGAACAGACCAGTGCTGCATCACAGCTTGGAACACACCAGTGCTGCATCACAGCTTGGTACAGACCAGTGCTGCATCACAGCTTGGTACAGACCAGTGCTGCATCACAGCTTGGTACAGACCAGTGCTGCATCACAGCTTGGAACAGACCAGTGCTGCATCACAGCTTGGTACAGACCAGTGCTTCATCACAGCTTGGTACAGACCAGTGCTGCATCACAGCTTGGTACAGACCAGTGCTGCATCACAGCTTGGTACAGACCAGTGCTGCATCAGAGCTTGGTACAGACCAGTGCTGCATCACAGCTTGGTACAGACCAGTGCTGCATCACAGCTTGGTACAGTCCAGTGCTGCATCACAGCTTGTAAAGACCAGTGCTGCATCACAGCTTGGTACAGACCAGTGCTGCATCACAGCTTGGTACAGACCAGTGCTGCATCACAGCTTGGTACAGACCAGTGCTGCATCACAGCTTGGTACAGACCAGTGCTGCATCACAGCTTGGTACAGACCAGTGCTGCATCACAGCTTGGTACAGACCAGTGCTGCATCACAGCTTGGTACAGACCAGTGCTGCATCACAGCTTGGTACAGACCAGTGCTGCATCACTGCTTGGTACAGACCAGTGCTGCATCACAGCTTGGTACAGACCAGTGCTGCATCACAGCTTGGTACAGACCAGTGCTGCATCACAGCTCACACAGGTGCCCCATCAACCAATACGAAGGACACACTGATCTGCTTGAATGGCCTTCAGACCCGGTTTTAGCATTTCTTATTTTTGGCCTTGTTACACATTATTTTTTCTAATCTTATTTTATTTCTTAATAGTATGCTGTAAGACTTTGTTTCAGCGAATTAGTTTGTTGCATGTCCAACTATTTCAGTGTTGACGTATACTAAACATCTGGTTCCTGGATGGTGGCACACTAGCAGGTACAAAGGAGTCCCTTCTAGATGATCTTACACAGGTGATGACACGGGGACAGGAAATGGGTCTCATCCTGAATCCATCCAAATGTGAAATCATCTCAGTCAATCAACAGTGATATCAAAACTACCAGGAGCATCAGTCATTGCCCCTTCAAATAGTGTCTTGCTTGGAGTACCTCCGGGAAACGATGCCATTGACACAATTCTCAGAAAGAAACTGGAATAATTGAGGAGAATGGAACAACGAATAGGCAATCTTGACACCCATGATGCCTTGTACCTTCTCATAAAATGCTTGAGTCTGCCCAGGTTGACATATTACCTAAGATGTGCTCCTTCATATGATAACCCTATACTGTACGAATATGACAGTATCCTGAGGCAGATCTTTACTAAAGTACTTAACCTTACTCTAGAAGATGGGCAGTGGGACCAAGCTACACTCCCAGTCAGACTAGGAGGCATTGGTGTCCGCAAGTCATCTCTGATTGCTCTACCTGCTTTCCTGTCTTCATACATTGCATCCAGAGGGCTTGTAGCAGCGATTCTCCCTGAACATCTTAGAGACAAGATTGGAATCCATCACCAAAAGTTCGTTGATGGAGCCAGGATCTGGGATAATCTAACAGGCTCTGAAACCAGGCCTGCTCTCCCCAACAACTACAAACAGTCGCACTGGAATGGCCCAATAGTAGAGAATATAGCCTCAGCAATGCTTCAGTGTGTGTCAGGGAAGGATAAAGCGCTCCTTGCAGTGAGAGCTCCTCATGCAGGGGACTTTCTTTTGGCTGTTCCCAACTCCAGCCTTGGCACACGCCTCGACCCACAGACCATCCGCATTGGTGTTGCCCTTCGACTTGCCGCCCCTATTCTCGCAGAACACAGGTGTATTTGTGGCAGTGAAGCAGCAGACCGATTCGGGTACCATGGTCTTGTGTGTCGTAAATCCGAGGGAAAGATTGCAAGACATGAAGAGGTTAATAACATTATCAAGAGGAGCCTCACAACAGCCGGATGCCCAGCAGTAAGGAAGCCACCCCAACTATGCAGATCTGATGGCAGCCAAAAGCGTCCAGATGGTACCACCTTCAAGCCTGGACAGACGGCAAGCAGGTGGTGTGGGCCTACACATGTGCATCTATCTTGGCTGATACCTATCTCCAATACACCAGGGAGGATAACTTGCCCATCATTATATGTTTGTTCCCATAGGCTCGAAGACCCTTGGCTCATGGGGAAAGAGTGCATATAAGTTCCTCAAGGAGCTGGGCAAAAGACTCAACAGGGTAACTAGGGATCCCAGGGCAGCTAGTTTTCTGTTCCAGCGACTCAGCGCTGCTGTTCAGAGGGGTAATGTATGCTGTATTTTGGGCACGCGCCCCAGCTCTGAGGAGCTGGATGAGATTTTCGCATTATAATCAGTGACAGGCATGTAACAGTGTGTACTAGACATGTATCTCTCGCACCTTATGTACTGTATATGCCATCTTTATATCAACAATGTATCTCTTAAATCTTTTGTACCATATTATGTAATAAAATATACCTATTGGTAAAAAAAAAAGAATGAAAAGATGGGGTGGTAGGGGAAGTGGAATATTCAAATGGCTTCAGGAAGAAATCCAAATATTCTTCCTTGAAGCCTTTTTATCCACTTCTCCGAGGCTATGGGTCACACAATTTGTACCAGAGGTGGACCCCATCCTATATTATATATATTATATATATATATATTATATATATATATATATATATATATATATATATATATATATATATATATATATATATATAATGTCGTGCCGAATAGGTAAAACTGGTCAATTAGCAAGAAGTCATTTAAAATTAAGTCCTTTCTAAAATTTTATCTTATAAGTTTAATATATATTTTTTTCATTTATGTTAATGTAAAACTTAAAAGGGTGAGTGGTGCACTTAGGAGTCTGTGGATACAAAGAACTTTGTACGTGGAGGCAAAGAAGGGAATGTATGAGAGAATAGTTATACCAACACTCTTATATGGGTGTGAAGCATGGGTTGTGAATGTTGCAACAAGGAGAAGGCTGGAGGCAGTGGAGATGTCATGTCTGATGGCTATGTGTAGTGTGAATATAATGCAGAGAATTTGTAGTTTGGAAATTAGGAGGAGGTGCGGGATTACCAAAACTATTACCCAGAGGGATGAAGAGAGGGTGTTGAGGTGGTTCGGACATGTAGAGAGGATGAAACAAAATAGAATGACGGTCACTGTCAAAGGTATCCGCTAACTGGATAGTTTGTCATTGTCAAAGGTGTCCGCTAACTGGACATTTGGTCACTGTCAAAGGTGTCCGCTAACTGAACAGTTGTTAAGGCCACCAGGCAGCGCTGGGCTGCAGGTTAGACTATAACCTTAATTTCGGTAGCTGACAAACGATATCAGTTGCGTTGTTTATTTACACAGCTGAGAATTAATGTCAGTAGTTTGTGCTAATTGCAGAGGTAATTATCGGCACTTGTAGTACCCTCTGGCCCTCACACAAGTGTTGCTTTAAGTGGCGTCACAGTCACTTGATGAATAAGAAGCGTGTGCAACACTTGGGTATCTTTATCGGCACTTAGGATACCCAGGTGTTGCTCATGTGCCTTATTCATGAGCTTATTGGCATGTTTGGTCACCAGTAATTTGATACTAGTCAGAACCAAATGTTGACTGGGCGAAAGTTAACGCTGATATGTTTTGCACCTGCTTTGTTTTATACTCCCGGTTCTCCCTGCCTCCCTGCTATACCTAGGCCTGTTTTTTTCCTGCATATGATGTTTACGTTAGTTACGTTGACCTCACTAAACCAATTTTTTCCACAAGAATGTCGAAGCGACGAGAGTTAAGACGGTGATTGATAAACAGTCTTTATTGGTACAACGTTTCGTAATAAATTAACTTTTATCACGTGCATATATTTGATATAGCAAGTATAGGGCGAAATGTTGTACTCTTGGTCCGTCTGTGTCTTACAAACTATAACATACTTTTAAAACAAATAAATAAAGGCGAGATTGTGTTTTCATTGGACAAAACAAAACAGAAAACGAGAATCACTAATTTATTATTTATCTATTATATAAGAAGCGTTACACTCATGTGAGTTACTGGGCGCCAGGAGCGACGGTGGATCGATCCTCCGTCCGCTAATTGTGAAACTCTCTCTCATAAGCCAGGCTGTCCGCTGAGAAGACTCACGAGGGAAATATGCCACCAACGTTCACATTTTAATATCACCGTCACCATTTTCGCCGCCTTGAGTCATAAATAAAAAAGAGTCAATATCGTGGCTGGAATAATGCACAAATAACCCACAACTAGAAGACAGAAGCTGATGATATTTCCCTCCGACTTGGGCTATTTAGTTAAGTCTCCTAAGTGAGGGTTATTTGTGTATGTGACTTGAGTGTAGGATGAGTTGCATGGTTAGCCATCCTTGTATCCTCCCGTTTTCATGCGAATCAATAAATTACCTCTCAGATATATGACGAGCCCAAACCTCTTTTTTTTAATGCACATATAGAGATCTATAGGATACGGTCACAGCAACACCTCTTGCAGAAGCTGCCTCATTATTTACCCGCGGCGCCTCTCACGCGGCGCTCCGGAAATTAGAAAACTCGGCAGAGAAAACTGCGTCGGCCGCTCCTTCACTGGCTGTAGTTTGGCAGACACCTGCACAGGTTTTAAGAGGATCGTCAGGGTGTGACAACTGTGTGGATGACATACGCTGCGTGTTACCCATGGAGGCTGCGTGTTATACTTGAAGGCATCTTCACACAAATCAGTGTAGTAGTGAGTGTGGAACGCGGCCAAGGTCACCTATATAAATTACGTAACGCCCGGAGATGACGCCTGCGTCTTAGTCACCGGTCTAACCTTCACTGCTGGCAAATGAGCAAATTTTAACACTTTGGTAAGAGGAATGTCTAGCAGATACACCGCCACTGTAGCCGGATATTAATCTGTCATGATGGAAGGGTGTTGCATTGTTACTGTAGCCGGATGTTAATTTGGAATGATAACAGGATGTTGTCATTGTAGTCAGGTATTACTCTGCCATAATAACAGTATTGGGGTGTCATTTTAGGAAAGTATTGCACCGCTCTGTGATTGGCTTTTCGTCTACTGTAAGACTGTGCACAGCGGTATATAAACTCTACTTTCCCTGCCATGCAAAGTGACTGCACACACACACACACAGTTAAGATAACTGTCCTTGATATATTAGCATAGTGACACTCTCCTCCGTGCACTCTCCTTCCGTTATCCTCAAATTCTTGATTCTGATGTTTGACTTAATGTTCTTCTTGTGTGTAATATATTTTTCTGCATTTGTAATTGTTAATTGTTTACTAAGACCCTTTGGATAGATATTATTGATAAAATAGTAGGTTGGTAGACAGCAACCACCCAGGGAGGTACTACCGTCCTGCCAGGTGACTGTGAAACAGAAACCTGAAACTGTTTTACATGATGGTAGGATTGCTGATGTCTTTTTTCTGTCTCATAAACACGCTGGATAACAGGTATATCTAGCTACTTCTACTTACACTTTAGGTCACACTACACAGGCATGCACATGCATATATATATACATACACACATCTAGGTTTTTTTCTTTTTCTTAATAGCTCTTGTTCTTTTTATTTTCTCTATTGTCCATGGGGAAGTGGAAAAGAATCTTTCCTCCGTAAGCCATGCGTGTCGTATGAGGCGACTAAAATGCCGGGAGCAATGGGCTAGTAACCCCTTCTCCAGTACACATTTAGTAAAAAAGAGAAGAAGAAAAACTTTATAAAACTGGGTGTTTGAATGTGCGTGGATGTAGTGCGGATGATAAGAAAGAGATGATTGCTGATGTTATGAATGAAAAGAAGTTGGATGTCCTGGCCCTAAGCGAAACAAAGCTGAAGGGGGTAGGCGAGTTTCAGTGGGGAGAAATAAATGGGATTAAGTCAGGAGTATCTGAGAGAGTTAGAGCTAAGGAAGGGGTAGGAATAATGTTGAAGGATCAGTTATGGAAGGAGAAGAGGGAATATAAATGTGTAAATTCAAGGATTATGTGGATTAAAATAAGGGTCGGATGCGAAAAGTGGGTCATAATAAGCGTGTATGCACCTGGAGAAGAGAGAAGTGTAGAAGAGAGAGAGAGATTTTGGGAGATGTTAAGCGAATGTATAGGAACTTTTGAACCAAGTGAGAGAGTAATTGTGGTAGGGGACCTAAATGCTAAAGTAGGAGAAACATGTAGAGAGGGTGTGGTAGGTAAGTTTGGGGTGCCAGGTGTAAATGATAATGGGAGCCCTTTGATTGAACTTTGTATAGAAAGGGGTTTAGTTATAGGTAATACATATTTTAAGAAAAAAGAGGTTAAATAAGTATACAAGATATGATGTAAGGCGTAATGACAGTAGTTTGTTGGACTACGTATTGGTAGATAAAAGACATGGAAGTAAAGAGGGGAATGTATAAGAGTATAGTTATACCAACACTCTTATATGGGTGTGAAGCATTGGTGATGAATGTTGCAATGAGGAGAAGGCTGGAGGCAGTGGAGATGTCATGTCTGAGGTCAATGTGTGGTGTGAATATAATGCAGAGAATTTGGAGTTTGGAAATTAGGAGGAGGTGCGGGATTACCAAAACTATTATCCAGAGAGCTGAGGAGGGGTTGTTGAGGTGGTTTAGACATGCAGAGAGAATGGAACGAGACAGAATGACTTCGAGAGTGTATAAATCTGTAGTGGAGGGAAGGCGGGGTAGGGGTCGGCCTAGGAAAGGTTGGAGGGAGGGGGCAAAGGAAGTTTTGTGTGCGAGGGGCTTGGACTTCCAGCAAGCATGTGTGAGCGTATTTGATAGGAGTGAATGGAGACAAATGGTTTTTAATAGCGGGTAGCTGTTGGAGTGTGAGCAAAGTAACATTTGTGAAGGGATTCAGGGAAACCGGCAGACCGGACTTGAGTCCTGGAGATGGGAAGTACAGTGTCTGCACTCTGAAGGAGGGGTGTTAATGTTGCAGTTTTATAACTGTAGTGTAAATCACCCCTCTGGCAAGACAGTGATGGAGTTGAATGATGATGAAAGTTTTTCTTTTTCTGGCCACCCTGCCTTGGTGGGAATCGGCTGATGTGTTAAAAAAAAAAATATTACTTGCCTTTATGCAATAAGTAACGCAGGTGACGGACGTTTCTACAGCCACTTACACATGTGCGTTTCTTAGGGCGAAAATTCGTGCGAAGGATAGACTGTCGGGTCCAGAAACCTTAAGTAATTGTGGACAGCGCACATCAATATGTAACGTTTAGGACTTTGATTATAGACAAGTTAGACGGCTGAGCAAATACAATTGAACTATATGTGACGCTCTTATTTTAATGTTTATTGATAGTCCTATGATATATTAGTGAATGAGTCAGCTTCATATATGTTAAAACTATTAATTATGGACTCCGATACTCCCTCAGGAGTCAATGACAGGTCACCATTTGGAAGAGACCCGTCTCAGAGCACTGTCTCTGACGAATATATTATCATCATTATTAAATGACTTACACGATGGGCGTCTCTGACTGACCTGTAACCGGACTAATGAATCCTAGAATTAATCACAGTATTAATTAGAGAAGACACACGAGGGTTGCAGCGTTCTAATATTCATATAAATTAATGGTGACTAATTACTGGGTAACCCTTTTGTAGCTTGGTAGGTGTGGGAGTGATGAATCCGCACTGGGATGGAACAAGAGGGTAGGTGTGGAAGTGAGGAATCCGCACTGGGATGGAACAAGCGGGTAGGTGTGGAAGTGAGGAATCCGCACTGGGATGGAATAAGCGGGTAGGTGTGGGAGTGAGGAATCCGCACTGGGATGGAACAAGCGGGTAGGTGTGGGAGTGAGGAATCCGCACTGGGATGGAATAAGCGGGTAGGTGTGGGAGTGAGGAATCCGCACTGGGATGGAATAAGCGGGTAGGTGTGGGAGTGAGGAATCGCACTGGGATGGAACAAGCGGGTAGGTGTGGGAGTGAGGAATCCGCACTGGGATGGAACAAGCGGGTAGGTGTGGGAGTGAGGAATCCGCACTGGGATGGAACAAGCGGGTAGGTGTGGGAGTGAGGAATCCGCACTGGGATGGAACAAGCGGGTAGGTGTGGGAGTGAGGAATCCGCACTGGGATGGAACAAGCGGGTAGGTGTGGGAGTGAGGAATACGCACTGGGATGGAACAAGCGGGTAGGTGTGGAAGTGAGGAATCCGCACTGGTATGGAACAAGCGGGTAGGTGTGGGAGTGAGGAATCCGCAATGGGATGGAACAAGCGGGTAGGTGTGGGAGTGAGGAATCAGCACTGGGATGGGACAAGCGGATAGGTGTGGGAGTGAGGAATCCGCACTGGGATGGAACAAGCGGGTAGGTGTGGGAGTGAGGAATCCGCACTGGGATGTAACAAGCGGGTAGGTGTGGAAGTGAGGAATCCGCACTGGGATGGAACAAGCGGGTAGGTGTGGGAGTGAGGAATCCGCACTGGGATGGAACAAGCGGGTAGGTGTGGGAGTGAGGAATCCGCACTGGTATGGAACAAGCGGGTAGGTGTGGAAGTGAGGAATCCTCACTGGGATGGAACAAGTGGGTAGGTGTGGGAGTGAGGAATCCGCACTGGGATGGAACAAGCGGGTAGGTGTGGGAGTGAGGAATCCGCACTGGGATGGAACAAGCGGGTAGGTGTGGAAGTGAGGAATCCGCACTGGGATGGAACAAGCGGGTAGGTGTGGGAGTGAGGAATCCGCACTGGGATGGAACAAGCGGGTAGGTGTGGGAGTGAGGAATCCGCACTGGTATGGAACAAGCGGGTAGGTGTGGAAGTGAGGAATCCGCACTGGGATGGAACAAGCGGGTAGGTGTGGGAGTGAGGAATCCGCACTGGGATGGAACAAGCGGGTAGGTGTGGGAGTGAGGAATCCGCACTGGTATGGAACAAGCGGGTAGGTGTGGAAGTGAGGAATCCGCACTGGGATGGAACAAGCGGGTAGGTGTGGGAGTGAGGAATCCGCACTGGGATGGAACAAGCGGGTAGGTGTGGGAGTGAGGAATCCGCACTGGGATGGAACAAGCGGGTAGGTGTGGAAGTGAGGAATCCGCACTGGGATGGAACAAGCGGGTAGGTGTGGGAGTGAGGAATCCGCACTGGGATGGAACAAGCGGGTAGGTGTGGGAGTGAGGAATCCGCACTGGTATGGAACAAGCGGGTAGGTGTGGAAGTGAGGAATCCGCACTGGGATGGAACAAGCGGGTAGGTGTGGAATGAGGAATCCGCACTGGGATGGAACAAGCGGGTAGGTGTGGAAGTGAGGAATCCGCACTGGGATGGAACAAGCGGGTAGGTGCGGAAGTGAGGAATCCGCACTGGGATGGAACAAGTGGGTAGGTGTGGAAGTGAGGAATCCGCACTGGGATGGAACAAGCGGGTAGGTGCGGAAGTGAGGAATCCGCACTGGGATGGAACAAGCGGGTAGGTGTGGGAGTGAGGAATCCGCACTGGGATGGAACAAGCGGGTAGGTGTGGAAGTGAGGAATCGGCACTGGGATGGAACAAGCGGGTAGGTGTGGGAGTGAGGAATCCGCACTGGGATGGAACAAGCGGGTAGGTGTGGGAATAAGGAATCCACACCATGTTGGAATAAGTTTGGGGGTCTGAGAATCAGGAATCCACACTGAGTTTAAAAGAAAATGGGAGATTCGAGACCCAGAAAACCACACAAACTAGGTGTGAGAAAAGGAAACCACATTAGGAAGGAGCAAACTAGATGTGGGAGTCAGGAAATCAATGGGCTGGATAATAGTTTGGGTAATCCTGCACCTCCTAATCTCCAAACTACGGATTCTCTGCATTATATTCACACCACACATTGCTGTCAGACATGACATCTCCACTGCCTCCAGCCTTCTCCTTCTTGCAACATTCACCACCCATGTCTCACACCCATATAAGAGCATTGGTATAACTATACTCTCATACACTCCCTTCTTTGCTTCCATGGACAAAGTTCTTTGTCTCCACAGACTCCTCAGTGCACCACTCACCTTTTTCCCCTCGTCAATTCTATGATTCACCTAATCTTTCATAGACCCATCTTCTGACACCTCCACTCCTAAATATCTGAATACATTCACCTCCTCCATACTCTCCCTTCAATCTTCCGTTTCCTATTTTTTTATCCTCATCACCTTACTCTTTCCTGCATTCACTTTTAATTTTCTTCTTTTACATACCCTACCAAACTTATCAACCAACCTCTGCAACTTCTCTAGAGCAACTGTGATAACGCCCACTTTGTGTTAGATTCTTTATCTTTTAACCCCACACCTCTTGCCAACACCTGAGCATTCACTTCTCTTACAACTTCATCTATAAATATACTGAACAACCATGGTAACATCACACATCCTTGTCTAAGGCCTACTTTTACTGGGAAATAATCTCCCTCTCGCCTACATACTGTAACCTGAGCCTCACTATCCTCGTAAAGATTCTTCCCTGCTTTCAATAACCTACCTCCTATTAAATACATTTGCAACATCTGCCACATTGCCCCCCTATCCACCGTATCATATGCCTTTTCCAAATCCATAAATGCCACAAAAACCTCTTTACCCTTATCTAAATACTGTTCACCTATATGTTTCACTGTAAACACTTGGTCTACACACCCCTACCTTTCCTAAAGCCTCCTTGTTCATCTGCTATCCTACTCTTACTCTTAATTCTTTTAATAATAACTCTACCATACACTTTACTAGGTATACTCAACAGACTTGTTTTCCTATAATTTTTTACACTCTTTTGTCCCCTTTGCCTTTATACAAAGGAACTATGCATGCTCTCTGCCAATCCCTAGGTACCTTACCCTCTTCTATACACTTATTAAATAAAAACACTAATCACTCCAAAACTATATCCCCACCTGCTTTTAACATTTCTATCTTTATCCCATCAATCCCAGCTGCCTTACCCCCTTTCATTTTACCCACTGCCTCAATCACTTCCCCCACACTCACAACTGGCTCTTCCTCACTCCTATATGATGTTATTCCTCCTTGCCCTATACACGAAATCACAGCTTCCCTGTCTTCATCAACATTTAACAATTCCTCTAAATATTCCCTCTATCTTCACGATACCTCTAACTCTCCGTTTAATAACTCTTCTCTACTATTTTTAACTGACAAATCCATTCGTTCCCTAGGCTTTCTCAACTTATTATTCTCACTCCAAAACTTTTTCTTATTTTCAACAAAATTTGTTGATAACATCTCACCCACTCTCTCATTTGCTGTCTTTTTACAATGCTTCACCACTCTCTTAACCTCTCTTTTTATCTCCATATACTCCTCCCTCCTTGAATCACTTCTAATTTGTATTATTATTATTATTATTATAATGGGAAGCGCTAAACCCGTAGGATTATACAGCGCTGTGGGGGGAAGGGGATGGAAGGTATTCAGGCTTAATTTAGGGAACTAGAGCACAGATACAATTCCCTAGATCAAGAGCCTCTCACTAGCGCCAAGGAACCTCCCTTGAAGGGTTCTACTTTGTAAAAACCTCTCATGTGCTAACTTTTCCTCTCTTACTACTCTTTTCACATCATCATTCCACACTGTTCCATGTCAACACATTTTCAGTTTGGTCCTGTTAATACTTTTTTTGCGACGAATACGTTCATGTCCGTAAAAGTTTTAAAATTTGCCAGCATTGTTGAAGGTCATCTCACTAATTCACATATATGGGATTATCTGATGATAATCCCATATATGTGAAAACACTAACACACATCAGGAGGCTTTTGAGTATATTTTGTTTCAGAACAGATATTCCGGTGTAAGGATGGTTGGTTAATGGGGTTTAAAGCCTGTCGACTATACGATTCCCATTAAGGCTGGATGTCTATTGACCACCAGTCAAGAATACTTTATTCCCTAAAATAGTGATCAAGTAAACTATCAGTGTATATGCACTAAGAGGCATAAACTATAGGTGTAATAAAGATAAATTTATTTACCAAGATAATACCAAGATAATTTTAGTATACACACCTGTTAATTGTCTGTGTAACAACACAGACTGTGTGGGTGATAGGGAGGAAGTGCATACATTTAGAGCATCTTTCCTGGACACGTTTCTGTCCTGGGATCTTGGTCACTCCAAGGTCCTAGTACCGAAACGTATACATCAAATATACCCTAGCTGTATGCGCTTGTGTCCTTTCATCCATAGGTGGTAAAACCTAGAGTTTTACAAAACATACTTTTCTCAAGTTTTAATCTCCGATTTAACCACCGATATTCGATTTTAATTTTCTGGAAATATTATATTGCCCCAGTATTCCTCGAGTCTACTTGGAGGTCGTTCTGAGGGTCAACGTACCCGCGGCCCAGTCCTTGACGAAGCAGCCTCAAGAGCTTAATATATATTTTTTGTATTCTAATTTTATCTCACCAGTCTGGTGAGTTGATATTGGGCTCCACGGCTGAGCTCACTCCTCTCAATGGACTTTTTTCCACGAAAAATGGCTTTTCTCTTCCATTTCTCTACATGTTGCTCAGGTTTTTCTTTAAGAACAAAATAAGGCACAATACCGTGACTCGAACAATAGACAACTAACCCGCACAATGGAGAGAGGAGCTTAAGACGACGTTTCGGTCCGACTTGGACCATTTACACAGTCACATTAACACACGACAGTGAGGGAGCCGGTATATATAAGAGAGGGGGACAGAGAGAGGAAGAAAGAAGGAAGTGGTGAACTAGTGGAAGTGGAAGTGGCAGTAGTGGCAGCAGAAAGTAGGGGGAAGAGGAGTTTTGTCACAAGAGACGGAAAGTAGAGTGAAGCGAGGCAATAGCAGTAGTAGTAGTACTTGTAGTAGTAGTAATGGGGTGATAGTAGTAGAAGTACAAGTGAAGTAAGGCTAAGGACAAGAAAAAGGAGTACTGCAGGAGAGCTACGGCCCACAAGGGTGGGATCACAAAAACAGGGATGAAAACTGAAGGACAGAACACACACCTAGGCAGAGGAAAGGAAGACAAAGAAAAAATAGGAAGGAGAAGAGGTAGGGAGAGGAAGAGAAAGAAAGATCCCCTGTCGCTGTCTCAGTCTCCTATATATACTGGCTTCCTCACCTTCGTGTGTTAGTGTGACTTCTTAATGGTCCAAGTCGCACCGAAACCTCATGTGTTTCTCTCTCCTTTGTGCGGGTTATTTGTGTAGGTTTTTCTAGTTCGTTTCACTTTGGTATATCTTTTCTGTATCTGTAGCCGTTATGGTGAGTGTAGTGGTTTTTACAGTGGGTGAAAAGACTGAGGTGGTCATTATAGTGAATGTGGTCACTGTGCTGGTCATTACAGTGTGGTGACTGTGCTGGTCATTACAGTGTGGTGACTGTGCTGGTCATTACAGTGTGGTGACTGTGCTGGTCATTACGGTGTGGTGACTATGATGGTCATTACAGTGTGGTGATTGTGCTGGTCATTACAGTGTGGTGCCTGTGATGGTCATTACAGTGTGGTGCCTGTGATGGTCATTACAGTGTGGTGCCTGTGATGGTCATTACAGTGTGGTGCCTGTGATGGTCATTACACTGTGGTGCCTGTGATGGTCATTACAGTGTGGTGCCTGTGATGGTCATTACACTGTGGTGCCTGTGATGGTCATTACAGTGTGGTGCCTGTGATGGTCATTACACTGTGGTGCCTGTGATGGTCATTACAGTGTGGTGACTGTGATGGTCATTACAGTGTGGTGCCTGTGATGGTCATTACAGTGTGGTGACTATGATGGTCATTACAGTGTGGTGATTGTGCTGGTCATTACAGTGTGGTGACTGTGCTGGTCATTACAGTGTGGTGACTGTGCTGGTCATTACAGTGTGGTGACTGTGCTGGTCATTACAGTGTGGTGACTGTGCTGGTCATTACAGTGTGGTGACTGTGCTGGTCATTACAGTGTGGTGACTGTGCTGGTCATTACAGTGTGGTGACTGTGTTGGTCATTACAGTGTGGTGACTGTGATGGTCATTACAGTGTGGTGACTGTGATGGTCATTACAGTGTGGTGACTGTGCTGGTCATTACAGTGTGGTGACTGTGCTGGTTAGTACAGTGTGGTGACTGTGCTAATCATTATATTGTGGTGGCTGTGGTGATTTTATTTTTTAACATTATAATATTAGTAGTATATTAATTGAATGTTGCTCCACAAAATCAACATTTTTTCTCAAGCAGCTGAGTGATCTAAACTGAGTGCTCTAAACGTGTGGGTACCTTTAATGAGCACATTATGGTGAGCGTAGTGGTCATTATAGTCAGTGAAAGAACTGCGGTTGAACATTATAGTATATTTGGTGACTGTGCTAATCATCATAGCGAGTGATGACTGTGGTGACTTTGGTCATCATAGTGAGAATGGCGTCAAATTCATCGTTCGTGTTACGTTGAAATAAACTTCCAGAACAGGTTTTTCACACATAAATGAGAACTTTTTTTTCAGATATTCAGACAATTTACATCGTCCATACAGACTGCTTGAGAAAGCTATGACCTGCCTTAAGTTCAGAGGCGGAATATTGGTTACGGAGGCAGCTTAGTAGTTAGGATATGTGTTGCTGCCTGATTCATTGTAAACAAAGGCAGCGTGCTAGTTACGGCTTGTGTTCCTGCCTGGGAGGACTCTATTGTTGGTCCTAGCCACAAGTTTGACCTGTTAGGGATCAAATGAGGAGACCCAAGACGGCTGTACCTTGAAACTTGTGCAGTATTAAGCACACCACGACTTGCTGTTGTTACCACCCCGACCACCACCCACCACAACCCTACACCATCCCACTCCACCCAAACCACTACCACAAACCACACCACCCCGAGCACCACCCTACACCACCCCACCCCACCCCACCCCACCCAACCCCGACCACCACCCTACACCACTCCACACCACCCCGACCACAATCCAACACCACACCACCCTACCCCAGCCACCACCCAACACCACGCCGACCATCATCCCACACCACCCAACACCACACCGCCCCACCATCCCACACCACCGAAAACAATCCCGCACCACCGACAACCATACCTTAATACCGACACCCACCTCACACAACCACCATATACCACCGTGCACCACCCCATACCACCACCCGATACAACCTTTCACCACCAACCACCACTGACCCACCTTACATTACCGTCAACCCCCGACCACTACCTTACACCACCGACCACTACCTTACACCACCGACCACTACCTTACACCACCGACCACCCAACATCGCCTTGATTTTCAATAAATTAGTTTGTTTCGGCTCTTTGGTATTATTTTTAAATGTGTGCAGATTATATTCGTTGTTTTTAAGTCATAAAAGAGTGGTTATGCGTTGTGGCATGCTAAGAGTATGTTAGATTCGGCGTATGTCACACACGCATAATAAGCATACCTGCCGACCAGCGAACCAGGTGCTAAGGTGAAAATTAGACGCATGTACAACATCTGGATATCTTCATTGTAGACGTTTCGCCAACCAATGGCTTTATCAATACAACTTCAAAGACATAATTGCAAGACAGAAGAACTATATACAAAAGATGAGGCAATTAGTCACTTAGCGACTACGATGCTCTTCACCAACTCCAAGACTGTGTTTATTTTCTGGTGTCTTTTTGCTCGCCCCTAAGTGGTTATCGCATAAGGGCAAGGTGTGCAGGCCATACCTACACCTGTGTACCTAATATGCATGACAAGTTTTTCCAGACGCGGGTCTTAATCATGTGATGACTCGCCATTGGAGCTCTTGGTCATCTGACCGAGGCCTTCCGCTGGCTTACCGTTCTACCCCCTTAATAAATGAAATGTTATATAGTCTGTAGTCTCATCATTACCCAGTAAAATGCCGTAGCCATAGTGGATTCATGCTCACGTATTTCATTACTTGTGTATGCAATACTTCCTGTGCGATTGAAAATACACCTTTGATGAGTTCCAAGAGATTTTATACCCCTGGATCCCGGCCAAGGGCCAGGCTTGTCTGGTGTTTGCCTGGTCAAGCAGGCTGTTGCTGCTGGTGGCCCGCTGCCCCACATATCCATCACAGCCTGGTAGATCTGGCACCTGGTGAAGATACTGGTCCAGTTTCCTCTTTAAGACTTGCCCCAACAGTGTTTCTGATATTTTCTGGTAAGATGTTGAATAGTCTGGGGTCACGGATGTTGATACAGCGTTTCATTACTGTGCCCACTGCACTCCTGCTTTTCACAGGGAAGTTTTTCTAGCTATAGTTCCCACAATGTAACTCTTACAAGTAGCACAAAGTAGCCGCACACTTCGCGTGTTCCCACAGAACAACTCACATAAAAGTAGCCACAGACTGCGGTGGTAACTAATTCTGTTCAAATAAATCACAAAGGTAGTGAACACCCAAGCTACTTCAGTACCCGCTGGACCACACAAAAACACTGCACCAGCTGCAGTACACTGTTCACGTGTACCGTACTAGATTTGTAAACAACGCTTCGTGTAACCTCCCCTCCCTCTTCCCTCAATCTCTCTCTATAAAAGACAGTGAACGTAACTCATATCAAGTGTTTGACATGAACATTTTTATATTTACGAGAAGCGCTAAATTCGTGCGAGCCATTCAGCGTCAGTGGTTGGTGGGAACTGAAGTCGCTGGCGCCTCTGTCACGAAGAACATCTACCTAACGTGCCATGCAGAGTGCCATGATAAATGGTCGCCAAGTACACTCAACACCTGCAGGAATCAAGACCGGAAATGCATTTACAGGTCTGTATTGACCCCATAATTCGGTTGATCAAAAGAAAGTTGAATGATGTTTGGAGCGTGTAATACACGAGTACACTAGGAGGCGTGTAATACACGAGTACACTAGGAGGCGTGTAGCACCTCACATATATATTAGGAGGTGTGTAGCATCTCATATATATTAGGAGGCGTGTAGCACCTCATATATATTAGGAGGCGTGTAGCACCTCATATATATTAGGAGGCGTGTAGCACCTCATATATATTAGGAGGCGTGTAGCACCTCATATATTAGGAGGCGTGTAGCACCTCATATTAGGAGACGTGTAGCACCTCATATATATTAGGAGGCATGTAGCACCTCATATATATTAGGCGTGTAGCACCTCATATATATTAGGAGGCGTGTAGCACCTCATATACATTAGAAGCAAGCCTGGCGCCACGCCACAATCCCGGAGATGACTTCAACACACTTCTTACCAGGCGCCATAAATAAGGTTTAGAGACAGCATTACTGGAGACCAGTGGAGAGATACTGCGCCACTACTGCAGTGTATGGACGCTGGTGAGGTCAACGCCTTATATATATCACACACACGTGTCACGTACTGTCTTACTGCTGCATCACTCTAATATCACCCCCTCTACGTGTCGTGTGTCATCTCTGAGTGTTGTGTCATCTCTGCTTGTCGTGTGTCATCTCTGCTTGTCGTGTGTCATCTCTGCTTGTCGTGTGTCATCTCTGCTTGTTGTGTGTCATCTCTGCTTGTTGTGTGTCATCTCTGCTTGTTGTGTGTCATCTCTGCGTGTTGTGTGTCATCTCTGCTTGTTGTGTGTCATCTCTGCGTGTTGTGTGTCATATCTGCGTGTTGTGTGTCATCTCTGCGTGTTGTGTGTCATCTCAGCTTGTCGTGTGTCATATCTACTTGTCGTGTGTCATCTCTACTTGTCGTGTGTCATCTCTACTTGTCGTGTGTCATCTCTGCGTGTCGTGTATAATCTCTCTCTGGTAAATTTGGTACACAGTCTACTCGCCCCCCCCCCCACACATACCCTTGATACAGTACTCCCATATGAGACTGGTGTAAAACCTTAAGGTGCCAGCAAGAATATCTGGGATCGTTCTACAGTAGATCACAGTGAACTTCAAAGAAAGGAGGCAAAGAGTGATTGTCCGGGAGTTGACGTCAAAATGGGAAAGAGTAACAAGCGAGGTGCCGCAAGGAACGGCATTAGGGCCCGTAGCTTTCTAGTTGATGTTAAACTGATGAGAAGAATAAAAATAGACGAGGACAGGGTAAAATCATACAGAATTCTCATGTTAATTGATAGGGTAGTGAAGGATGGGCTGTTCGACAAGAGAGAAACGGAAACTCGGGGATACAACTGGAAGTTAAAGACACAAATGAGCATCAGGGATGTCAGGAAGTATTTCTTCAGCCTCAGGGCGGTCGGAAAGTGGAATGACCTCGGTGAAGAAGTTCTGGAGGCAGGCTCCATACACAGCTTTGAGAGTAGGCATGATAAAGCCCATGAGACTAGGAGGGAGTGACTTTGCTAAGCGGCAAGTTGAGAGGCAGGGCCAGGAACTGAGAATACCTTTGCAGCCACATATAGGTGAGTACGCACAGACGCACACACAGGAGAGAGAGAGGGATGGGTAGACTGCATTTTTTGGACTGTAAGAAAAACTTTCGACACAGTACCACACAAAAGACTGGTTGAAAGGCCACAGGAACAGGCAGGCATAGGAGGGAAAATACTGCAATGGATCAGGGAATACCTGACAGGAAGGAAATAGTGTTTCAGTCCGAGATGAGGTGTCAGAGTGGGTGTATGTGTCGAGTGAGGTTTCACAAGGGTCAGTTCTTCGTCCGGTGCTGCTTCTTGTATATGTGAATGACATGACGGTAGGGATAAAGTCAAAGATGACCCTGATTGCAGACTATTAGAAACTAATGAGAATACAAGAGGACGAGGATCAGATAAGTCAACAAGAGGATCTGGACAATCCACAAGCCTTCTCCGACAAATGGCTGATGGAGTTTAGCCCCACCAAGTGCAAAGTCATGAAACTAGGGAAAGAATAAATGAGACCGCACACGGAGTACAGCCTAGGGGGTCAAAGGCTGAAAAACTTACTCAGGAAAAAGGATAATGGGGTGATTACATCTGAGGCGCACATCAACCAAATAACCACTGCAGCATATGGGTGCCTGACAAACCTAAGAATAACGTTACAACATCTAAGTAAGGAGTCACTCACGACACACTGCAGCAGGGATTCCCAACCTTTTCTACGCCCCGCACCCCTGGGAACCAAATACAGTACTGAGGGTTAACGAATTGAACTAAAAAAATAAGCCTTTAATTCAGTGATTAAAATGCAAATATAAACTGAGCAATTAGAAAAGTTTTGGGGAAAAATAAACGGAGTTGTGCTTTTCATTAGGACTCTTTGTAGCACCCTTAGAAATGCCGTCTCTCATCCCTTGGGGGTGCTTGCACTCCAGGCTGGGAATCCCTGCTGTACACCGGGTACGTCAGGCCCATATTGGAGTATGCTGCACCAGTATGGAACCCACACATGGTCAAACAGGCCAAGAAATTGGAGAAAGTGCAAAAGTTTGCAGCAAAACTAGTCCGGAGCTAAGGGGTATATCCTACGAGGAGAAGTTAAGGAACTCAACCTGACGACATTGGAGGACAGGAGGGATAGGAAAAACATGATAACGACGTATAAAATACTGAGAGGAATTGACAAAGTGAACAGGGCTAGAATGTTTCAGAGATGGGACACAGGAACAAGGGGAACACAACTGGAAGTTTAAAACTCAGATGAGTCATATGGATGTTAGGAAGTATTTTTTCACCCTTTGAGTTTCAAGAAGTGGAAAAAAATGGAGAGTAAAGTAGTGTACCTGGAGAGTATTCCGCTGATCAACGCCCCCGTGGCCCTGTCCACGACTAGGCCTCCCGGTGGATAAGGGACTGATCAACCAGGCTGTTACTGTTGGCCGCAAGTAGTCCAACGTACGAACCACAGCCAGGCTGATCTGGCACCGACTTTAAGTATCTGTCCAGCTCCCTCTTGAAGGCAGCCAGGGGCCTATTGGTAATTCCCCTTATGCATGGTGGGAGGCTGCTGAACAGTCTTGGGCCCCGTACACTTATGGTGTTTTCTCTTAGTGTACCAATGGCGCCCGTACTTTTCATTGGGGGTATTTTGTACCGCCTACCCGGTCTTTTACTTTCGTAGGGAGTGATTTCTGTGTGCAGATTCGGGACCATTCCATTTAGGATTTTCCAAGTGTACATTATGATATATCTCTCTCGCCTGCGTTCCAGCGAGTACAAGTCAAGTGTTTCCAATCGTTCCAAGTAGTTGAGGTGTTTGATGGAACTTATTTGTTCAGTAAAGGTTATCTGCACACTCTAGATCTGCAATTTCACCTGCTTTGAACGGAGATGTTAATGTACAGCAGTATTCCAGCCTAGAGAGAACAAGTGATTTGAAAAGGATCATCACTGGTTTGGCATCTCTTGTTTTGAACGTTCTCATTATCCATCCTATCATTTTCTTTACAGTTGTGATTGTGGCACTGTTGTGATCCTTGAAAGTGAGATCCTCAGCCATTACCACTTCCAGGTCCCTCACATTATTTTTTCGCTCTATTGTATGATCAGAGTTTGTAGTATACTCTGTTCTAGTTATTATCTCTTCCAGTTTTCCATAACGGAGTAGTTGGAATTTGTCTTCATTGAACATCATATTGTTTTCCGTTGCCCATTGGAAAACTTGGTTTATATCTTCTTGGAGGTTAACCGTGTCCTCAATACATGACAGTCTCATACAGATCCTAGTATCAATACATAGATCTATACATAGCGTTAAGATAAGGTACAATAAGGCTACACAGACACACACACACACATACACGGTCATGTGGACACATGCGAAATATTTTTTATTATTATTGTATGTGATGCTAATAGCACCTTGTCGCCTGTAGTTATGACTGCCTCATGACTAAGGTGACACGATAGTATGTCATATACCAATACATATGTGAATATCATGTGACTCAGGTGTTGCCATGTGACCAGGGATGCTACCACACTTAGAGACAAAAAGTTAAATACTTGCTCAGCATTTCCTGCTGCATATTTTTGCCAGCTGGTACTGTTCCCACGAATTTGTAAATAAGTGGCCTTGAGCGTTCTTTGAAGTTTGTTTTAGTTCATAAATGATCAGACAGTTGACGGGAGAGAAATTCATGCTAATGAATGATACTTAAATTACACTTATTTTCTCTATTACATTCACTATTTTCTTTATCAATAATTTATCTAGTGAAATTGAATTGATTAATAAATGTTTTATTTCTCTATAGAAACGATTAACATAGAATTATAACATATTATTGCATCAGATGCTTGTGTATCTCCATGGTAACCGTGGTCACATAATATGGTATTTCTGTGGTATGAGTATTTGAGTAGTTTACAATATGTATACATCTGCCACCACACAGACCTCGAGCCACAGACAGACAGCGATAGGCACTCATGTACATAGTGATTATTCCATCTCTCTCCCGGGCTTGGTCGTACATGGTTTCCCGGTGTTCAAAGACCTGGGACAAGCCTCCTACCATTCTTAATATTTATTTGATGTGGCAGTGTCAGAATACAATTTAAAAATTGACAGACATGTCTTAACTAAACACAATCAGCTCCTCGTAGATATTATGTAAAATAATTCAAGGCATTTGCAGGGTGTGTATTTAGCGTGTGTTTCAGGTGTGTTCAGGGTTACACTGCTTTCCTGGCATTGCCTTGTGTTATATGTCCTGGTTAATATAAAAATCATATGAAAACTCATAAAGAACAAAAAGCACAATACCGTGCCTATACACAGTACTTTGTAAATGGTCCAAATCGGACCGAAACGTCGTCGTAAGCCCTGTCTCCTATGTGAGGGTTATTTGTGTATGTGAAAACTCCATAAAAATCTATATTATTGCATATTTCGACGTACCACAATAGTTGGAGGTATTTTCTGATAAACTTTATTTAATTACTACCCTGACACTTTTTCTTGTGTTATAAACTGTTGTTCAACTCTCTCGACGTCCGTAAGTCTGTATATATTATTTAAGCTAGTATTGATATTTTGAGAGCAGTATTTGCCTATTAGGGTGTAAGCTTTCTGACAATTTGAGCGAGGTATGTGTTCCTCAAAGTATGACACCAGTCTGATCTGTCTAGTGAATACCTTACTATTTAATCATTATTATTATAGCCAAATAGATACAGTCTTGCCACTGCCAACAGTACACAGAAAGGACAGAACGCTGTCCTGTCTGTGTACTGTCTAGTGTGTACTTCCCTAGGCTATATTTATTCCTGGCACAGTCAGGCTTGTACAGTGCCTAGTGGATACTGCCCTAAAATCGTTCTATCAATGCCATAAGACTGTCATGGCACTTTTCTATATATTTCACATTAGTTTCTAGTGTCACTCTCCCCACGGGGTTATTGATCCCAACCGGAGTGGCAGATATATTTTTTATTTTTTTCATGGATCATTGATTTATGTTGATTTATTTCCCATAATGTCGTGGACAGTTAAGAAGTGTATTCTTGTAGCTGTACACTACCTAGTTAGGATTTCATACCTGTTATACAAATCTTAGGGTATACCAGGTCACTGGTTCCAGGAGGCGGGGTTATGTCACTGCCTCCCCTTATACTTTACTGGTTTTCACAATATATTTATGGGGTGGGATCTAAGGATCTTTGTACATAATTTATAATTATAAAGAATAATTCCTATCAACACTGACTGTACCCATGAAATATTAGTGAATTATACTCTTATTTTAAAATAATTTAGAGTATCTTTATATACATATATATATATATATATATATATATATATATATATATATATATATATATATATATATATATATATATATATATATATAATCAATAACTACACTGCACTAGCCAGGGTCGAACCCATGATACTTTTGCCCGCCTCATGATGAGCGAAAACACATCATGAGGCGGGCCAAAGCATTATGGGTTCGACCCCTGGCTAGTGCAGTATAGTTATTTATCAATACCACTCGTTCGTTCGATGGGAGACGGCCGACTTGTTGAAAAAAATAATATATATATATATATATATATATATGCTTTGCCCCGCCTTAGGGTGAGCGAAAACTCATAACGCTCTAGTCCATGGACCACACAATCCTGAAAAATAACGCACCCAGCCAAGCTAGGTGTTGTACCCGTCATCCGAGGACATACGGTGGTGTGGATGCTTCTAAGCTAATTTCATTCTCCTCCCTGTTTGGTGTACTAGCCCAACGAGCAGTATTTTATATTATTGTACCCACGAACTAGTGGTATTGATCAATAACAACACTGCGAATAGCCAAGGAGTCGAACGCATGCTGCTTTGGCCCGCCTCATGGTGAGCAAAAACTCATGACGCTCTAGTCCACGGGACCACACAATCCTCAAGAATGTTGTTATTAATCAATACCACTCGTTCGTGGGTACAATAATATAAAATACTGCTCGTTGGTCTAGTACACCAAACAGGAAGTAGAATGAAATTAGCTTAGAAGCATCCACACCACCGTATGTCCTCGGATGACGGGTACAACACCTAGCTTGGCTGGGTGCGTCATTCTTGAGGATTGTGTGGTCCCATGGACTAGAGCTTCATGAGTTTTCGCTCACCATGAGGCGGGCCAAAGCAGCATGGGTTCCACACCTTGGCTAATCGCAGTGTTATTATATATATATATATATATATATATATATATATATATATATATATATATATATATATATATATATATATATATAAACACTGATCTCTGGCCGACGGAGACTCGAACCTACGAACCTCATGACAAGGTACGCAGTGCTTTACCGACCGTACCACACTGGTCCAATACCTTGGCATCCAGCTTTCGCTAGACGTTATTCCAAGGCAGCCAGCTTTCAGGCAGGAAGGCTTACAGCTTTTCATCTCATCCCCTGCATGCATCGACACAACTAGAGATTTTTACAATGCTAGGAATTCGCAAGAGCAGGCGAAATATTCACAAACACTGATCTCTGGCAGGGGATGAGATGAAAAGCTGTAAGCCTTCCTGCCTGAAAGCTGGCTGCCTTGGAATAACGTCTAGCGAAAGCTGGATGCCAAGGTATTGGACCAGTGTGGTACGGTCGGTAAAGCACTGCGTACCTTGTCATGAGGTTCGTAGGTTCGAGTCTCCGTCGGCCAGAGATCAGTGTTTGTGAATATTTCGCCTGCTCTTGCGAATTCCTAGCACACCCACTTTTAGTACTTTTTAAAACCACTACTACTTCTACTATGCCTCCACTACCAGCATTACCACTAATTTTTCTTCCTCCCATTCTCCCGTCCCTGTCCACCTCGCCTATATATATTGGCTCATTCATTCTCTTCTGTCAGTGTGACTTGTGAATGGATCACTTGGACCGAAACGTTCTTTGGGTACATTATTATATGTGTATTTGGTTGGACTATAAAGGCATCATTTGTGCATAGTTTAAGTGGTATGAATTTACTCTGGATAAAATTTACAGCGTTGGGAGAATGAGTAATTTACTGGCTGAGTGAACACGCTGCTCAGCCTGACACCTCTGTGTCGTGACTCTGCTGGTGGTACGTGTGTTGTGACTCTGCTGGTGGTACGTGTTGTGACTCTGCTGGTGGTACGTGTGTCGTGACTCTGCTGGTGGTACGTGTGTTGTGACTGCTGGTGGTACGTGTTGTGACTCTGCTGGTGGTACGTGTCTTGTGACTCTGCTGGTGTTACGTGTCTTGTGACTGCTGGTGGTACGTGTTGTGACTCTGCTGGTGGTACGTGTTGTGACTCTGCTGGTGGTACGTGTTGTGACTCTGCTGGTGGTACGTGTTGTGACTCTGCTGGTGGTACGTGTGTTGTGACTCTGCTGGTGGTACGTGTGTTGTGACTCTGCTGGTGGTACGTGTGTTGTGACTCTGCTGTGGTACGTGTTGGGACTCTGCTGGTGGTACGTGTTGGGACTCTGCTGGTGGTACGTGTTGTGACTCTGCTGGTGGTACGTGTGTTGTGACTCTGCTGGTGGTACGTGTTGTGACTCTGCTGGTGGTACGTGTTGTGACTCTGCTGGTGGTACGTGTTGTGACTCTGCTGGTGGTACGTGTGTTGTGACTCTGCTGGTGGCACGTGTGTTGTGACTCTGCTGGTGGCACGTGTGTTGTGACTGCTGGTGGTACGTGTTGTGACTCTGCTGGTGGTACGTGTTGTGACTGCTGGTGGTACGTGTTGTGACTCTGCTGGTGGTACGTGTTGTGACTGCTGGTGGTACGTGTGTTGTGACTGCTGGTGGTACGTGTTGTGACTCTGCTGGTGGTACGTGTTGTGACTCTGCTGGTGGTACGTGTGTTGTGACTGCTGGTGGTACGTGTTGTGACTCTGATGGTTGTACGTGTGTTGTGACTGCTTGTGGTACGTGTTGTGACTCTGCTGGTGGTACGTGTGTTGTGACTCTGTTGGTGGTACGTGTGTTGTGACTCTGCTGGTGGTACGTGTTGTGACTGCTGGTGGTACGTGTGTTGTGACTCCTGGTGGTACGTGTTGTGACTCTGCTGGTGGTACGTGTGTTGTGACTCTGCTGGTGGTACGTGTGTTGTGACTGCTGGTGGTACGTGTTGTGACTCTGCTGGTGGTACGTGTTGTGACTCTGCTGGTGTTACGTGTGTTGTGACTGCTGGTGGTACGTGTGTTGTGACTGCTGGTGGTACGTGTTGTGACTCTGCTGGTGGTACGTGTTGTGACTCTGCTGGTGGTACGTGTGTTGTGACTGCTGGTGGTACGTGTTGTGACTCTGCTGGTGGTACGTGTGTTGTGACTCTGCTGGTGGTACGTGTGTTGTGACTGCTGGTGGTACGTGTTGTGACTCTGCTGGTGGTACGTGTTGTGACTCTGCTGGTGGTACGTGTGTTGTGACTCTGCTGGTGGTACGTGTGTTGTGACTGCTGGTGGTACGTGTTGTGACTCTGCTGGTGGTACGTGTTGTGACTCTGCTGGTGGTACGTGTGTTGTGACTGCTGGTGGTACGTGTTGTGACTCTGCTGGTGGTATGTGTCTTGTCGTGACTCTCCTGGTGGTACGTGTGTTTTGACTCTGCTGGTGGTACGTGTTGTGACTCTGCTGGTAGTACGTGTGTTGTGACTCTGCTGGTGGTATGTGTCTTGTCGTGACTCTCCTGGTGGTACGTGTCGTGGCGTGACTCTCCTGGTGATACGTGTGTTGTGACTCTGCTGTTCGTACGTGTATTGTGACTCTCCTGGTGCTGCGTACACCAGCCACGGTTATCACAAGCACCCGTCACGTACACTGCCATCGAACACGGACACCACGCCCATCATCACCATCCACGGACAACACTACCATCCAAGAACCTCATGTACACAACCGAGGAGCAACAGAAACCACGTACACAACCGCCAGCAACAGACACCACGTACACAACCACCACCCACAGACACCACGTACACAACTACCAGCCACAGACACCACGTACACAATCACCATCCACAGATAAAACGTACACAACCACCAGCAACAGACACCACGTACACAACCTCCAGACACAGACACTACGTACACAATCACTAGCCACAGACACCACGTACACAACCACTAGACACAGACACAACGTACACAACCACCAGCCACAGACACCACGTACACAACCACCAGCCACAGACACCACGTACAAAACCACCAGCCACACACACCACGTACACAACCACCAGCAACAGACACCACGTACACAACCACCAGCCACACACACCACGTACACAACCATCAAACACAGAAACTATGTACACAACCACCAGCAACAGACACCACGTACACAACCACCAGCAACAGACACCACGTACACAACCACCAGCCACAGACACCCCGTACACCAGCAGGAACCTAATGTACACAGCAGCCATTGACACCACGTACACCACCAGCCAAGAACCTCATGTACACTACATGCAGCACCACCATCAGTCACGGACACAGACAACAACACCAACAGTCACAGACAACACCACCAACAGTCACAGACAACACCACCAACAGTCACAGACAGCAACACCAACAGTCACAGACAGCACCACCAACAGTCACAGAGAGAGCACCACCAACAGTCACAGAGAGCACCACCAACAGTCACAGAGAGCACCACCAACAGTCACAGACAGCAAAGCCAACAGTCACAGACAGCACCACCAACAGTCACAGACAGCACCACCAACAGTCACAGACAGCACCACCAACAGTCACAGACAGCACCACCAACAGTCACAGACAACACCACCAACAGTCACAGACAGCACCACCAACAGTCACAGACAGCACCACCAACAGTCACAGACAGCAACACCAACAGTCACAGACAGCAACACCAACAGTCACAGACAGCAACACCAACAGTCACAGACAGTACCACCAACAGTTACAGACAGTACCACCAACAGTTACAGATAGCACCACCAACAGTCACAGACAGCACCATCAACAGTCACAGACAGCACCACCAACAGTCACAGACAGCACCACCAACAGTCACAGACAGCACCACCAACAGTCACAGACAGCACCACCAACAGTCACAGACAGCACCACCAACAGTCACAGACAGCACCACCAACAGTCACAGACAGCACCACCAACAGTCACAGACAGCAACACCAACAGTCACAGACAACAAAACCAACAGTTACAGACAGCACCACAAACAGTCACAGACAGCAACACCAACAGTCACAGACAGTACCACCAACAGTCACAGACAGTACCACCAACAGTCAGAGACAAAAACACCAACAGTCACAGACAGTACCACCAACAGTCAGAGACAAAAACACCAACAGTCACAGAGAGCACCACTAACAGTCACAGAGAGCACCACTAACAGTCACAGGCAGCACCACCAACAGTCACAGACAGCACCACCAACAGTCACAGACAGCACCACCAACAGTCATAGACAACACCAACAGTCACACACCACCAACAGTCACAGTCACAGACAGCACCACCAACAGTCACAGACAGCACCACAGTCACAGACAGCAACACCAACAGTCACAGACAGTACCGCCAACAGTCACAGATAGCACCACCAACAGTCACAGACAACGCCACCAACAGTCACAGAGAGCACCACCAACAGTCACAGACAGCACCACCAACAGTCACAGACAGCAACAATAGTCACAGACAGCACCACCAACAGTCACAGACAACACAACCAACAGTCACAGACAGCACCACAGTCACAGTCACAGACAGCAACACCAACAGTCACAGACAACCAAACCAACAGTTACAGACAACACCACAAAGTCACAGACAGTACCACCAACAGTCAGAGACAAAACCACCAACGATCACAGACAGCAACACCAACAGTCATAGACGGTACCATCAACAGAGACAAAACCACCAACATTCACAGACAGCACCACAGTCACAGACAGCAACACCAACAGTCACAGACAGTTCTACCAACAGTCAGAGACAAAACCACCAACAGTCACAAACAATCACAGACAGTACCACCAACAGTCACAGACAGTACCACCAACAGTCAGTCAACACCACCAACAGTCACAGACAGTTCCACCAACAGTCAGAGACAAAACCACCAACAGTCACAAACAATCACAGACAGTACCACCAACAGTCACAGATAGTACCACCAACAATCACAGACAGTACCACCAACAGTCACAGACAACACCACCAACAGTCACAGACAGCAACACCAACAGTCACAGACAATAAAACCAACAGTTACAGACAGCACCACAGTCAGTCAGAGACAGCACCACCAACAGTCAGAGACAGCAACAATAATTCGTACGTACAAGTGTTGTGGATGAATAAGATATAGTATATCTTAACTTCAGATATTTTTATCCCGATACGTAAATATGAAAATATTCTGAGAAATATTTAAACTTTTTAATGCAGAAAACTGTATAAAATGTAACACTTTTCTTTAAAATAATATTTTAATTCAAGATTGTCCTTATTCACGTCAATTCAACGTCAGAAAATATGTACATGTATATATGAGCTCCTTAAAATGTAACCTAGAGTACATATTGATGAGATGTACTGACTTTAATCCCCACTTGTGGAATTGAAGTATTCTTGGCTGGTGTGAATAGGTGCCATGGAACCTTTATGACCTTTGCATAGCCGATAAGATTTAAACTCAGTTATCCAACCAAAACGTAAAAATGATTGAAAATAATTAATTTATAAACTATGGATTGTAGGCTTCGTACACAGGCAGCCTCGAGATCAATTCACATCTAGTTTACGTGTGTTCATAGTGGTGAAAGAACAACGCTAAGTGGTGACGCCTTTTTTAAATGGTGTTAATCCTTCCATTGATAGGCCAGTGGATGCTTAATTAACCATTTAGCTGTGATTAAAGTGATATAGCCCCGTGTCAGGAGACACAGCGTGTGTTACCTGACGTAACTGATCTATTGCTGTTCTCCTCATACCCAGTCTGTTCTTTCTGTCGTATTCTAATAGGTAAGTTATCCCATCCCCCTCATTTGGCAGAATTCACTAACAGTATTTCTCACGCTGGCCGTCTCTCTCATACAAGTGCATTTCTTAAAATTTTCAGAATGGCTCTGTAGTGTATGTTTCCTATCATGACACTAGTATAGATTCTTCTTTATGAGTTCACTTGATAATTGATAATTGGCATGTCAAGCATGATATTGTGGCATGTCACGCATGATACTGTTGCATGTCAAGCGTGATACTGTTGCATGTCAAGCGTGATACAATAAAATGTCACATTAGTTGCATTTGTGTCCTTTTACTTAACATGATAAATGTTGCATGTCAGTCATGATAAATGTTGCATGTTAAGCATGATATATATTGCATGTCAAACATGGTATATGTTGCATGTCAAGCATGATACTGGTGCAATGTCAATCATTAGTATATATAGCTTGTCAAGAAAGGTATAAATTGCATGTCAAGCATAATATATATTGCATATTAAGCATGATAATTTTTAATTTCAAGCATGATGTATATTACATGTCTAGAATGATATATACTGCATATCAAGCGTGATCTATATTTCATGTGAAGCATGATATTATTGCATGTCAAACATGATATATATTGCATGTCCAGTGCAGCATACACCGAGTGCGTTACTGTTTATTCAGTGTTCACCACATAACCACTTGTTGTATTTCCTGTGTCATACAAGCTGGTTTTTATGGCAGTGCCGTTGCTGGGACCCTCAACTGTGTTGTTTGGCCTGCTGCAACCTACCCAAGAATCAAGACTTCTACAAAATTAGAACGATGCATTCTCGTCCTCAGCTAACCCCACGAGCGCCTAGCTGCTGGCACTTCTCTACGACTGTTGACACTCCTCTCCAGCGTTATTCTTCGCTTGTCCCGTCATCCCAGCTCACCCCATATGGGGGGGACTTACCTAAACTCTCTCTTGACCTCTCTTATTGTTTGGCTGCTACGTTTAAATGTCAGCCAGTCAAGGTGAGGGGCTGACTCCAGCCGTATTGACATTATACTTACACTCCTGGCGGAAGTCAGTTTCTCTCTAGCTCTATGGGTTATAAATCTGTAGCAGTGAGCGAACTCCTTATGCTCTCTCGCTCATTATTACTCTGATTTATACGTTATCTGCCTTCCTTGCTACTCTGTTGCACTCAGTACATGCTGTAAATATTAGTGGTAATGTACGGGTACTCAAAAACTACCCTTGATGTTTGTCTTTGCCTTTATTCTTTTGGTTTGTTTCTTGTCTGAAAACTTGACTCATGACCAGGTATTAGAGGCCTTTCATTTGTATCAGTGTTCGCAATATCAAACATGATATTGGTACATGTCAAGCACGCTATTTCTGCATGTCAATCACGCTATTTCTGCATGACAAGCACGATATTACTACATGTCTAGCACAAAATTACTACATATCTAGCACAATATTACTACATCTCAAGGACAATACTGAACTACAACTGTACACTCCCAAACTAGTAGTTTTATTGAAGCATGAGTTTAGCGCTTAGTTATGTTTATAATAATTATACTAATACTGACTCATGAAATTTTAATAACACGATCGGAAATAACTCAGGAAGAGGGCAGGACTCGAACACATGGCAAGCAAGTCTTAAAACTAGCAGGCCGGTGCTCTAACTACTCTGCCATGGTACAGTGGAGACACCACTGGCCTACTAGTTGAAACACTGGCTTGCCATGGGTTTAAATCCTACGCCTTTCGAAAGAGTTGTACTGTAATTTTACATGCGTCATATAACGGGAGTTTCAGCATTAGAGTTAGCATATTTTATGTATTTTTTTACAATTAAATATTGAGATTAAGGGCAATTTTAAATTTTAAATGGAGGCTTAAATTGTGAATCTGATTAAAATTTGTTCAAAATCTCGCTCATCTCGACCATCAGCTTTTATAAATACACGTGAGTCCACACACTGCTGTATCTTATGACGAGTGTCCACACACACTGCTGTATCTTATGACGAGTGTCCACACACACTGCTGTATCTTATGACAGTGTCACACACACTGCTGTATCTTATGACGAGTGTCCACACACACTGCTGTATCTTATGACGAGTGTCCACACACACTGCTGTATCTTATGACGAGTGTCCACACACACTGCTGTATCTTATGACGAGTGTCCACACACACTGCTGTATCTTATGACGAGTGTCCACACACACTGCTGTATCTTATGACGAGTGTCCACACAAACTGCTGTATCTTATGACAGTGTCCACACACACTGCTGTATCTTATGACGAGTGTCCACACACACTGCTGTATCTTATGACGAGTGTCCACACACTGCTGTATCTTATGACGAGTGTCCACACATACTGCTGTATCTCATAACATGTATCCACATAAACTGCTGTATCTCACAACATGTATCCACACACGTTGCTGTATCTCATAACATGTATCCACACACTCTCTCATAACATGCATCCACACACAGTGCTGTATCTCATGGTAATCTGTACCTTATAAAAGTGTTAATGTATACATACACCAGGTGGGACCGTGGTGTATTTCATAAATATACTTGATACAAGTGTTATTGTGTCCTGGCATCAGTAAACACTAGACTCTCCTGTTGGTATTTCCTTCAGTATAATGGCTGCTTCTGAAGTTTCTTGACACCCTTCCGTCTGTCTGTGTATGATCGTGCACCAGGCAGCGTCTGAGGTTCATGATCGTGCACCAGGCAGCGTCTGAGGTTCATGATCGTGCACCAGGCAGCGTCTGAGGTTCATGATCGTGCACCAGGCAGCGTCTGAGCTTCATGATCGTGCACCAGGCAGCGTCTGAGCTTCATGATCGTGCACCAGGCAGCGTCTGACTTTTATGATCGTGCGCCAGGCAGCGCCTGAGCTTCATGATCGTGCACCAGGCAGCGTCTGAGCTTCATGATCGTGCACCAGGCAGCGTCTGACCTTCATGATCGTGCGCCAGGCAGCGTCTGAGCTTCATGATCATGCACCAGGCAGCGTCTGAGCTTCGTGATCGTGCACCAGGCAGCGTCTGACCTTCATGATCGTGCACCAGGCAGCGTCTGACCTTTATGATCATGCACCAGGCAGCGTCTGAGCTTCATGATCGTGCACCAGGCAGCGTCTGAGCTTCATGATCGTGCACCAGGCAGCGTCTGACCTTCATGATCGTGCACCAGGCAGCGTCTGAGCTTCATGATCGTGCACCAGGCAGCGTCTGACCTTCATGATCGTGCACCAGGCAGCGTCTGACCTTCATGATCGTGCACCAGGCAGCGTCTGACCTTCATGATCGTGCACCAGGCAGCGTCTGAGCTTCATGATCGTGCACCAGGCAGCGTCTTACCTTCATGATCGTGCACCAGGCAGCATCTGAGCTTCATGATCGTGCACCAGGCAGCGTCTGAGCTTCATGATCGTGCACCAGGCAGCGTCTGACCTTTATGATCGTGCGCCAGGCAGCGTCTGAGCTTCATGATCGTGCACCAGGCAGCGTCTGAGCTTCATGATCGTGCATCAGGCAGCGTCTGAGCTTCATGATCGTGCACCAGGCAGCGTCTGAGCTTCATGATCGTGCGCCAGGCAGCGTCTGAGCTTCATGATCGTGCACCAGGCAGCGTCTGACCTTTATGATCGTGCATCAGGCAGCGTCTGAGCTTCATGATCGTGCACCAGGCAGCGTCTGAGCTTCATGATCGTGCACCAGGCAGCGTCTGACCTTCATGATCGTGCACCAGGCAGCGTCTGACCTCTATGATCGTGCGCCAGGCAGCGTCTGAGCTTCATGATCGTGCACCAGGCAGCGTCTGACCTTTATGATCGTGCACCAGGCAGCGTCTGAGCTTCATGATCGTGCACCAGGCAGCGTCTGAGCTTCATGATCGTGCATCAGGCAGCGTCTGAGCTTCATGATCGTGCACCAGGCAGCGTCTGAGCTTCATGATCGTGCATCAGGCAGCGTCTGAGCTTCATGATCGTGCACCAGGCACCGTCTGAGGTTCATGATCGTGCACCAGGCAGCGTCTGACCTTCATGATCGTGCACCAGGCAGCGTCTGACCTTCATGATCGTGCACCAGGCAGCGTCTGAGCTTCATGATCGTGCACCAGGCAGCGTCTGAGCTTCATGATCGTGCACCAGGCATCGTCTGAGCTTCATGATCGTGCACCAGGCAGCGTCTGACCTTCATGATCGTGCACCAGGCAGCGTCTGACCTTCATGATCGTGCACCAGGCAGCGTCTGAGCTTCATGATCGTGCACCAGGCAGCGTCTGAGCTTCATGATCGTGCACCAGGCAGCGTCTGAGCTTCATGATCGTGCACCAGGCACCGTCTGAGCTTCATGATCGTGCACCAGGCAGCGTCTGAGCTTCATGATCGTGCACCAGGCAGTGTCTGACCTTCGTGATCGTGCACCAGGCAGCGTCTGACCTTCATGATCGTGCACCAGGCAGCGTCTGACCTTCAGGAGCAAAACATATGTCGGCGAAAGACGATTCATCTGATTACTTGTTGATCAGGTGTTGTATACTTCGAGGGTCATCACCTGCGAGACCCGGTCTGAGTTCAGCTCTTCTGGTTGACAGCTTGATAGGTCAGGTTGTTTGTGTTAGCGGCAAGCAGTACTACGTATGTACTATAGCTCTGATTGATAAGGTACTGTCATGATGAGGTTATTAAATTCCTTCTTGCATATAGATTTCTTTTGGCAATTTCCCTCTATATATGAAAGTAGGGTGTTGAAAGGTCTTGGGCCCTTCACACTTACTGAGTTAATCCTTAGCACCGTCTGCCTAGCCTCTTCCTCTCGTAGGTAGTCATTTCGGAGTGAAAATTTGGAATCAGTCCAGCCAGTATTTACCCTGTGTAGATTATGAATAATTCTCGCTCGTGTTCCAAGGAGTACATTCTGAGGGACTCAGCCTTTCTCAGTAATTTAGGTATTTGACTGAACTAATACGAGCAGTGAGACTTCTCCATATATTTACCTGACCTTCATTTTGACCTGCTATATAAGAACATAAGAAAGAAGGAACACTGCAGCAGGCCTACTGGCCCATGCGAGGTATGGCTTAAGCCAATGCCCCGACCCAGCCAGGTCAGGTTACATTCACTTAAGGAAGGAGCACTGCATCTGACCTAGTAGCACAAGCTAGTCAGGTCCAACTCACACCCACCCACACCCACTCATGTATTTATCTAACCTATTTTTAAAACTACACAACGTCTTAGCTTCTATGACGGTACTCGGGAGTTTGTTCCACTCATCCACAACTCTATTACCAAACCAGTGCTTTCCTATATCCTTCCTGAATCTGAACTTTTCCAACTTGAAACCATTGCTGCGAGTCCTGTCTTGGCAGGATATTTTCAGCACGCTATTTACATCCCCTTTGTTTATTCCTGTTTTCCATTTATACACCTCAATCATATCCCCCCTAATTCTACGCCTTTCTAGAGAGTGCAGATTCAGGGCCTCAGTCTATCCTCATAGGGAAGATTTTTGATACATGGGATCAGCTTTGTCATCCTCCTCTGTACGTTTTCCAGTACATTTATAATATATATATATATATATATATATATATATATATATATATATATATATATATATATATATATATATATATATATATATATATATATATACAGTGGGACTCTTAGGGAACTGCTATGAATGGGACTGTCATCACAGGCTTGATATATCTTTCTTTTGATGGTTCTTGTTAGCCATTGTATAATTTTCCTTGCATTTGTGATTGTGATACTGATATGATATTTGAATGTAAGGTTTCCGACATCATTACTTTTAACATTTCTATTCAGTGGTTTGAATAACTTTCATTTCCTGTTCCACATTTTATTTCTTCATTTTTTTTCATAGCTCACCAGTGTGTTGTACACTCGCTAGTAACACTCGCTAGTAACACTCGCTAGTAACATATTTGATAGTAACACTAGCTAATAATGTTTTCATAAGTAGCACTTCTGACTACTCCAGACCAAGGATTTTATCATTTATACTTCCATTGGTTTTTCTCGAGGACAGTTGTTGAATACTTCTTTATTAGTTACCCCCTTTTTTAATATATACAGTGGTATCTCTACTTACGAGCTTAATTCGTTCCAGTCGGCTATTAAAGTGCCGATACCGAAGGAATTTGTTCCCATAAGAAATAATGAAAATTAGGTTAATCCATTTCAGACCCCCAAATATACACTTACGAAAGCACCTACAAAAATACACTTACATAATTGTTCGAGTTGGGAACTGCTCGTAAGTAGAACTACCACTGTATATATATATATATATATATATATATATATATATATATATATATATATATATATATATATATATATATATATATATATATTTGTGACCACGAATAAGTGGTATTTAATCAATAACAACACTGCGACTAGCCAAGGACTAAAACCCATGTCGTTTTGGCCCGCCTCATGGTGAGCGAAAATCACATGACGCTCTAACCCACAGAACCACTAAATCCTACATGAATCAAGCACCCAGCAGAGCTAGGTGTTTTACCTTGATCCGAAATCTAAATTGTTTCGTGTTCAGTACGTGCATTTGTGTTGGTAATTATCCATTCTTAAATCTCTCTCTCATCAATTTAGCTTTGTAAGTACAAATTTTCTTAAATCGTAACTTAAAGCAGATTTCTTGATTTGAATAACTGTGTGTGTTTGTGTGTATGTGTGTGTCTATGTGTGTGTGTGTGTACTCACCTAATTGTGGTTGCAGGGGTCGAGACTCAGCTCCTGGCCCCGCCTCTTCGCTGTCTGCTACTGGGTCTCTGCTCTCCCTGCTCCATGAGCTTTATCATACCTTGTCTTAAAACTATGTATGGTTCCTGCCTCCACTATATCTTTCTCTAGACTATTCCACTTCCTGACTACTCTGTGGCTGAAGAAATGCTTCCTGACATCCCTTTGACTCATCTGAGTCTTCAGCTTCCAGTTGTGTCCCCTTGTTTCTGTGTTCCCTCTCTGAAACATCCTGTCACTATCTACCTTGTCAATTCCCCGCAGTATTTTGTATGTCGTTATCATGTCTCCTCTGACCCTTCTTTCCTCCAGTGTTGTTAGTCCTATTTCCCTCAATCTTTCTTCATAAGACAGACCCCTGAGTTGTGGAACTAACCTTGTCGCAAACCTTTGCACTTTCTCTAGTTTCTTTACTTGCTTGACCAGGTGTGGGTTCCAGACTGGTGCTGCATATTCTAGTATGGGCCTGACGTACACGGTATACAGTGTCTTGAACGATTCCTTGTTAAGGTAACGGAACGCTAATCTTAGGTTTGCCAGTCGCCCATATGCTGCCGCAGTTATCTGGTTGATGTGTGCCTCCGGAGACGTGCTTGGCGTTATACTCACTCCAAGGTCTTTCTCCTTTGCCGAGGTTTGTAGCCTTTGTCCGCCTAGCTTGTACTCTGACAGCGGTCTTCTTTGCCCTTCTCCGATCCTCATGACTTTGCATTTGGAGGGATTGAATTCAAGAAGCCAATTGCTAGACCAGATGTCGAGCTTGTCCAGGTCTGTTTGCAGTCCTGCCTGGTCCTCTTCCGATGTGATTCTCCTCATTATTTTCACATCATCCGCGAATAGAGACACTTCTGAGTCTATCCCGTCCGTCATGTCATTTACATATACCAGGAATAACGCTGGTCCTAGGACTGACCCCTGCGGTACACCGCTCGTCACAGGCGCCCACTGTGATACCTCACCACGCACCATGACCCGTTGTTGCCTCCCTTTGAGGTATTCCCTGATCCATTCCAGTGCCCTTCCTGTTATACCTGCTTGTTCTTCCAACTTCTTTACTAATCTCATGTGAGGAACTGTGTCGAAGGCCTTCCTGCAGTCCAGGAAAATGCAATCAACCCACCCTTCTCTCTCCTGCCTTACCTCTGTTACTTTATCATAGAACTCTAGGAGGTTTGTTACACAGGATTTGCCTTCCCGGAATCCGTGCTGTCTGGTGTTTATTATCCTGTTCAGCTCAAGGTGTTCCACCATTCTTTTCCTGATGATTTTCTCCAGGACTTTGCACACTATACATGTAAGTGACACCGGTCTATAGTTTAGTGCCTCTTTTCTGTCTCCTTTTTTAAAGATGGGGACTACGTTGGCCTTCTTCCATACCTCAGGTAGCTGCCCAGTTTCAAGGGATGTGTTGAATATTATGGTAAGTGGCACACTCAGTACCTCAGCTCCTTCCCGAAGAACCCACGGGGAGATATTGTCCGGACCCATCGCCTTTGAGGTATTGAGGTCACTGAGTAACTGCTTCACTTCCTCCTCAGTTGTGTGTATGCCCTCTAGCACTTGGTACATCCCTTGTTGGTGACGAACACCGTCCTGTCTACCCAGCTGCCTTCCTTCCTCCATTGTGAATACTTCCTTAAACCTCAAGTTGAGCTCCTCACATACCTCTTGATCATTACTTGTGAGTTTCCCATCTTCTCTCCTCAGCCTTATCACCTGGTCCTTGACTGTTGTCTTCCTTCTGATGTGACTGTACATCAGTTTCGGGTCGGACTTAACTTTCGATGCTATGTCATTTTCGTACTGTTTCTGGGCCTCCCTCCGTACTTGTGCATACTCGTTTCTAGCTCTTCTACTAATCTCTTTGTTTACTTGGGTTCTTTGCCTTCTGTACCGTTTCCATTCTCTAATACTCTGAGTCTTTGCCTCCCTGCACCTTTGGGTAAACCAGGGGCTCTTTCTGGCCTTCCCATTTAATCCTTTGCCTCTGGGTATAAACCGTTCCTCTGCCTCCTTGCACTTTGCCCCTACGTATGTGTGTGTGTGTGTGCAAGAGAGATGGATGGGGAGAATATCCTGCCGAGGAGCCACCAACTAAGTTAAGATTTAAATTGAGTTTAGTGTGAGCGAGGATCATTTGTTTATGTGGCTGGAACCTGTCTTCCTCGTGACTACCTCCTCCTCCTCCTCCTCCCAACCTCCAACTCTCCACACTTTTCTTTCTTCCATTTCTCCTCTCCTCCCTTACCTTCTTAACCTCCCTCACCTCCTCACGTTTTAGGTTACTAAATTTGCCTTAGGCTTCGATTTCAAGATCTCTCAGCCTGAGTTGGGAGACTTCAGAAGTTTCAGCCTGAACTGGGAGACATCAGTATTGTCAACCTGAGCTGGGAGACTTCAGCAGTGTCAGCCTGAGCTGGGAGACTTCAGCAGTGTCAGCCTGGGAGACTTCAGCAGTGTTAGCCTGAGCTGGGAGACTTCAGTAGGACAAACTATTCTAGTCAATTTTCATCAGCTTCGGCAACATCAAAGGTTTCTTTCCAACATAGTTGAAGTTACCATCACCTGGGAATTACCATCTCTCAGGATAGCCTATCCAATACAGACCAGAAATAGAATTTTTATGAAGATATTTCCACTACGCCAGAGTAGGGGCAAGAGGAAAGAGAGGAAGGGGGAAGAAGAGGAATTTGAATTTCATAATACTATATCTAAATATATATATGTCGTGCCGAATATGTAAAACTTGCTATTTTGGCTTAAATAGAAACGTTCTTCTTGCCGAATAAAGCAAACGAAAATTTGTGTATGCAATAATTTCGCAAAAATCATTCTGAACCTAATGAAAATAATATATTTAATTGAGTTTGATTATTATTAAATTATTGTAAACTTATCTAAAATATATTTAGTTGGATTAGGCTAAATTAAATTGCGCTTGTTATAATAAGGTTAGGTAAGTTTTCTAAGGTTCTTTTGGTACAAAATTATTAATTTTTACATTAACATAAATGAAAAAAATATATATTTAAACGTATAAGAGAAAATTTTAGAAAGGACTTAATTTTAAATGAGTTCTTGCTAATTGACCATATATATATATATATATATATATATATATATATATATATATATATATATATGTGGGTTGTGAATGTTGCAACAAGGAGAAGTCTTGAGGCAGTGGAGGCAGTTATGATGTCATGTCTGAGGGCAATGTGTGGTGTGAATATAATGCAGAGAATTCGTAGTTTGGAGATTAGGAGGAGGTGCGGGATTACTAAAACTATTATCCAGAGGGCTGAGGAGGGGTTGTTGAGATGGTTTGGACATGTAGAGAGGGTGGAACGAAATAAAAATGACTTCGAGAGTGTATAAATCTGTAGTGGAGGGAAGGCGGGGGTAAGGGTCGGCCTAGGAAAGGTTGGAGGGAGGGGGTAAAGGAGGTTTTCTGTGCGAGGGGCTTGGACTTCCAGCAAGCGTGCGTGAGCGTGTTAGATAGGAGAAAATGGAGACAAATAGTTTTTAGGACTTGATGTGCTGTTGGAGTGTAAGCAAGGTAACATTTAAGAAGGGATTCAGAGAAACCGGCAGACCGGACTTGATTCCTGGAGATGGGAAGTACAGTGTCGGCAGATTTATAACTGTAGTTTAAGCATGCCTCTGGCAAGACATTGATGGAGTGAATGATGAAAGTTTTTCTTTTTCGGGCCACCCTGCATTGGTGGGAAACGGCCGATGTGTTAATAAATAAATAAGTAAATAAATAAATAAATTAATAAATAAATAAATATATATATATATATATATATATATATATATATATATATATATATATATCTGTTGCTCCCACTCTGTGATGATGGAACTGTCTTTCTAAAAAAAATTCATTTCTCCAGTGTATAGAATAGCTCTGCGGTAACGAAATATTTAAAGCTTCCTTAGCTGTGAACCTTTAAGGAAAAGCTTGACTATTGAAGTCTCCCAGCTCAGATTGACAAATTTTAATATGTTTATAAATTAGACCCATCTTGTGTGATGGGATATGACAGGGAAAATATGGCTAGTTATGTAGTATACTATGGGTGAATTTAGTTTTGCTAACAAAAAAAAAAAATTCAAATCACTCGCGTCCCCGCTCTTTCATCAGTCTTCAGATCGATGACACAAATGAGTTTTTCATGAATGAGACTCAAAACGCCGAAGAAACTTAAACAATTTCTGATGTACCCTTTCCCCATTTGACTCTGAAGCCATTGATAGCATGGCCTCTGCCTCCAGGGTCAGACTCCTGGCATTCCTATTCGTCAAATATTGCAAGAAACCACCATCTAGGGCCTTTAGTATTTTAGGGAAGAGGAGTCTGGACTCTGGTGTCGTCCCACAATCATTAAAAATTACTAGCACTGTTCCCACTTCACAAACATGGCAGTAGAGCAATCGCTATAAACAATAGATCTATAACACTAATATCACACTTCATCAAAATCTTTAAACGGGTTCTAAGAACCAAGATTGCCAATCACATAGAAACACAGCGGTTTTAAAAACCAGGAAATCCTATAATTTCTGACTAGTAATAACATGGTCTTGAATGCAATGTTAGACAAGCTAAATGCTGATGCATTATGCAACGATTTTTTTAAAAGCTTTTGATCAGTGCCCCATGGTGTGATAGAACAGTGTGTGAAAAATGAATAGCTAGAAAAGTGGACAGAGGGATATTTAATTTCTAAACAGAGCCCTGGGTGTTAGTAGTAAGCAGCATTAAGTCGGAGGCTACCACGGTGAAAAGTTCTGTTCCTCAAGGCACATTACTGGCCCCGCTTCTGTTTCTCATTCTTAAATCTTACATAGACAAGGATATAAATCACAGCGCTTTAACATCCTGATTCTCTGAAAGTGGCATCCAGTGAAGACTGAATTTTCAAGCAGATATATATTCTTGCAGTGGGCCACATGATGCTGAACGAGGAGAGGTGTCAATTGCTCCAGTGTGGAAGAATATGAGAAACGGAGTACAAGACAAATTCCTATCATTCAGTATAACGAAAGTTCCATGAGGCAGACTTGAGAGTGACAGTGTCAGAGGTTCTCACATTCAAGAATCACAACAATGTTGCTTTCGCTACCACAAGGAAAAATGATAGGGTGAACAACTAGATCGTTCAAAACAATAGATGCTAAGGTAATGATAATACTGCTCGTCATTTGTTCTCTCCAGGCTGGAATACTGCTGTATACTAACAGCCACCTTCAAATCAGAAGAGATTTCAGAGCTAGAAAAGGTACAGAGAACCTTGACTGCTTGTATAAATTCAATCAAACAACTGAACAACTGGAAATGGTTGAAGTCTCTTGAACTGTACTCTTTGAACGTAGGTGAGAAAGGTGCTTTATTATTTACAAGTGGAAAATCCTGGAGGTGTTGATCTCAAACTCTTCAACGCCCTTCTGGCACTCTTCGAGAGGGGACTTGTTAAGTCCCTCAAATCACTTCATGATCAGCCGGGTTGTTGTTTATACATTGGACTGCGTGCTGCCAGTACCAGCAGGTCAAGTCTAGGACTGGACAGCAGGGCCAATGCACCACGGAAGTGTCCCTACTCAACCACCTTCCTCCCTACTTTCCAACCCACCTGCCTTCCTCATTTACCCACCTGCTTCCCTCCTTTATCACCTGCCCACCTCCTTTACCCATCTGCCTCCCTCTCTCGCTTAAGCCTTCCTAACCAACCACCTCCCTCCCTCCCCTACCCATACTCCTCCCTCGCCTACCCACACTCCTCCCTCCCCTACCCACACTCCTCCCTCGCCTACCCACACTCCTCCCTCGCCTACCCACACCCCTCCCTCGCCTACCCACACTCCTCCCTCGCCTACCCATCCAGGTTTTCACCAGACCATCTCCCTATACGAATCTTCCATCCTTTTTTTTTTCACCCACCCTTCTCACTCTTGACCTTCTCACCTCCTTGCTGACCCAATCCGAAGAATTTCCCCAACGGAGGATTTCCTCAGCCCCGAAAAGATTTCATGAGTCCCAAAAACATTTTTTTTTTACCTAGAAGGATTTTCTCAATCTCGAAAGTTTTCCTCAATCCTGCATTATCCTGTGTATCTCGCAGGATTCCTTAAGACGCTGATGGATTCCTTCAGCCTATAAGGATTGCCTCAATTCCGAAATATATATATTTTTTTTCATTTCTGAAGGATCTCGTCAGTAATCCTTGACACTTTTCCTGGCTTTTGGCCGCTTTCAATAAAAATGATAATGGCATTTTCACTGCTTCTTCCAAATCCAATATCGACCATGAGCTGTCATTTCTGCAGCATGGAAGATGGTGACAGTGGAAGTAAGTTGGCAGGTGGTGACAGTGGAAGTAAGTTGGCAGGTGGTGACAGTGGATGTAACTGGGCAAGCGGTGACAGTGAATGCTGCTGGGCAGGTGATGATAGTGGACGTAACTGGGCAGGTGGTGTCAGTGGAAGTAGCTGGGCAGATGGTGACAGTGGATGTAGCTGGACAAGTGGTGACAATGGAAGTAACTGGGCAGGTGGTGTTAGTGGATGTAGCTGGATAGGTGGTGATAGTGGATGAAGCTGGACACGTGGTGACGGTGGGTTTACGTGGGCAAGTGGTGATACTCAACTGGGATAATTTAACTCCCTAGACTTTTGCGTGAGTGGGGTGTCGCTAGCTCGTCGGCGAGAGCATGCGACTCAAAATCGCACTGTCCAGGGTTCGATTACCTGTAACGAAAAAAAAACATGGCCAAGTTTCCTTACGCCCCTGTTCTTTCTGCTCACCTAGCAGTAAAAAACAGATAGTGTTAGCCGACAGTTGTTGGTCGCATCCAGTTAAAATGTATTTGAAAATTCCAGTGCTGCTGGAATGTCGTATCCTGTGGAAGAAAATTTTCCAGTCCTGTGTATAGGAGAACTCTAGTATTACTGAACGTCATTTACTGTGGAAAGCAGTGGTCCTGTGTAAGAAAAATAAAGTATCTGCTTGAAGTATTCAGGTGTTGAACAAACGGGTCTCGTATACTCAATGATGTTAGTGTTACTAAAACACATTCTAACTACTCTCCGATGTTTTTGGTCGGATAACCAGTGTTCGTCTTCATAGTAAATCGCCTTTTCCACGCGTCTTTACATTTAAAGAAGCTCCTAGATTTCTACCTACGTAATAAAACTGTTAGTAGACATATTGGGAGTTTTTTATTATTAAATAATCATACAATAAGACACTATTTCATGATGATTAAGACACATGTGCAACAGTTGGGTATCTTTATTGTTGAAACGTTTCTCCTACACAGTAGACTTCTTCAGTCAAATACAGAGGCAGTAGGTGTAGTAGTGAAGGTGACGTAATCAGTCCATCAACCAGGGTGTGCTGTTGCTGGTGCAGCGTTGTTGTTGCTGGTGCAGGCGTTGCTGCAACTGGTGCAGGTGTTGCTGTTGCTGGTGGTGGTGCAGGCGTTGCTGCTGCTGCTGGTGGTGCAGGCGTTGGTGGTGGTGGTGCTGGCGTTGCTGCTGCTGCTGGTGGTGCAGGCGTTGGTGGTGGTGGTGCAGGCGTTGCTGCTGCTGCTGGTGGTGCAGGCGTTGGTGGTGGTGGTGCAGGCGTTGCTGCTGCTGCTGGTGGTGCAGGCGTTGCTGCTGCTGCTGGTGCAGGTGTTGCTGCTGCTGGTGGTGGTGCAGGTGTTGCTGCTGCTGGTGCAGGTGTTGCTGCTGGTGGTGCAGGTGTTGCTGCTGGTGGTGCAGGCGTTGCTGCTGCTGGTGGTGGTGCAGGTGTTGCTGCTGCTGGTGTTACTGCTGGTGTTGCTGGTATTGGTGTGGAGCGCAGGTGCAACATCAACGTTAAAGCATATCATCTTTATTCGAAATTCCACTTTTGTAAAAAAAATGAGCTCAGCAAAATACGACGGATTTGCCTAGGAAAAAATGGTAATAGGAAAGTTGAAAATACTTCGAAAATAAATATCACCCTACAGACACAAGCACAAGCGCGCGCGCACGCGTAAACACACACACACACACACACACACAAACACACTCTCACTCACGCTCACACACTCTCACTCACACTCTCGCTCTCACTTACACTCACACACACACACTCACACTCTCATCCTCACACACACACACACACACACACACACTCACACTCTCATCCTCACACACACACACACACACTCACACTCTCATCCTCACATACACACACACACACACTCACACTCTCACTCTCACTCTCATACAAACACACACACACTCACACTCACTCTCACTCACTCTCACTCTCACTCTCACTCTCACTCTCACTCTCACTCTCATTCTCACTTTCACTCACACACACACAGGCAGACTCCATACATAGCTTTAAGAAGATGTATGATAAAGCTCATGGCGCAGGGAGAGTGACCCAGTAGCGGCCAGTGAAGAGGCGGGGCCAGGAGCTATGACTCGACCCCTGCAACCACAACTAGGTGAGCAACTAGGTGAGCACACACACACAGCCATCTCCCCACCCTACTAACACCCAGCCATCTCCCTACCCTACCATCACCCAACCATCTCCCTACCCTACCAACACCCAACCATGTTACCACCATACCAACACCCAACTCTACAAACACCCAACCCTCACCCAACCCTCTCCCCACCCTACACACACACACACACACACACACACACACACAGTAGGGGCCAGTGAAGAGGCGGGGCCAGGAACTATGACTCGACCCCTGCAACCACAACTACCTGAGTACACACACACACACACACACACACACACAACTGAGGAGGAAGTGAAGAGGCTACTAAACGAGCTAGATACCTCAAAGGCGATGGGGCCGGATAACATCTCACCATGGGTCCTGAGAGAGGAAGCAGAGGAGCTGTGTGTACCCTTAACAACAATCTTCAACACATCTATCGAAACAGGGCAACTACCTGAGGTATGGAAGACAGCAAATGTAGTTCCAATTTTTAAAAAAGGAGACAGGAACGTAGCACTAAACTACAGACCAGTGTCACTGACATGTATAGTATGCAAGGTCATGGAGAAGATAAACAGGAGAAGAGTGGTGGAGCCCCTAGAAAGGAATGATCTTATCAACGACGGCCAACACGGTTTCAGGGACGGGAAATCTTGTGTCACAAACCTACTGGAGTTCTACGACAGGGTGACAGCAGTAAGACAAGAGAGAGAGAGAGAGGTGGGTAGATTGCATATTCTTGGACTGTAAGAAGGCGTTTGACACAGTTCCACACAAGAGATTAGTGCAGAAGCTGGAGGACCAGGCAGGGGTAACAGGGAAGGCACTACAATGGATCAGGGAATACCTGTCAGGAAGACAGCAGCAAGTCATGGTACGTGGCGAGGTGTCAGAGTGGGCGCCCGTGACGAGTGGGGTTCCACAGGGGTCAGTCCTAGGACCGGTGCTGTTTCTGGTATTTGTGAACGACATGACGGAAGGAATAGACTCCGAAGTGTCCCTGTTTGCAGATGTGAAGTTGATGAGAAGAATTCAATCGGACGAGGATCAGGCAGAACTACAAAGGGATCTGGACAGGCTGCAAGCCTGGTCCAGCAATTGGCTCCTGTAGTTCAACCCCACCAAGTGCAAAGTCCTGAAGATTGGGGAAGGACAAAGAAGACCGCAGACGGAGTACAGTCTAGGGGGCCAGAAACTACAAACCTCAATTAAGGAAAAAGATCTTGGGGTGAGTATAACACCAGGCACATCTCCTGAGGCGAACATCAACCAAATAACTGCTGCAGCATATGGGCGCCTAGCAAAGCTAAGAACAGCATTCCGATATCTTAATAAAGAATCGTTCAGGACTCTGTACACTGTGTACGTTAGGTCCATACTGGAGTATGCAGCACCAGTTTGGAACCCACACCTAGCCAAGCACGTAAAGAAGCTAGAGAAAGTGCAAAGGTTTGCAACAAGACTAGTCCCAGAGCTGAGGGGTATGTCCTACGAGGAGAGGTTAAGGGAAATCGACCTGACGACACTGGAGGACAGGAGAGATAGGGGGGACATGATAACGACATATAAGATACTGAGATGAATTGACAAGGTGGACAAAGACAGAATGTTCCAGAGATGGGACACAGCAACAAGGGGACACAGTTGGAAGTTGAAGATTCAGATGAATCACAGAGATGTTAGGAAGTATTTCTTCAGTCACAGAGTGGTCGGGAAGTGGAATAGTTTGGGAAGCGATGTAGTGGAGGCAGGTTCCATACATAGCTTTAAGAAGAGGTATGATAAAGCTCATGGCGCAGGGAGAGTGACCCGGTAGCGGCCAGTGAAGAGGCGGGGCCAGGAGCTGTGACTCGACCCCTATAACCACAACTAGGTGATTACACCACACAAATACACACACACACACATATATCTACATTTAGCTAAAGAATGCAGTGGAACATAAAGTTCAATATTGATTAGTACAGTAGCTTAGGGACTTTCATGCATGCAGAATTATAAATAAATATTAAATTTTTAGGAATAAGTTCATGTGAGCTTTCATAAATTCGTGATTTTTTTAGCTTAATTAGCAGTATTATTGTAAAGTATACATTGTGTAGAGGCTTCCGGCGCTACCGTGAGGCCCTCATCATCGTGAGAAGCAGTGTGGGGGTCTTTTATTTTCTCTTACTTCACCTCTTTCTCTTCCCTTCTTCATTACCAGTTTCTTTGCTCCTTCTTCTTGCCCCACTTCTTGCTACTCCACTACTTCATCTTCAACCTAACCTCTCCAAGCTTTTTGTACTGTGTGTGTGTGTGTATGTATGTGTGTGTGAATGTATGTGTTAGTTACCATTTTGTAATAGGCACATGTCGATTAGACACTAGACCTGTTGTATGTATGTGTGTGTGTGTGTGTGTGTGTGTGTGTGTGTGTGTGTGTGTGTATGTGTGTGTGTCTCTCTCTCTCTCTGTGTGTGCGTGTGTGTCCTCTCTCTCCCTGCTCCATGAGCTTTATCAAACCTCGTCTTAAAACTCTGTATGGTTCCTGCCTCCACTACGTCACTTTCTAGGCTATTCCACTTCCTGACAACTCTATGACTGAAGAAATACTTCTTAACATCTCTTTGACTCATAGGAGTCTTCAACTTCCAATTTTTTTTTTTTTTTTTATTTTGTGTGTGTGTGTGTGTGTGTGTGTGTGTGAGTGTATGTGTGTGTGTGTTAGTTAGTTACCATTTTGTCCTAGGCACATGTCGATTAGACACTAGGCCTGTTGTATGTGTGTGTGTGTGTGTGTGTGTGTGTGTGTGTGTGTAAGGAAACACTTCGAAATGTTTCGGCCCCGCCGGGAATTGAACCATGCCATCGGGGCGTGCGTGCGTGCGTGTACTCACCTAGTTGTGGTTGCAGGGGTCGATTCACAGCTCCTGGCCCCGCCTCTTCACTGGCCGCTACTTTGTCACTCTCCCTGTGTCATGAGCTTTATCATGCCTCTGCTTAAAGCTATGTATGGAGCCTGCCTCCACTACATTGCTTCCTAAACTATTCCACTTCCCGACCACTCTGTGACTGAAAAAATACTTCCTAACATCTCTGTGATTCATCTGAGTCTTCAATTTCCAACTGTGTCCCCTTGTTGCTGTGTCCCATCTCTGGAACATTCTTTCTCTGTCCACTTTGTCAATTCTTCTCAGTATCTTATATGTTGTTATCATGTCCCCCCTATCTCTCCTGTCCTCCAGTGTCGTCAGGTCGATTTCCCTTAACCTCTCCTCGTAGGACATACCCCTTAGCTCCGGGACTAGTCTTGTTGCAAACCTTTGCACTTTCTCGAGCTTCTTCACGTGCTTGGCTAGGTGTGGGTTCCAAACTGGTGCTGCATACTCCAGTATGGGCCTAACGTACACAGTGTACAGGGTCCTGAACGATTCTTTATTAAGATGTCGGAATGCTGTTCTTAGGTTTGCTAGGCGCCCATATGCTGCAGCAGTTATTTGGTTGATGTGCGCCTCAGGAGATGTTCCTTGTGTGTGTGTGTGTGTGTGTGTGTGTGTGTGTGTAATAACCTGCTTGTAGCTACAGCAGCAGAGTTATGATAATGGTGTCCGGTTCCACTAGTTGTAGCATTTACAAATTCCTCCTTTAATAAATACCATTGGTCAATCAAGATATTTGAGAAGAAAAAGTTTATTCTGTCCTTTCCACTCCACTTAGTTTCCTAAATTTGCAACTGTAGCCTCTTGCTATCCGTGTTGCAGCTACTAAGAACTCTTTATCTACCCTTGAAGTCTTTTTTTAAGACCTTATATGTGGTTTTCATGCCTTTTTGTTTCCTCCTGTCTCTCTGTTCTGTGTATGAACATTTTCTAAATGATGTTTTTTTTCAGGTGTGGGCACCACACAACCGTACATATTACTATAAGTTATAAACAGCTTTCACCATCCATATATTTGAAAACTATTTTATAGTTCGCCTATGCTGCATGTAAGTTTATAAAAAAAATAATTTAGTATATGAATTTCGAAAATTCATTCATATGAATTTTCGGTAACAACACCTAGATGTCTTTCTCTATCTGATACTTTCAATATTTTGTCACAGTTTGTATTCTGTATGTGGCCTGATTTTACTTTCTCCATTTCTGTTACATAACATTTATCTACTTTAAATTTCATCATCCATCTATCACTCCATGTGCTCAATATATCCAGATAATCTTTTAAATTTTATAGTCTTTTTAATTTTACATAAGATTTTGAACCATTTAAGAACATACTCATATATTTTTATATTCCTTCCGATTAATCATGTATAAATTAAAAACATTAATGGGGCAAGTAAAAAACCTTGTGGCACCTCACTTATAACATTTCCCATAGAGATGTTTTTACTTTTAAACTTTCAAATTTTCTCTCAGCCAAAAAAGTCTCTGATCCATTGAAATAATTTACCTTTATTTCCACCAATATTTTGCAGTTTCCATGTTTGTCTTACAAGGGAACTCTAAAGCTTTCTTAATGTCAAGGTAAACACAGCCTGCCCATCCACTTCTTTCTTAAACAATTTCCGGAACTCTGCCATAAAAACTTAACAGATTTGATATAAATGAATGTGCAGACCGTAAAGTCAAATTATTCTACCACTTAGTATATCATTATTCTCTGTGTTAAATCACTTCAATGGCTTTCTCCAATAACTTTACCACAACACGTGTAAACAACAAGGGACTATACGTAGACACAATATTTGTTGTCTTCCATACGTTTACTCATTTTACCTTCTTGTAGTGAAATTCTAAAAAAAAATCCAAAACTGCATAACCTGACTCATATGCACATTGTTTTAAGAGAAGAGGTGCTATCCTGTCTGGTCCTATAGTTTTTTAATCAGCATCTAGTAACAATTTCTTCCTCTTTATTTATTTCGTTATCCTCTAGTTCAGATATTTGTTACTGGAATCTCCTGTATGAAAAAAATATTTTTTGAATACACTCTGAAACTTTTTTTTCATTGTTTCTCACATTTCCTCCTCTACCTCGGTGATTTCTCTGTTGTCATTTACTTTTTGCATTTTGTCTATAACATTCAGCTTTCAAAATGTCTTTTTTCCTCTCTTTTAACATTTGCATATTAATTTCTTTAGTATTCCATATTGTATTCCTATTTTGAATAAACTAATTGTATTTTCATACACACTACGTAAATGTACAGGTTAGTTATATCTGTCCCTTGTAGTATACTATTCCATTTATTTTTTCTAAAATACTGCTTTAAAGCATTATAATTATATTCCTTACAATATAATCGTTCATGTTTGAAATATTTTTTTTATCTCCGAAGTCATATTTCCCTGTATGTTATTTACAATAGAATATGTTGAAAATTTCCTCCACTGTTTGAGTGAACACTAAATTACCTCCACTGTTAGAGTGAACACTAAATTAAATCCACTGTTAGAGTGAACACTAAATTACCTCCACTGTTAGAGTGAACACTAAATTACCTCCACTGTTAGAGTGAACACTAAATTACCTCCACTGTTAGAGTGAACACTAAATTACCTCCACTGTTAGAGTGAACACTAAATTACCTCCACTGTTAGAGTGAACACTAAATTACCTCCACTGTTAGAGTGAACACTAAATTACCTCCACTGTTAGAGTGAACACTAAATTACCTCCATTGTTAGAGTGAACACTAAATTACCTCCACTGTTAGAGTGAACACTAAATTACCTCCACTGTTAGAGTGAACACTAAATTACCTCCACTGTTAGAGTGAACACTAAATTACCTCCACTGTTAGAGTGAACACTAAATTACCTCCACTGTTAGAGTGAACACTAAATTACCTCCACTGTTAGAGTGAACACTAAATTACCTCCACTGTTAGAGTGAACACTAAATTACCTCCACTGTTAGAGTGAACACTAAATTACCTCCATTGTTAGAGTGAACACTAAATTACCTCCACTGTTAGAGTGAACACTAAATCTAATATTGGCGTTGCGGTGCTGCCTCTCATTATTGTCATTTCATTTATTTGTTGATTAAAAAAAAACTGTCATATTGGAAAAACCTATTGACCATTTATTTGCAGTTACAGCCTCATAGGCTGCTTATCTATTTATAATTAAAATATCCAAGTACAATAACCGTTTCTTTATCACAGTCACTTTTCATCAATAGTTCACTAAGGATATTATGAATCTCCTCTCTTATCCTACTGAACTCTTCTCTTTGGCGAGGATGGGAGGGTAGTGGCGAGGGTGGGAGAGTAGTGGTGAATGTGCGAGGGGTAGTGGCGAGGGTGGGAGGGTAGTTGTGAGGGTGTCAGTGTAGCGGTGAGTGTGCGAGGGGTAGTGGCAAGGGTAGTGGTGAGTGTGAGAGTGTAGCAGTGAGTGTGAGAGTGTAGCGGTGAGTGTGGGAGGGTAGCGAAGAGTGTGGGAGGCTAGAGGTGTGTGTGCGAGGGTAATGGTGAGGGTGGGATGGTAGTAGTGAGTGTGGGAGGGTAGTTGTGAGTGTGGGAGGGTAGTTGTGAGTGTGGGAGGGTAGTGGTGAGGATGGGAGGGGTAGTGGTGAGTGTGCGAGGGGTAGTGGCGAGGGTGGGAGGGTAGTGGTGAGTGTGCGAGGGTAGTGACGGGGTGGGAGGGTAGTGGTGAGGGTGGGAGTGTAGCGGTGAGTGTGGGAGGGTAGTGGTGATGATGGGATGGTAGTGGTGAGGGTGGGATAGTAGTGGTGAGGGTGGGATGGTAGTGGTGAGGGTGGGATTGTAGTGGTGTGTGGGATGGTAGTGGTGAGGGTGAGATGGTAGTGGTGAGGATGGGATGGTAGTGGTGAGGGTGACATAGTAGTGGTGAGGGTGAGATGGTAGTGGTGAGGGTGAGATAGTAGTGGTGAGGGTGAGATGGTAATGGTGAGGGTGAGATAGTAGTGGTGAGGGTGAGATGGTAGTGGTGAGGGTGAGATAGTAGTGGTGAGGGTGAGATAGTAGTGGTGAGGGTGAGATGGTAGTGGTGAGGGTGTGATAGTAGTGTGAGGGTGGATGTAGTAGTGAGGGTGAGATGGTAGTGGTGAGGGTGGGATGGTAGTGGTGAGGGTGGGATCGGAGTAGTGGAGGAGGTGGGAGAGTAGTGGTGAGAATGGGAGAGTAGTGGTGAGGGTGGGAGAGTGGTGAGGGTGGAGAGTAGTGGTGAGGTGGGAGAGTAGTGGTGAGGGTGGGAGAGTAGTGGTGAGGGTGGGAGAGTAGTGGTGAGGGTGGGAGAGTAGTGGTGAGGGTGGGAGAGTAGTGGTGAGGGTGGGAGAGTAGTGGTGAGGGTGTGGAGTGTAGTGGTGAGGGTGGGAGAGTAGTGGTGAGGGTGGAGAGTATGGTGAGAGTGGAGAGTAGTGGTGGAGAGTGGGAGAGATGGTGAGGGTGGGAGAGTAGTGGTGAGGGGGAGAGTAGTGGTGAGGGTGGGAGAGAGTGGTGAGGGGGGGAGAGTAGTGGTGAGGGTGGGAGAGTAGTGGTGAGGGTGGGAGAGTAGTGGTGAGGGGGAGAGTAGTGGTGAGGGTGGGAGAGTAGTGGTGAGGGTGGGAGAGTAGTGTGAGGGTGGGAGAGTAGTTGTGAGGGTGGGAGAGTAGTGGTGAGGGTGGGGAGAGTAGTGGTGAGGGTGGGAGAGAGTTGTGAGGGTGGGAGAGTAGTGGTGAGAGTGGAGAGTAGTGGTGAGGGTGGGAGAGTAGTGGTGAGGGTGGGAGAGTAGTTGAGGGTGGGAGAGTAGTGGTGAGTGTGGGAGAGTAGTTGTGAGGGTGGAAGAGTGGAGAGTAGTGGTGAGGGTGGGAGAGTAGTGGCGATAGTGGGAGAGTAGTGGTAAGGGTGGGAGAGTAGTGGTGAGAGAGGGAGAGTAGTGTTGAGGGTGGGAGAGAGTGGTGAGGGTGGGAGAGTAGTGGTGAGAGTGGAGAGTAGTGGTGATGGTGGGAGAGTAGTGGTGAGGGTGGAAGAGTAGTGGTGAGAGTGGGAGAGTAGTGGTGAGGGTGGGAGAGAAGTGGTGAGAGTGGGAGAGTAGTGGTGAGGGTGGGAGAGTAGTGGTGAGGGTGTGAGTGTAGTGGTGAGGGTGGGAGAGTAGTGGTGAGGGTGGGAGAGTAGTGGTGAGAGTGGGAGAGTAGTGGTGAGAGTGGGAGAGTAGTGGTGAGGGTGGGAGAGTAGTGGTGAGGGTGGGAGAGTAGTGGTGAGGGTGGTAGAGTAGTGGTGAGGATGGGAGAGTGTTGGTGGGGGTGGGAGAGTAGTGGTGAGGATGGGAGAGTGTTGGTGGGGTGGGAGAGTAGTGGTGAGGATGGGAGAGTGTTGGTGGGGTGGGAGAGTAGTGGTGAGGGTGGGAGAGTAGTGGTGAGGGTGGGAGAGTGTTGGTGGGGGTGGGAGAGTAGTGGTGAGGGTGGGAGAGTAGTGGTGTGGATGGGAGAGTGTTGGTGGGGTGGGAGAGTAGTGGTGAGGGTGGGAGAGTAGTGGTGAGGATGGGAGAGTAGTGGTGTGGATGGGAGAGTGTTGGTGGGGGTGGGAGAGTAGTGGTGAGGGTGGGAGAGTAGTGGTGAGGATGGGAGAGTAGTGGTGTGGATGGGAGAGTGTTGGTGAGGGTGGGAGAGTAGTGGTGAGGATGGGAGAGTGTTGGTGGGGGTGGGAGAGTAGTGGTGAGGGTGGGAGAGTAGTGGTGAGGGTGGGAGAGTGTTGGTGGGGTGGGAGAGTAGTGGTGAGGGTGGGAGAGTAGTGGTGTGGATGGGAGAGTGTTGGTGGGGGTGGGAGAGTAGTGGTGAGGGTGGGAGAGTAGTGGTGAGGATGGGAGAGTAGTGGTGTGGATGGGAGAGTGTTGGTGAGGGTGGGAGAGTAGTGGTAGGGGTGGGAGAGTAGTGGTAGGGGTGGGAGGGCAGTATTTGTTTACATTTCAAATTTATTTAAAGGGAAAAGTCTTTAAACAAAGTTCATAATGTACGAGTGTAGTATAAATTCTATAGTTAATGCAATGCAATATGTATAGTTTTTCTACATTGTTTTATATATAAATACAATTGAAAAAACAATTGACACAACAATTACGTATACTTATCATACTTATTGTATACACGACACAGTGTTTACTAACAATTATTATTACTACAAAATATCTACTATGTAGCAGCTAGAATAACAAGTAGGGTATTGAGAGGTGGGAGGGGTTGTGAGGGATGTAGGAGAGAGGTGAGAGATATTTAGAATGATAAGTTATGATAGAATTAGAGGATAATTCTAATTCTAATGTGGAAGCGTTAATTCGTACGGTTATAAAGCGCTTGGGAAATGGCAGGCAATCAGGTTTGATGAAAGTGGAAGGCAAATTGATTCCCTTGATCAAGAGCCCTTGACCAGCATCAGGGCAGCATCCCCTGAAGGGAAAATTAGGGAAGGTAGGACAGGGAGAGGTATATAGGAGCCCGCTGGTTGCCTCTTATTGTGCACAGTTTGGGGTGTTACCTTATCTCCTGGCTAATTCCTCTCACTCTATTATGCTCTTCCATCCTTCCATCGTCTTCGTTTCTTGCTTATTGGTTTCTCTTTTCTATATTAAAAAAACTGTCAACTTGGTTATATTGCTTTGATCATCTTCGTCATTGATTGAGCAGATCCTTGGTGTTCCAAGATTCTATCTCTCTTATAGTTCTCTACACTCCGCCTCCAATAACATAACTTCTCACCTTTATTTATTTATTTATTTATTTATCTATTCTTTATTTCAAATAATGTTTCGGTTCTAATCCAACGTTATGGTCTACTGTGCTCTCTCTTGTGATCTTACAATCTACTGAACTGTCCCTTGTGATCTTACAATCTACTGTGCTGTCTCTTGTGATCTTACAATCTACTATGCTGTCTCTTGTGATCTTACAATCTACTGAGCTGTCTCTTGCGATCTTACAATCTACTGAGCTGTCTCTTGTGATCTTACAATCTACTGTGCTGTTTCTTGTGATCTTAAAATCTACTGTGTTGTCTCTTGTGATCTTACAATCTACTGTGCTGTCTCTTGTGATCTTACAATCTACTATGCTGTCTCTTGCGATCTTACAATCTACTGAGCTGTCTCTTGTGATCTTACAATCTACTGAACTGTCTCTTGTGATCTTACAATCTACTGTGCTGTCTCTTGTGATCTTACAATCTACTATGCTGTCTCCTGCGATCTTACAATCTACTGAGCTGTCTCTTGTGATCTTACAATCTACTGTGCTGTCTCTTGTGATCTTACAATCTACTGTGCTGTCTCTTGTGATCTTACAATATACTGAGCTGTCTCTTGTGATCTTACAATCTACTGAACTGTCTCTTGTGATCTTACAATCTACTGTGCTGTCTCTTGTGATCTTACATTCTTCTGTGTTTTGTGATCTTCCAATCTACTGTGCTGTCTATTGTGATCTTACAATCTACTATGCTGTCTCTTGGGATCTTACAATCTACTGTGCTGTCTCTTGTGATCTTACAATCTACTGTGCTGTCTCTTGTGATCTTACAATCTACTGTGCTGTTTCTTGTGATCTTAAAATCTACTGTGTTGTCTCTTGTGATCTTTCAATCTACTGTGCTGTCTCTTGTGATCTTACAATCTACTATGCTGTCTCTTGCGATCTTACAATCTACTGAGCTGTCTCTTGTGATCTTACAATCTACTGAACTGTCTCTTGTGATCTTACAATCTACTGTGCTGTCTCTTGTGATCTTACAATCTACTATGCTGTCTCCTGCGATCTTACAATCTACTGAGCTGTCTCTTGTGATCTTACAATCTACTGTGCTGTCTCTTGTGATCTTACAATCTACTGTGCTGTCTCTTGTGAGCTTACAATATACTGAGCTGTCTCTTGTGAGCTTACAATCTACTGAACTGTCTCTTGTGATCTTACAATCTACTGTGCTGTCTCTTGTGATCTTACAATCTTCTGTGTTTTGTGATCTTCCAATCTACTGTGCTGTTTATTGTGATCTTACAATCTACTGTGCTGTCTATTGTGATCTTACAATCTACTGTGCTATCTATTGTGATCTTACAATCTACTGTCCTGTCTATTGTGATCTTACAATCTACTGTGCTGTCTATTGTGATCTTACAATCTACTGTGCTGTCTCTTGTGATCTGTTGACGACCTTCTCTACATCTGCGAGGTGACAGGAATCTGCTCTCTCTCTCTCTCTCTCTCTCTCTCTCTCTCTCTCTCTCTCTCTCTCTCTCTCTCTCTCTCTCTCTCTCTCTCTCTCCCGGGGCCTTTTCTTTAATTGTTCTTGTTTTTCCTTTTTATGCAGTTGTACGCGTTCGTGTTTGTATCGTTCATTCCTATGTATATGTCCGACTATTTATTATACATCTGATACAAAATATAAAATATATGTGTTGCCTTCTGGTTTGTGACCTCCTGGCCTCTTGGCCCTCCTGGTTAGCACCCGACCTAACAAGAATAATTAAAATTCTCAACCCTCGTTAGCCCACGGCATTTTTCAGCTGAGTGTTGGTGGGGCAAATTGCTGCAGGTTGCAATTTATTGCAGAGATGGTGGTGGTGGTTGGGGTAGATGGTGGTTTAGCGGGTCGTGGTAGTAGTGGTTGAATGTGGGTGGTGGTAGATGGTTGTGGTGTAGACTGGGATGGGTGCTGGAGATTGATGCTGTGGTAGTTGTACATAAGGTATGGTTGTGGTGGTGTATGGTTGGTGGTAGACAGTGACCAAAGGGATGGAGTGGAATGATAGTAGAGGTGTGGGATGGAGTGGGATGATAGTAGAGGTGTGGGATAGAGTGGGATGATAGTAGAGGTGTGGGATGGAGTGGAATGATAGAAGAGGTGTGGGATGGAGTGGGATGATAGTAGAGGTGTGGGATGGAGTGGGATGATAGTAGAGGTGTGGGATGGAGTGGAATGATAGTAGAGGTGTGGGATGGCAGGGAGATAGTGGTGTTAGTTGTCAAAGGCACTTGTCGATAGAAACGACCTATGTATGGTGTTCTCACCTATATGTGGTTGCAGGGGTCGATTCACAGCTCCTGGACCCGCCTCTTGGCTAGTCGCTACTAAGTCATTCTCTCCCCTCTCCATGAGCCTTATCATACCTCTTCTTAAAGCTATATATAGATCTTGCCTCCACTACTTCACTCTCCGGATTATTCTACTTCTTGACAACTCTAAGGCTAAAGAAATACTTCACAACATCCCTATAGCTCTTTGTGACCACTTGTTCCTGTGTCCCATCTCTGAAACATTTTAGCCCTGTCCACCCTGTGTGTACTTACCTAATTGTAGTTGCAGGGGTCGATTCATAGCTTCTGGCCCCGGTGTGTGTGTGTTAGTTACCATTTTGTCCTAGGCACATGTCGATTAGACACTAGGCCTGTTGTATGTATGTGTGTGTGTGTAACGAAACACTTCGAAATGTTTCGGCCCCGCCGGGAATTGAACCCGGGCCCTCCGTGCGTGAAGCAAGAGCGCTAGCCACCATGCCATCGGGGCGTGTGTGAGTGTGTGTGTGTGTGTGTGTGTGTGTGTGTGTGTGTGTGTGTGTGTGTGTGTGTGTGTGTGTTTGTGTGTTGGTGTGTAGGTATCAGAGTGCTGCTCTGGGTAGGGCACAGCTGTTAATTAGGTACCCGCATCATGCAAGACTAGTGGGGCTTGGTCTGGTGAGAGTAAAGTCTATGGTATACCATCTCCAGGTTTTGTTATGTATGTGAAGCAGCTGAAGTAGTGATCCAAGAAAGTATTCTCTACCTTCTTCGAGTACTCGGTAAGAATCATTTTCTACGATCCCGTCTTCTTTATTGCAATAAGACTCATCCTGTCTTACAAGATGCATCATCTTAGTTCGCTGGTCATATTTTCCTAATTATACATATAATGAACAAATTAACCACAGCGAGGCCTGGTCATGGTCCGGACAAGGGGGGGAGTGTTGACCCCCTGGAACATCCCCCAGGTAATGATGGATGGGGGGGGGGGCAGGATGACTTACTCAAGGCACCTTTCCCATAGCAAAGCAAAACATCGTCAGAAGCAATGCAATATGGAAATTTAAATGCAAGTGATCCCAAGCAGGTGTGTCTGTCGACACGTCCCAGTTGGCTCTTTCTTTCCTAGCTGGGACGTGTCGACAGACACAGCTATATATCACTTTACATATTGCATTGCTCCTGACGAAGCGTTGCTTTTCAACGCGATAAGTGCCTTGCAATAGTCATCCCGTTTCCCCGTGGTTACTCTGCATTATTGATTTCTCGTTTTCAATTGTTGCAGTATATAATGAAAAACTTTATAAATCTTTATAAACACTTAAATCATGGTTTAAGATAGTTATTAAATCATTATTTTATGAAAATATATAATAGAAAAACATGTCTTGTTAGTCAAGTTAGAACTCAGGTTCTAGTTAGTCCTCTGGTTTAACCTCTAGTTTGACCTCTAGTTAGTCTTCTAGTTAGTTCCTCAGATTAGTCCTCTAGTTAGTCTTCGAATTAGCCTGAAATTAGTTCAAGTTAGTCCGTCAAGTTAGTCCATCGAGTTAGTCCATCAAGTTAGTCTTTCAAGTTACTTCATCAAGTTAGTCCATAAAGTTAGTCCATCAAGTTGCTTCAAATTAGTTCATCAAGTTATCTCATCAAGTTAGTCCATTAAGTTAGTCCATTAAGTTAGTTCATCAAGTTAGTTCATCAAGTTAGTTCATCAAGTTAGTCTATCAAGTTAGTTTATCAAGTTAGTTTATCAAGTTAGTTTATCAAGTTAGTTCATCAAGTTAGCTCATCAAGTTTGTCAATCAAGTTAGTCCATCAAGTTAATTTATCATGTTAGCTCCTCTAGTAAACCCACTCGAGGCTAGTGCCAGTAAACTACAGGTTAGTCTTCATCTCGTGTGTTTTCAGGATGAGTCAATGATGCTGTTGCTTGCCAGATGCAACTGATAGAATATTCGACTCACACGGGTCACGTGTTGAGTTTATTCGACTTTCCCACGAATCACGTTTTGAATATATTAGATTCACACACTGACCACATGTTAAGTATATTCGACTGTCAAAATAATCACATTTTTAATTTATTCGACTCTCACAGTAGTCAAATTTTTAGTATATTTGACTCTCACAGTTGTCAAATTTTGAGTCTATTTGACTTTCATAGTAGTCATATTTTGAGTATATTCGACTCTCACGGAGGTCTCCTTAAGCCATGATTCGACAGGTTCTGTTGATGGCTTGTCTGTCTCTCACACAAGTCACGTTTTGAGAATATTCGACCAACTGGTCCAGTAATTCCCGTTATATTGACATGGGTAATTGACATGTTGAACAAATTTACTTTATAGGTTTTCATCAGGCTGAAAAAATATGAAATTTTTGATGCACTGTATAGATCAAATATTACTTTTTTCTAATGTAGTTTTTTTTTTTTTAAACAAGCCAACTGGGATGAGCCTGGAGGTAAAGCCACATGAAACACTGGCTGTGTTTGTTTTGCACAAGCCACAGAACACAATGGCTGTGTTTGTGTTGTGCAAGCCACGAAACGTGGTGACTGTGTTTGTATTGCACAAGCCACAGAAAAGTGGCTGTGTTTTTGTTTCTGTTGCACAAGCGACAGAACTTTGGCTGTGTTTGTGTTTGTTGTACAAGCCACAGAACAGTGGCTGTGTTTGTTGCACAAGACACAGAACAGTAGTTGTGTTTGTGTTTGTTGCACAAGTCACAGAACAGTTGCTGTGTTTGTGTTTGTTAAACAAGTCGCAGAACAGTTGCTGTGTTTGTGTTACACAAGTCACAGAACAGTTGCTGTGTTGTGTTGCACAAGTCACAGAACACACCTGCTGAGTTTTGGTCTCTTTCTATCTATCTATCTATCTATTTCTTTAAGCCTTTCCCTATGCTTGGATATTTATTTACAGATAACCAGGTTTTTTAATCAAGAGAGTATTCATATACATGTACATATTTAGCAAAACAGATGTTCTTGAGGCTAGTTAGATCTGAGAGTGAGGTGCTCGTAGCTGCTAGTTCTGAAAGTGAGGCGCTCATACCTGCTAGTTCTGAAAGTGAGGCACTCATACCTGCTAGTTCTGAAAGTGAGGTGCTCATACCTGCTAGTTCTGAAAGTGAGGCGCTCATACCTGCTAGTTCTGAAAGTGAGGCACTCATACCTGCTAGTTCTGAAAGTGAGGCACTCATACCTGCTAGTTCTGAAAGTGAGGCGCTCATACCTGCTAGTTCTGAAAGTGAGGCACTCATACCTGCTAGTTCTGAAAGTGAGGCACTCATACCTGCTAGTTCTGAAAGTGAGGCGCTCATACCTGCTAGTTCTGAGAGTGAGGTGCTCATACCTGCTAGTTCTGAAAGTGAGGCGCTCGTACCTGCTAGTTCTGAAAGTGAGGCACTCATACCTGCTAGTTCTGAAAGTGAGGCTCGTACCTGCTAGTTCTGAGAGTGAGGTGCTCATACCTGCTAGTTCTGAAAGTGAGGCACTCATACCTGCTAGTTCTGAAAGTGAGGCGTCCTGCTAGTCAGTAGTTGTTTCTGAAATGTGAGGTGCTCGTAGCTCTAGTTTTTAGAGTGAGGTGCTCGTAGCTCTAGTTCTGAGAGTGAGGTGTCTGTAGCTGCTAGTTCTGAAAGTGAGGTGCTCGTACCTGCTAGTTCTGAGAGTGAGGTGCTCGTACCTGCTAGTTCTGAGAGTGAGGTGCTCGTACCTGCTAGTTCTGAGAGTGAGGTGCTCGTACCTGCTAGTTCTGAGAGTGAGGTGCTCGTAGCTGCTAGTTGTTTCTAAGTGTGAGGTGCTCGTAGCTTCTAGTTCTGAGAGTGAGGTGCTCGTAGCTTCTAGTTCTGAGAGTGAGGTGCTCTGTACCTGCTAGTTCTGAGAGTGAGGTGCTCGTACTGCTAGGTTTAGGTGAGGTGCTCTGTAGCTTTAGTTCTGAGAGTGAGGTGCTCGTACTGCTAGTTCTGAGAGTGAGGTGCCTGTACCTGCTAGTTTGAGAGTGAGGTGCTGTACCTCTAGTTCTGAGAGTGAGTGCTGTACCTGCTAGTTCTGAGGTGAGGTGCTCGTAGCTGCTAGTTCTAGGTGAGGTGCTCGTAGCTTCTAGTTCTGAGAGTGAGGTGCTGTAGCTTTGTTCTAAGTGAGGTGCTCGTACCTGCTAGTTCTGAGAGTGAGGTGCTCGACTCTAGTTCTGAGAGTGAGGTGCTCGTACCTGCTAGTTCTAGGTGAGGTGCTCGTACTCTAGTTCTGAGAGTGAGGTGCTCGTACTCTAGTTCTGAGAGTGAGGTGCCTGCCTGCTAGTTCTGAGAGTGAGGTGCTCGACTGCTAGTTCTGAGAGTGAGGTGCTCGTAGCTGCTAGTTCTGAGAGTGAGGTGCTCATCTGCTAGTTCTGAGAGTGAGGTGCCGTACCTGCTAGTTCTGAGAGTGAGGTGCTCGTACCTGCTAGTTCTGAGAGTGAGGTGCTCGACCTGCTAGTTCTGAGAGTGAGGTGCCTGACCTGCTAGTTCTGAGAGTGAGGTGCTCGTACCTGCTAGTTCTGAGAGTGAGGTGCTCGTACCTGCTAGTTCTGAGAGTGAGGTGCTCGTACCTGCTAGTTCTGAGAGTGAGGTGCTCGTACCTGCTAGTTCTGAGAGTGAGGTGCTCGTACCTGCTAGTTCTGAGAGTGAGGTGCTCGTACCTGCTAGTTCTGAGAGTGAGGTGCTCGTAGCTGCTAGTTGTTTCTAAGTGTGAGGTGCTCGTAGCTTCTAGTTCTGAGAGTGAGGTGTCGTAGCTTCTAGTTCTGAGAGTGAGGTGCTGACCTGCTAGTTCTGAGAGTGAGGTGCTCGTACCTGCTAGTTCTGAGAGTGAGGTGCTCGTACCTGCTAGTTCTGAGTGAGGTGCTCGTACCTGCTGTTCTAGGTGAGGTGCTGTGCTTCTGTTCTAGGTGAGGTGTCGTAGCTCTAGTTCTGAGAGTGAGGTGCTGTAGCTCTAGTTCTGAGAGTGAGGTGCCGACCTGCTAGTTCTGAGAGTGAGGTGCTCGTACTGCTAGGTTTAGGTGAGGTGCTCGTAGCTCTAGTTCTGAGAGTGAGGTGCTCGTACTTCTAGTTCTGAGAGTGAGGTGCTCGTAGCTGCTAGTTGTTTTAAGTGTGAGGTGCTCGTAGCTTCTAGTTCTGAGAGTGAGTGCTCGTAGCTTTTTTCTGAAGTGAGTCTCGTACTCTAGTTCTGAGAGTGAGGTGCTCGTACTCTAGTTCTGAGAGTGAGGTGCCGTAGCTGCTAGTTGTTTCTAAGTGTGAGGTGCTCGTAGCTTCTAGTTCTGAGAGTGAGGTGCTCGTAGCTGCTAGTTCTGAGAGTGAGGTGCTCGTACCTGCTAGTTCTGAGAGTGAGGTGCTCGTACCTGCTAGTTCTGAGAGTGAGGTGCTCGTACCTGCTAGTTCTGAGAGTGAGGTGCTCGTAGCTGCTAGTTCTGAGAGTGAGGTGCTCGTACTGCTAGTTCTGAGAGTGAGGTGCTCGTACCTGCTAGTTCTAGAGTGAGGTGCCTGCCAGCTGGGAGGTGCTCGTACTCTAGTTCTGAGAGTGAGGTGCTCGTACCTGCTAGTTCTGAGAGTGAGGTGCTCGTACCTGCTAGTTCTGAGAGTGAGGTGCTCGTACCTGCTAGTTCTGAGAGTGAGGTGCTCGTACCTGCTAGTTCTAGAGTGAGGTGCCTGTCACCTGCTAGTTCTGAGAGTGAGGTGCTCTACCTGCAGTTCTGAGAGTGAGGTGCTCTGTACCTGCTAGTTCTGAGAGTGAGGTGCTCGCACCTGCTAGTTCTGAGAGTGAGGTGCTCGTAGCTGCTAGTTGTTTCTAAGTGTGAGGTGCTCGTAGCTTCTAGTTCTGAGAGTGAGGTGCTCGTAGCTTCTAGTTCTGAGAGTGAGGTGCTCGTACCTGCTAGTTCTGAGAGTGAGGTGCTCGTACCTGCTAGTTCTGAGAGTGAGGTGCTCGTACCTGCTAGTTCTGAGAGTGAGGTGCTCGTAGCTGCTAGTTGTTTCTAAGTGTGAGGTGCTCGTAGCTTCTAGTTCTGAGAGTGAGGTGTTCGTAGCTGCTAGTTCTGAGAGTGAGGTGCTCTGTACCTGCTAGTTCTGAGAGTGAGGTGCTCACTGCTAGTTCTGAGTGAGGTGCTCGTACCTGCAGTTCTGGAGGTGAGGTGCTCGTACCTGCTAGTTCTGAGAGTGAGGTGCTCGTACCTGCTAGTTCTGAGAGTGAGGTGCTCGTAGCTGCTAGTTGTTTCTAAGTGTGAGGTGCTCGTAGCTTCTAGTTCTGAGAGTGAGGTGCTCGTAGCTCTATTTCTGAGAGTGAGGTGCTGTACCTGCTAGTTCTGAGAGTGAGGTGCTCGTACCTGCTAGTTCTGAGAGTGAGGTGCCGTAGCTGCTATTGTTTCTTAAGTGGAGGTGCTCGTAGCTTCTAGTTCTGAGAGTGAGGTGCTCGTAGCTTCTAGTTCTGAGAGTGAGGTGCTCGTAGCTGCTAGTTGTTTTTAACTGTGAGGTGCTCGTAGCTTCTAGTTCTGAGAGTGAGGTGCTCGTAGCTGCTAGTTGTTTAAGTGAGGTGCTGTAGCTTCTAGTTCTGAGAGTGAGGTGCCTGTAGCTTCTAGTTCTGAGAGTGAGGTGCTCTGACTGCTAGTTCTCGAGTGTGAGGTGCTCTGTAGCTCTAGTTCTGAGAGTGAGGTGCTCGTAGCTTCTAGTTCTGAGAGTGAGGTGCTCGTACCTGCTAGTTCTGAGAGTGAGGTGCTCGTACCTGCTAGTTCTGAGAGTGAGGTGCTCGTAGCTTTTAGTTAGTTATGAATGAAAGTGCCAAATCAGCTGAGAGTCGCTGGCAGCAACAGCCTGGTGTATCAACAAGGAAGGCTCTCCTCAAGCTGTGCTCTCACAGTAGAATACCCTCGAAACCTGTCACACGTGAGCCTTTGATCAATAAACAGATGGTCTGAATGGCCGAGGATCTCCGGGGAATGTGTACACGAACTACAGATAAGATCTGAAGTGAAAGTGTTTTATCTCTTGACTTTGAAAAATCCTCATCTAAGATATGCGGAAAAAAAATTCTTTCACTTCCTTTGGGGATAATATTCGAGAAGCAGGGGGCTCCAGTTGGCTATGTGGGGGCCCCCTTGAAAGCATTGTGTGGGGCCCCCAGCAGGCATTGTGTGGGAACCCCAGCAGGCATTGTGTGGGGCCCCCAGCAGGCATTGTGTGGGGCCCCCAGCAGGCTGTATGTGACGCCAACGGGCTATGAGAAGGGCTCCACCAAGCCGTGTTTGGTGGAGCTTCTGCAGACTGCGTTGACAGGGGAATGGAAGGGGGCTCCATCAGACTATGGAGTAGCTTCCATCCCTGAGTATAACTGTGGGCACAGATCTGCGTGAAGCCTGCACGGTATGTCCCTCAGAGAGTCGTCTTGGAACCGTTCGTCTGCTCTGCTGTGTTCGATTTACAGACCAAAAATTTGAACTCCTAATTAGACGTGCTCCGGTGTGGTGATGGGATATCGTGATTCACAGCGCAAGCATTGTCGTGAATATTTATGATGCATTGTTTAATTTCCCTCTGCTTTATTTAGCTGTTATTTGCGTGGTGTGTGTTGTCCTGTAATGGGCTTTCGGTGTCTTATTGGCTGTAGTTTGAAGCAAAATTCCATATATCAAGAAAACTTTCACTCCATGTGTAAATTCAGTCAAACACATAAACTAGTAAAAAAAGCCTAGTTCCTCAAACAATATTATACTGTGAATGGTTTCAGAATTAAGGGAAACACTGTATTTATCTTGTAGTTAATGGAGGGAGGCTTGATACAAATCTGCACACTGGTCATTGTACCAATGAGAACAAGAGGCTGGACAGATGGTGCAGAGTACCTTCAATGGAAGGGACTTGGGTAAAAGTAAATTAATTTGTAACTTAGTGAAGCATGGCCAAGTCCTTTCAGTATATTCCCTTCGTAAAGAAGGTAAAATATGAAAAGACTCCTGTCTTTAGGACAATTAATGGACCTGTGCGGCTGTGGTGATAATGTTGCTAACATTAATATTCTGATGAGGAGAGCCAATAAGAGGTGTGTCTAGGATTGGGTAGCTAGGGAGGTGACCCCTGGAATTCTCAATAGATAAGAAGACCTTCATCTAGTTCTTTCCTCTTATTAATTAACAACTTGGAGCCTGAAAACTTATAGTTCCTACCATCCACATGGTTTTGTAGCCCTTTTGATGCTATGTTCTTATCTGTTTCCTTACGACTGAAGTATATAATGAGCACTTTTGCCATTATTTTTTCACTCTTTGTGCTACGTCTTTTTTCAAGGATTTAAATCACTGACTTGCTATTCACATATTCCTGTCTTGGTTATTTTATATTTGACGGAGGATATAAATTACTGTAATACATTAATTCCTCTAGCCTTCATTATCCCTACTGTGGAATTCCAAAAATCAATCCTGTAAGCTTCATTTCCACTGTATATGTTTTCTTTTCCTGCGTATTTTCACCTCATTGTTCTTGTTTGCAGTGAGAGCCGCATGTGTACCATACCACTATTCTTCTTTCAATTTAACTCTTGGTGATCCAACAGTAACTGCTAGGTTAGGTAAGTATTGGCGATTCTGTGTAGGGATGGGTGTCAGGAAGGATTCTTGGCCATATTTGTCCCTCGTGTATGAGGACAAATTTCTAGCTATAAATGTTGTGAGGGCGTGTGAAGTGATGCTGGACAGAACGTGGTCCGGAGGGTCATGGGGATGACTACTGCTGTCACAAAGATGTGTTTGTTTGGGGGATGGGAATGTGTGAACAAGACACCCATGCACAATCAAGACATGTATTGACGTTTAATTACTGGTGTGTTTTTTCAATCCTAATACATATATAGTATAAAAACACAGCAACTGGGAAACTTCAAGTGCGACCCAGAGACGAAGATGCGGGTATCATTTTATTAATGGTAAACAGTAATGACAGATGAGAGAGACCCATGTGCAACAGTTTTGTATCTCCATGGGCGAGACGTTTCACTTCCTCAACAGTCTTCTTCAATTGAATAAGCTGTGGAGCAGGGCACCTACCACGGCTGAGGGACTGACCACTTCAAACCACTTCTTCTCCAAGCTAAGAGACTGATCACCTCATGTCTATGAGGTGATCAGTCTCTATGACTTCTGCTGTCTCCTCTGTACTTGGAATGAAACCTGCCAAGGAGGCGAAACGTCTCGTCAAGAAAGATGCCAAGCCGTTGCTCATTTGACTTTCTCGTGAGAATGAGAGTGTTAAAGAGAATATTTCACTGTTGCTAAGACAATCAAATGAGTGATTAGTAAACAAGTTTTAAACAGTAATTATCTGACATAGAAATGCTGCTCTCAGTGGGTCTCAGTTTCTTATTTGCGCTTTTTATCGTCTTTATTTCCTTTATTGCCGTAATATGTTAAAATTGGTTAATTTTTATTGATAGGGGACACACTAACCTAGTTAAACCTATCCTAACCCAGCAAATTGAAAAAATTGCTGCAAACCGTATGGGAGAAATCCACATAGAATTTAAGAGGATTGGATAGCAAACACTGTCATGGTTGTGGCTGGAAAGAGCGTAAGTGGAGCTGTAGTAGCGGAGACTAGGTAAGAAAAGAGAAAGGAGAGGTAATTGTGCGTATAAGATAGGGTAGGAGGACGTGGGCGGACAGCAGTGTTTGCACCTCTTTATAGTTGACTTCCTGAGAGTCTGTACCATCCCAACTGGGTGTTGTTTCTCCCTACTACGAAGGAACAACTCAGGAGATAGTCCATGACCTATTGTTGGTATCTCCATAACAGTGTGTCGCTTATGTGCGCATCGTTCACCTTCGTTTTCAGATGAAGTTTTAAAACAAGTTTGCGGGGGGACTCGTGTAACTTAATCCTCCTGAGGCGCACATCAACCAAATAACAGCTGCAGCATATGGGCGACTGGCGAACATAAGAATAGCATTCCGTCATCTCAGTAAGGAGTCTTTCCGGACCCTGTACACCGTGTATGTCAGGCCCATATTGGAGTATTCAGCTCCAGTTTGGAGCCTTCACCTGCCCAAGCACCTCAGGAAACTAGAGAAAGTGCAAAGGTTTGCAACGAGACTAGTCCCGGAGTTAAGGGGCATGTCCTACGAGGAGAGGTTAAGGGAATTAGACCTGACGACTCTGGAGGACAGGAGGGACAGGGGAGACATGATAACGACATATAAAATACTGAGAGGAATCGACAAGGTAGACAGACACAAGATGCTCCAGAGATGGGACACAGCAACAAGGGGCCTCAGTTGAACGTTGAAGACACAGATGAGCCACAGGGATGTTAGGAAGTATTTCTTCAGTCATAGAGTTGTCAGGAAGTGGAATAGTCTGAAAAGTGAGGTAGTGGATGCAGGTACCATATATAGCTTTAAGAAGAGGTACGACAAAGCTCATGGAGCAAAGAGAGAGTGGAGCTAGTGGCGACCAGTGAAGAGGAGGGGCCAGCAGCTATGACTCGACCACTGCAGCCACAATTAGGTGAGTACACACACACACACACAATATCGTATTGGAAACCGCAAAATATATAGAAATATAATGAAAATTATTACAGTGGATGTTAAACTTTTTTGAAAGAGAAATACGAACAGTATTAAGAGGGAAAAGTGTCAAAGGAAAAATGTCAGCAAAGGAGGAAGTCAGAAGTGGGGTGCCACGAAGGAAGTCAGAAGTGGAGTGCCACGAAGGAAGTCAGAAGTGGAGTGCCACGAAGGAAGTCAGAAGTGGGGTGCCACGAAGGAAGTCAGAAGTGGGGTGCCACGAAGGAAGTCAGAAGTGGGGTGCCACGAGGATCTCTAAATGCCCTAATAATGTTATTAATTTATGTAAATAATTTATCAGAGGGAATAAATAACTAAGAATATTAACAGATGATGCAAAAATTCGAGGCAGAATAATGAAAGTGACTTAATCTTTACTAGGTTATACGAAATTACAGAGAAATTGAGGATATAGAGTGATAAATACTGTAATTTAATGTAGAAAAAATGCCATACAATGGAAATTGAAGAAAGCGAAATCAGGCCACATGAAGACTATAGACAATGTGACAAAATCTTTAAAATATCAGACAGAGAAATGGAGATGGGAATTGTAATTAACTTAAAAATTGCCACCGGAAGATTATACAAATAAAATCGTGAAAAAACTCGTATGTTACACTGGCTAGTTATAGAATATATTTGAAATATATGGATGGTGAAATGTTTAAAAATGTTTTTTTTTAACGTGTATAAGGCCAAGGGTATGATATCCTGCGATTGTGTGGGACAAACATCATAAGTAAGTTAGAAAATGTCCAAAGAAATGTTTACCAGAGTTAAAAAATAATGAGTTATAGAGCAGGAAAACGTTAACGGTGTCCACGTTATCTGATGGGAGGGGGAAAGGAGGAGACATGATAACAGCAAATAAGGTTATTAAAGAACACGAAAGAGTATAAAAAGAAGATTTCTTACTACAGTTAGGAAAAAGTGAAACGGAAGGAATAATACAAAAAAAACATTCTTCTCAAAGAGAGTGATGGAATGCATCGAAAGAGGAAGAGGTAAGTGTTATAATTATCGTAATTTTAAAATATTTTCTGATGAGCAGAGCATTGAAGACGGGACACCACGAGCATAACTCTGCTCTTGTAGCTACAAATAGGTAATTACTCTCTCAAAGAGAATCTACGATTATGAGAAGCAGGACTGGGAGTTAGGACTTGACCCCTCTACAGCAACAGTTAGGTAAAGTGAGAGAGAGAGAGAGAGAGAGGTGGAAATGGAGTGGAGAGAGTAAGAGACAGATACAGACAGAATGGAAAGAAAGGGGGGGGGGATGAAGGAGGAGAAAGCGAGTAAGCCATAATTACGGAAAGAAATAACTCGAGGGAGGAGGGGTGAAGGGAAAGAATGGGAGCAGAATGAAGGGAGAGGAAGTTTGGAAGAGGAAAAACAGTAAGTAGAGGAAGAGAAGGGAAATGATGGAGAGGGGGAAGGACTAAGGGGTTGTACTGGGTAGCTTTTCAGTCGATGTATGACACACTTGTTTACAAAGTTCATATAAGGGAACTTTTTCAGAAATACGTCTTAATGTTGATTAATGTTCGTTGGGGTCTAACGTCATGGGGTTTTGCCGGAAGTTTTCCAGTCTGTTTTCAGGTGAACACGACAGTAAATCATTTTGCCACAGTTTTGTTAATTAATGGCCAGCTGAGCAGATAAAAGCTTGATGGAAGGCTATCTATCAATATCCGGTGTTTTTCCACTTGTTTCACACTGCTAATTGATAGGCAAATGTGCTCCTCACTAAGGGGTCCCTCAGTGTTGCACTTAACACGGTATCAGCTAATCTCGGCACCTCTTCAGTAACTTAGGTCATTGTCTCATGAGCCACAGTAATCATACAAAATACAGCACCAAAACGTTTCGCCTCCACAGCAGTCTTCTTCAGTCCAATACATAGACTAAGACACTGAACACCATAACATTATCTCTCCACTTCTTTCACTGTCTCCAGTATTCAAGTCGTTACCGCATACGACTGCAAAAGCCTCCTGTGCAAGAAAAACCTTTCAGCAATAAAGAATCCCAAGTACTTCACATATTTTACTACCAAAGGTATCACATTGCAAAAAACAATGAATAAGTAATTCAAATAACACCTGGCTTAGGAAAAGACTAGTCCTAGAAAATTACCAGGAGGGATATCCTTTTTCACTTGCCTAATATATTTTTAACGCATTACCAGCAGTTTGTTAAAACTAAACTAACTGGAAGCCCAACAGTAACACCACTCAGAGTGATAAAACAAGATTGGTTATTTACGTTTCTATGATTCTTGAAAGACGTATATTCAGCATGAGCAGTAATGTACACTAATAGGGCTTTCTCACTCACCACATTTTGCTGACTCTCAGAGTAATTTACGAGGTCATATTTCATTTTGCTCTTCAACTTCTCCTGCCTTGACAAACAACTTCTTAACTTTAGCTCTGAAGGTTTCCTCTTACCAACTTGTACATTTAGTCTTGAAGGAGTCCTGCTGCTGGCATGTACCTTTAGTCTTGGAGGTTACCTCCCACCAACTTTTACCCTCAGTTGTGAAGGTTTTTCTTCTACCAACTTATACCTTTAAACTTAAAGGTTTCCTCCCACTAACGTATCCATTCAGACTTAAAGGTTTCCTCCCATCAACGTATGCCTTTCGTCTTGAAGGTTTTCTACGCCAATATTTATCTTTATTTCTCAAGGTTTCCTGCATCAACTTACACTTTGTCTTGAAACTTTCCTGCCATTAACTTGTACTTTTATCCCAGAAGGTTTCCTAACATCTACCTATATTTTTATCCTTCATTGTCTCCTTTCGTCAACCTTGAAATATATCATAAAAACAATTAAAAGAACATTCAAAAGTTCTTGTAACAATATAACAGTCGAACATATAATTTCAATATATCCCTGTGAAGCAGTGGTGAGTCGGGAGCGTCAAAAGAAACACACGCTGAGTGAGAAACACGCCGAGTGAGAAACACGCCGAGTGAGAAACACGCCGAGTGAGAAACACGGCGAGTGAGAAACACGGCGAGTGAGAAACACGGCGAGTGAGAAACACGGCAAGTGAGAAACACGCCGAGTGAGAAACACGCCGAGTGAGAAACACGCCGAGTGAGAAACACGCTGAGTGAGAAATACACACTGCATGAGAAACACTATAACAAGAGTGGAGATGTAGTCTTAATACACTCAACACTCCACACGTTGAAGGTCGATGATCATTGAAGGGAAAAACGACCCGGCAGAATACTGCTCCTGTATCATACTGCCATCCAATAAGGACATGCTACTGACGCTCTACTCATTAAGGACGTGCTACTGACGCTCTACTCATTAAGGACGTGCTACTGACGCTCTACTCAATAAGGACGTGCTACTGACGCTCTACTCAATAAGGACGTGCTACTGACGCTCTACTCATTAAGGACGTGCTACTGACGCTCTACTCATTAAGGACGTGCTACTGACGCTCTACTCATTAAGGACGTGCTACTGACGCTCTACTCATTAAGGACGTGATACTGACGCTCTACTCATTAACGACGTGCTACTGACGCTCTACTCATTAAGGACGTGATACTGACGCTCTACTCATTAAGGACGTGCTACTGACGCTCTACTCATTAAGGACGTGCTACTGACGATCTACTCATTAAGGACGTGATACTGACGCTCTACTCATTAAGGACGTGCTACTGACGCTCTACTCATTAAGGACGTGCTACTGACGATCTACTCATTAAGGACGTGATACTGACGCTCTACTCATTAAGGACGTGCTACTGACGCTCTACTCATTAAGGACGTGCTACTGACGATCTACTCATTAAGGACGTGATACTGACGATCTACTCATTAAGGACGTGATACTGACGCTCTACTCATTAAGGACGTGATACTGACGCTCTACTCATTAAGGACGTGCTACTGACGCTCTACTCATTAAGGACGTGATACTGACGCTCTACTCATTAAGGACGTGCTACTGACGATCTACTCATTAAGGACGTGCTACTGACGATCTACTCATTAAGGACGTGATACTGACGATCTACTCATTAAGGACGTGCTACTGACGATCTACTTATTAAGGACGTGCTACTGACGATCTACTCATTAAGGACGTGCTACTGACGATCTACTCACTAAGGACGTGATACTGACGCTCTACTCATTAAGAACGTGATACTGACGCTCTACTCATTAAGGACGTGCTACTGACGCTCTACTCATTAAGGACGTGCTACTGACGATCTACTCATTAAGGACGTGCTACTGACGATCTACTCATTAAGGACGTGCTACTGACGATCTACTCATTAAGGACGTGCTACTGACGATCTACTCATTAAGGACGTGCTACTGACGATCTACTCATTAAGGACGTGCTACTGACGCTCTACTCATTAAGGACGTGCTACTGACGCTCTACTCATTAAGGACGTGTTACTGACGCTCTACTCATTAAGGACGTGCTACTGACGATCTACTCATTAAGGACGTGCTACTGACGCTCTACTCATTAAGGACGTGCTACTGACGATCTACTCATTAAGGACGTGCTACTGACGCTCTACTCATTAAGGACGTGCTACTGACGATCTACTCATTAAGGACGTGGTACTGACGCTCTACTCATTAAGGACGTGCTACTGACGCTCTACTCATTAAGGACGTGCTACTGACGCTCTACTCATTAAGGACGTGCTACTGACGCTCTACTCATTAAGGACGTGCTACTGACGATCTACTCATTAAGGACGTGCTACTGACGCTCTACTCATTAAGGACGTGCTACTGACGCTCTACTCATTAAGGACGTGCTACTGACGCTCTACTCATTAAGGACGGGTGACTTACACAGTAAGTGGCAAGTATACTACTTTATATACACAATTTACGATTATCGCGACTTTTACAACGTTAATATTTAAATAAAACTACAAGCGGATTTTACCCTAATTATTTATACACTGTGTTTCCCAAAATAAACAATGGGCTAAATGAAGTTATTTTTAATAGCTTGTTTTGTATCTAAAATACCGAGTGCATGAGATGCCTTCTTTGAGACAGACATATCAATACCCTATCAAGACATGTTCATAGCAATTTACAATATTTAGGCTGGGTTTTTTTTTACATCTTTCCTTCAGATTACATTATTTGTGGTAAACATTATTATTATTATTATTGTTGTTTTTGTAAACAAGAATAAATTAAACGAACATAGCAAGCAAGACAAAGTTATCACGAGATGTAAATACAGTATCGGCATACATACCTGACTTGGCTATTTAGAATTTTGCAATGCATTTTGCCGTGGGAGCAGCAAATTAGTCGTGGCAGCAGCAAAATTTCCTCGTAACAAAACGGCAGCCAAATTGGTTCATTACAGAAGCTAAACTTTTGATTGTTAGAGTAGCCACTTTGTGTGTGTGTGTGTGTGTTCGCCTATATAGAATTGCAGGGGTCGAGTCTCAATTCCTGTCCCCCGCCGCTTCACAGGTCGCTGGGTGGATTCACTCTCCTGGCTTCGAGTGTTTAATCGTACCTCTTCTTAAAGCTTTATGTGGATACTGCATCCTGTCCAGGTCGTTCCACTTCCTTCTTACTCTAAGGATGAAGAAAAACTTCCTATAATCCATGTAACTCGCCTGTGTTTTCAGATTCCAGCTGTGTCCACACTTGTGTTCCTGTTTCCCTCTTATTGAACAATTTGCCCTTGTCCACTCTATTTCTGCAATTTTTACGTCGTTATCATATCACCCCTAGTCATAATGTTTTCTAATATCAGATTTATCTCCAAAATCCACTTTGGGCCTGACATATACTTTGGTTCCTGATTGTTAATCTTAGATTTGCCAGACGCACGTTTGCTACAGCAGTTATTCGGTTGAAGAACAGCATCACGTAATGTTGCTAAACCTGCAATGTTGATGAATTCATGCACCTGCAGCGAGAAACCTAATGTATTCACCATTATTCGTCTTATTAGTTCTGTGGCTCATTCATGACTTACTTCCATTAATCGGCTCCGCCCACATGTAACGCCGTCTCCATCTGCTGCACCTCACTTTTGGCTCAGGTTTATAAGTCTCTCCTTCATACCTCTGCTTTAGGTTAAGGAACTGAAGACCCATCAAAACTGAGGGACTGAAAACCTCAAACCTACTTCTCCAATTCTATTGTCTCTAGTACTTATGTCACTCCTGTAGTCGACTCAAGAAGCCTACAGCGTGGGCGAAACGTTTCGGCAATGAAGATTCTCAAGTGTTGCATATGCGTCTTGCTCATCAACTTAGCGGTGTAGTCTGCCATTAAGATAATGATTCTTATGGCCTCATTTCTCAGCCTCAACGGCATTATTTTATCACGTAATGGTGGTAATGGGTTTTTTCTTCTATGTTATTTTCTAACTGTGCAATTGAAAAATAGCAGTGACTAGACCATTAAACTCGCAATATATTGTAGCTTTGTCAACGATAATTTTGGGGTACCTGAAGGAGGTTTCCGGGGGTTCAGTGACCCCGCGGCCTGACCCCAGACCACCTAATCACTAATCTCTGCATTTTGTGTTAAATATCCTTCTATGACAGAGGTCATCCTCTAAGTAACCAGTAAACAGCTGAACATCGGAAATGTTTTAATGATTTCAAGAGAGTTCCTTGGGTTCTGATGCAGTGTACTAAGTATGTACCAGCGCCGCATAATACAAACCTCCTCTACAGGGTAAATAATTGCACCACGAAGCGTGGTCAAATAAATCCCGGGTAACAATGGACACTCCATCCAAAACCGTTGAGTCTGCCTCGAGTTACTCCAGACAGAACACTTGAACTCCACCTACCACCACCTGTAAGACGTTCACACACAATGAAACTAATACCCGGTGTGTAAAATGTAACACCGATGCATATAAACAATTGAATCTCTACTACAAAGTTTACAGTCACATCGCGCTCAACCCCCAGCCGTCTTTGGCGAAAACATTTCGTGTAAAAATTTTGAAGTCGAGTAGAAGAGCATAAACTCTCACATTATCTAGACTATAACGAAAGATATTTGTGAAATAAGACACATGCGCAGTGTTAGGATAGTTTAACGAGGTAACGTTTCACTCACGAATGGCTCCTTCAGTCTTATTTCACCTTCGTCGGTATTTTATACCATGCTCTACCCAAACTCCATATCTACATTATGGGCATCTCACTATATACCTAAATAAAATGGAGCAGCACGAGATCTACTCATCGCCAAAGAGATATTTGTGGGTAATATTGCGAGTCTGGAAGTGAAAGTGATGCTCGTTACTTGCTGGTGTGTTTGAAGCTTCTGCAGTGAATAAGAGATGTCTGTGCTAAACTGTCTCACGATACTTATGACTACTCAGGGAACGGGGGAGGGGGTTGAACCCCTGGCGAGGGAGTCCTGAAACTCACAGGTTAGTGCGTTCGAGTCCCACTCTTCCTGTGGTTTGTTTACAGTTGTGTTATTGTGATTTCTTGAGTCAGTTATCACTAATTATAATAATATATTAAGAACTGTGTTATCTTGGTGTTATTAATACTCCTTTATATCTTCCAGGTACTGTGAGACGTGCGCAGGGACTTGAAACTTGTCAGGTATGTTGGGGCGTGTGTGTGTACTCACCTCACCTATTTGTGGTTGCAGGGGTCGAGACTCAGCTCCTGGCCCCGCCTCTTCACTGATCGCTACTAGGTCTTCTCTCTCCCTGCTCCATGAGCTTTATCATACCTCGTCTTAAAGCTATGTATGGTTCCTACCTCCACTACCTCAATTTCCAGACTATTCCACTTCCTGACAACTCTGACTGAAGAAATACTTCTTAACATCCATTTGACTCATTTTGTATGTCGTTATCATGTCTTCCCTAACCCTCCTTTCCTCCAGTGTTGTCAGGCCTATTTCCCTTAACCTTTCTTCGTAGGACATTTCCCTTAGCCCCGGAACTAGCCTTGTTGCAAACCTTTGCACTTTCTCTAATTTCTTGACGTGCCTGACCAGGTGAGGGTTCCAAACTGGTGCTGCATAATCCAGTATGGGCCTGACGTACACAGTGTACAGTGTCTTGAACGATGCCTTACTAAGGTATCGGAACGCTATTCTCAGGTTTGCCAGGCGCCCATATGCTGCAGCAGTTATCTGGTTGATGTGTGCTTCCGGAGACGTGCTTGGTGTTATACTGACCCCAAGATCTTTCTCCTTGAGCGAGGTTTGCAGTCTTTGGCCACCTAACCTATACTCTGTCTGCGGTGTTCTTTGCCCTTCCCCGATCTTCATGACTTTGCATTTGGCGGGGTTAAATTCGAGAAGCCAGTTGCTGGACCACATGTCCAGCCTGTCCAGGTCTCTTTGAAGTCCTGCCTGATCCTCATCTGATTTAATTCTCCTCATTAACTTCACATCATCTGCGAACAGGGACACTTCTGAGTCTATCTCTTCCGTCATGTCATTCACATATACCAAAAATAGCACTCGTGTGTGTGTGTGTGTACATATGAATCGGTGTGCGTCTGCATAAGCATACATACAAAAAATTATATTTGTCAATGCACTAATACACATATGCATGCATACGCACACATATACTTACATACACATGTATACATATGAAAGTGCATATACGTACAGAACTTCATACGCACAAACATACGCACGTTTTCAATGTCTTATATTCTGCTGCATTTCAATTTTATGACCGCCCTGCACTATTCCTTTTGCGTGCACTGAGGTAGAGGAGGATGGGCTTGTGGAATATGGTTTCTCGGATCGCGCAGCGGCAGAAAGAAATCTAGTTTCAAATTAGTTTTGAACAGCCTAGGGTAGGCAATAGAGAGAGAGCGATGAAAGAACAGAAGCAGTAGATTTGGGGCAAAATAAAGATTAGTGTAGAGAAAAAACTAATAAAGCAGAAGTTGAAATATAAAAGGTGAGTTAATATATGATGGTGCAGGTGACGGGTGTCAGGTGATGGGGGTGTCAGGTGATGGGTGTCAGGTGATGGGCATGTCAGGTGACGGGTGTCAGGTGATGGAGTGTCAGGTGATGAGTGTCAGGTGATGGGGTGTCAGGTGATGGGTGTCAGGTGACGGGTGTCAGGTGATGTGTGTCAGGTGATGTGTGTCAGGTGATGGGTGTCAGATATCCACTAAACATGATAAAGATGGATGAGAAGGGTGACATAGAGGCGGGCAGGTGTTACAATACTTGATCCTGACAATAAAGTGGAGAGAGTGAAGGACAACCTTAATGCTAAATTTGCTTTATTATTATTATTATGATTATTATATTCTTCTTCTTTTCTTCTTCTTCTTCTTTTTTTTTTTTTTTTTTTTTTTTTTTGTTAACACATCGGCCGATTCCCACCAAGGCAGGGTGGCCCGAAAAAGAAAAACTTTCATCATCATTCACTCCATCACTGTCTTGCCAGAGGGGTGCTTTACACTACAGTTATAAAACTGCAAAATTAACACCCCTCCTTCAGAGTGCAGACACTGTAATTCCCATCTCCAGGACTCAAGTCCGGCCTGCCGGTTTCCCTGAATCCCTTCATAAATATTACTATGCTCACACTCCAACAGCACGTCAAGTATTAAAAACCATTTGTCTCAATTCACTCCTATCAAATACGCTCACACATGCTTGCTGGAAGTCCAAGCCCCTCGCACACAAAACTTCCTTTACCCCCTCCCTCCAACCTTTCCTAGGCCGACCCCTACCCCGCCTTCCCTCCACTACAGATTTATACACTCTCGAAGTTATTCTATCTCGTTCCATTCTCTCTACATGTCCGAACCACCCCAACAACCCCTCCTCAGCTCTCTGGATAATAGTTTTGGTAATCCCGCACCTCCTCCTAATTTCCAAACTCCGAATTCTCTGCATTATATTCACACCACACATTGACCTCAGACATGACATCTCCACTGCCTCCAGCCTTCTCCTCGTTGCAACATTCATCACCCATGTTTCACACCCATATAAGAGTGTTGGTATAACTATACTCTCATACAGTCCCTTCTTTACTTCCATGGACAAAGTTCTTTGTCTCCACAGACTCCGAAGTGCTCCACTCACCCTTTTTCCCTCATCAATTCTATGATTCACCTCATCCTTCACAGACCCATCTGCTGACATGTCCACTCCCAAATATCTGAATACATTCACCTCCTCCATACTCTCTCCCTCCAATCTGATATCCAATCTTTCGTCACCTAATCTTTTTGTTATCCTCATCACCTTACTCTTTCCTATATTCACTTTCAATTTTCTTCTTTTACACACCCTACCAAATTCATCCACCAACCTCTGCAACTTCTCTTCAGAATCTCCCAAAAGCACAGTGTCATCAGCAAAAAGCAACTGTGACAACTCCCACTTTGTATTTAATTCTATATCTTTTAACCCCACACCTCTTGCCAAGACCCTCGCATTCACTTCTCTTACAACCCCATCTATAAATATATTGAACAACCACGGTGACATCACACATCTAAGGCCCACTTTTACTGGGAAATAGTCCCCTTCCCTCCTACACACTCTAACTTGAGCCTCACTATCCTCATAAAAACTCTTCACTGCTTTCAGTAACCTACCTCCTATTCCATACACCTGCAACATCTGCCACATTGCCCTCCTATCCACCTTATCATACGCCTTTTCCAAATCCATAAATGCCACAAAAACCTCTTTACCCTTATCCAAATACTGTTCACCTATATGTTTCACTGTAAACACTTGGTCTACACACCCCCTACCTTTCCTAAAGCCCCCTTGTTCATCTGCTATCCTGCTTTCTGTCTTACTCTTAATTCTTTCAATAATAACTCTACCATATTCTTTACCAGGTACACTCAACAGACTTATTCCCCTATAATTTTTGCACTCTCTTTTGTCCCTTTTGCCTTTATACAAAGGAACAATACACGCTCTCTGCCAATCCCTAGGTACCTTACCCTCTTCCATACATTTATTAAATAATAGCACCAACCACTCCAAAATTATATCCCCACCTGCTTTTAACATTTCTATCTTTATCCCATCAATCCCAGCTGCCTTACCCCCTTTCATTCTACCCACTGCCTCACGAACTTCCCCCACACTCACAACTGGCTCTTCCACACTCCTACAAGATGTTATTCCTCCATGCCCTATACACGAAATCACAGCTTCCCTGTCTTCATCAACATTTAACAACTCAAAATATTCCCTCCATCTTCCCGATACCTCTAACTCTCCATTTAATAACTCTCCTCTCCTATTTTTAACTGTCAAATCCATTTGTTCTCTAGGCTTCCTCAACTTATTAATCTCACTCCAAAACTTTTTCTTATTTTCAACAAAATTTGTTGATAACATTTCACCCACTCTCTCATTTGCTCTCTTTTTACATTGCTTCACCACTCTCTTAACCTCTCTTTTTCTCTCCATATACTCTTCCCTCCTTGCATCACTTCTACTTTGTAAAAACATCTCATATGCTAACGTTTTCTCCCTTACTACTCTCTTTACATCATCATTCCACCAATCGCTCTTCTTCCCTCCCGCACCCACTCGCCTGTAACCACAAACTTCTGCTGAATACTCTAACACTACATTTTTAAATCTACCCCATACATCTTCGACCCCATTGCCTACACTCTCACTAGCCCATCTATCCTCCAATAGTTGTTTATATCTTACCCTAACTGCCTCCTCATTTAGTTTATAAACCTTCACCTCTCTCTTACTTACTGCTTCTATTTTCCTTGTATCCCATCTGAATTGTTATAAAGTTCCTCTTCACATTGTGATTTTTTTTGTAAACGGGATTGGACAGTAACATCCAACATCCTACAGTAACATCCAACACTCAGAAGCCTGGAAAGGTTTTCATAGTACCAGCTATTCAATTTTGGGTCCAATTTTTGATTGATATTTGAAAAAATCGTACTATATAGAGGAACTTTATTAAAAAGCTTAGTGGTGTTATTATTGTTGTTGTTTTTATTGATATTGTAGTTAATGTATCTTCGGTCTTCCTCTCCTCCCTCCTTCCCTGTCGTTCCCCACCCCTTTACCCGCCTCCTCCACCCCTCCCGTCATACATATCGTGTATATATATATACAGTATATATATATATATATATATATATATATATATATATATATATATATATATATATATATATACGTATATATATATTACATACATAACCATTGTGAAAAAAATAGTGAACTTAAAAAGATTATTAAAAAATAGAAAGTTAACGAAAATAAATTTAAAAAATGTTTTCTAAACATTTAAAGCCAATTGTAATTAAGAAATATAGACTGAGATATTACTAAAGTCTTGAGAAATTTCTAAAACTAGTAAACATAAATAAGCTATCAAAACAGCAGAGTCAGATAGCCTGAAACTTTCCCTTAAATATGTAGGTAAATATTTCTAGAAGAGAGGAAGCAGTAGGCGTCAGGTCAACAGTATTACTGACACTCTCTGCACTCGTCTCCTCACTGCTGCTGCAACCTTGTTGCAACATCCAACATTTGTGAGTGAAGACACTGGCGCTACGTCATTACTTGTATTATTATTATTTTTATTTTTATTACTGTTTATTATTATTACTATTATTACTGCACTCTGAATGTCAGGTGTTACCTCAACATCTGACGATCAGAGTGCAGGTGTTACCTCAACATCTGACGATCAGAGTGCAGGTGTTACCTTCACATCTGATGTTCAGAGTGCAGGTGTTGCCTCCACATCTGACGTTCAGAGTGCAGGAGTTTCCTTCACATCTGACGTTCAAAGTGCATGTGTTACCTCATCATCCGACGTTCAGTGTACAGGTGTTACCTCAACATTTGACGTTCGGAGTGTAGGTGTTACCTCAATATCTGGCGTTCAGAGTTCAGGTGTTGCCTCAATGTCTGACGTTGAGTGCAGGTGTTACCTCAACATCTGACGTTCAGAGTGCAGGTGTTACCTCAACATCTGACGTTCAGAGTGCAGGTGTTACCTCAACATCGGACGTTCAGAGTGCAGGTGTTACCTCAACATCGGACGTTCAGAGTGCAGGTGTTACCTCAACATCGGACGTTCAGAGTGCAGGTGTTACCTCAACGTAAATGTTTTTTTCATAACTGAAATCACGTATTAAGTTATCAGAAGATAGTAGTTATATAATCTACTTGTAGTTACGTCCCTTCTCTTTAAAATCTTCTAGTTATGTCTCTTTAATTTAAAATCTAGTTATGTCCCTTCCCTAATCTTCTTCTAGTGACGTCCCTTCCCTAAATCTTCTCTAGTTACTTCCCTTAACTATAAAATATACTTCTAGTTACGTCCCTTCTTTTTAAAATCTACTTTTATTTGTGTCCCTTCCCTTTAAAATCTACTTCTTGTTACGTCCCTTCTTTTTAAAATCTACTTCTATTTGCGTCCCTTCCCTTTAAAATCTACTTCTAGTTACGTCCCTTCTTTTTAAAATTTACTTCTAGTTACGTCCCTTCCCTATAAAATCCGCTTCGCTTGCTTCTCCACCTTGTTAGGATATAGGATGCGTCAGTCACTTTGTATATAATTTTGCGTGTTGCATGCATCGTTCAGCAATTGACACACACAATAGTTAAGAAAGACGAACGGTGTAATTTAAAACTGGTTTAGTTTGCGTTACAAAAAGCCCCGTACACACCTCGTTTTCTCTCACAGCTGACTGCGTCTGCCTGGAAGGTGCGTCCTCTGGTGGCCAAGACGTTAATAATAATATCTTTATTTACATACTACATGTACAAGGTATACAGGCCTAGCTGACATCAATGACATATTACTATATAGAAAGCCGCTTGTTATGTTGAGCATTTCAGGCAAATTAAGTCAGTTTTGTCCCAGGATGCGACCCACACCAGTCGACTAACACTCAGGTACAGAACCTTAGGTAATGGGAGGCAGTCAGATTCGATCCAAGTAAATAATAATAATAATAATAATATTTAGGAAAGTTAGCTCCAATTCGTTGGATTAGACGCAATTCATCAGGGTGTAGGCACACTTGAAGGGTTGGTGGGAGGAGATAGGTTAGGAAAAATTCATCAGGAAACAGGACAAGTGTTTCCTGAAGCGGGTCTTAGTCATATGACCGAGGCCTTCCGCTGGCTTACCGGTCCATACAGAGCACCACAAAATGGACACCCACCTAAGAAGATGTTTTTTGATAATTTTACTATTAAAGGCCCTGGACGGCTTGTTATTGTTGAGGGGACAATGAACAGTGAAAAATACAAGGCAATCCTGGCAACGCATTTACTTCCCATTGTGGATAGAGACTTTCCTTATGGAGAAGGCAATATCCAGCAGGATCTTGCTCTGTGCCACACATCCAGAAAAATGTTGACATTCTTCGAAAAGAGTGGGCTTAGTGTTCTAAATTGGCCTGGAAACTCTCCTAATTTTAACCCAATTGAGAATTTATGGCAAAAGCAGGATCGCGAAACAGGACTGTTCAGCTGTGGAGAACGTAATTCCTGCTGTTATTAATTATAACTTGGTACTACGACGAAGAACTTGCCAAAATATTTTCAACATTGGTCGATTCTATGCCATAGCGTGTAGCAATGCTTATAAAAGCAAAGGGTAGTCCGTCTCTTACTAAATCAATTACCTGTCGTATCATTGCCGTGCATTTTTCAAATAAACATTAATTTTCCTAATAAATGTCGCAATTAACATGCACACTACTGTACTGAGAACCAGACACACTTCACCCATACTGTGGAACATATTTTAAGTGCACGCCCAAAGCTTTCAGTCTATAAATTTAAGTCATGTGCTTTTATAATTAGCGGGTGTCTATAGGGACCTCGGGAGACTGTCAGGAGATTCTTTGACATTGCCAATTTAATGGGCATTTAAATGATGCTTCTTATTTAAGCTTGGAGTGATAATATTTGGTGGTGTTAGTTTAGTTAGTGTTAGTGGTTATTATTTTTGCTAGTTTTTCCCCGGGTGTTCCTATGCATGTTTCGTTTATTGTCTTTCCAAGAGAGCTGAGTGATCAAAGATCAAAGCACTCTTTAAATCTCACAACTTCTTTCCATCGTGGTTAGCATCTTAAACCTTCTCAAACACTCACGGCTTCCATGTTAATTAGTGCCACACCTCTTTGCTCACTTGGTACGTTGAAGTCACCACTGAAAGACTGCATTCATTATTATTCATGAAAACTTGGGTTGTGTCTTACATCTGGTTTCTTGTTATCAGTATGTTCCTAGAACTCGCCGGCTCTGAGATCTGGCTGCACAGACGGGGGTTTGCCTGGCTGGCTGGCTGGCTGGCTGTGTCTGTCTGTCTGCCTGCCTGCCTGCCTGCCTGCCTGCCTGCCTGCCTGCCTGCCTGCCTGCCTGCCTGCCTGCCTGGCTGTGTCTGTCTGTCTGTCTGCCTGCCTGTCTGCCTGCCTGCCTGCCTGCCTGCCTGCCTGCCTGCCTGCCTGCCTGCATGCCTGCCTGCCTGCCTGGCTGGCTGTGTCTGCCTGCCTGCCTGGCTGGCTGTGTCTGCCTGCCTGCCTGGCTGGCTGACTGGCTGGCTGTGTCTGTCTGTCTGTCTGCCTGCCTGCCTGCCTGCCTGCCTGCCTGCCTGCCTGCCTGCCTGCCTGGCTGGCTGGCTGGCTGGCTGGCTGGCTGGCCGGCTGGCTGGCTGGCTTTCGAGGAGGGGGGTTGAATTTGATATGACAGTGTTTTGTGTACCAGCTGAAGTGGGAAGCACTAGTGAGAAAGGTCGAGTAGAGTCAGGGAAGAGAGAAGGAAGGGGAGGAAGAGAAAGAAAGGGAGGAGGATAAGAAGAAAAGGGAATTGGGAGGGGAGGAGAAAGACGAGAAGTAAAAGGAAGAGAAGGAAGGGGAGGAGGACCAGAAACCAGAGGAGGATGGAAAGGGGGGAGGGAGGGAGAAGTCGAAAATGAGTAGTAAGAGGAAGAGAAAATGAATAAGAATAGAAGGATGAACTGGATGAAGAAAATTCGAAGACAAGTGTAAGAAAGAAGGCGAGGAAGCGTTAAACAAGGAGTAAAACAAAGGAAAAAGAAGAAGAACAGGAAAAGGAAGAACAGGAGGACGAGAACATCTATAACTTACTCCTACCAGCTTCCACTTTACTGCATAAAAAGAGCAGATCTTGAGGATCAGAGTATGTTGCCCACCTCCATGAACCAGAGTATGTTGCCCACCTCCATGAACCAGAGTATGTTGTCCACCTCCATGAACCAGAGTATGTTGCCCACCTCCATGAACCAGAGTATGTTGCCCACCTCCATGAACCAGAGTATGTTGCCCACCTCCATGAACCAGAGTATGTTGCCCACTTCCATGAACCAGAGTAAGTTTCCCACCTCCATGAACCAGAGTATGCTGCCCACCTCCATGAACCAGAGTATGTTGCCCATCTCCATGAACCAGAGTATGTTGCCCACCTCCATGAACCAGAGTATGTTGCCCACCTCCATGAACCAGAGTATGTTGCCCACCTCCATGAACCAGAGTATGTTGCCCACCTCCATGAACCAGAGTATGTTGCCCACCTCCATGAACCAGAGTATGTTGCCCACCTCCATGAACCAGAGTATGTTGCCCACTTCCATGAACCAGAGTAAGTTTCCCACCTCCATGAACCAGAGTATGCTGCCCACCTCCATGAACCAGAGTATGTTGCCCACCTCCATGAACCAGAGTATGTTGCCCACCTCCATGAACCAGAGTATGTTGCCCACCTCCATGAACCAGAGTACGTTGCCCACCTCCATGAACCAGAGTAAGTTGCCCACCTCCATGAACCAGAGTATGCTGCCCACCTCCATGAACCAGAGTATGTTGCCCACCTCCATGAACCAGAGTACGTTGCCCACCTCCATGAACCAGAGTATGTTGCCCACCTCCATGAACCAGAGTATGTTGCCCACCTCCATGAACCAGAGTATGTTGCCCACCTCCATGAACCAGAGTATGTTGCCCACTTCCATGAACCAGAGTAAGTTGCCCACCTCCATGAACCAGAGTATGCTGCCCACCTCCATGAACCAGAGTATGTTGCCCACCTCCATGAACCAGAGTATGTTGCCCACCTCCATGAACCAGAGTATGTTGCCCACCTCCATGAACCAGAGTATGTTGCCCACCTCCATGAACCAGAGTATGCTGCCCACCTCCATGAACCAGAGTATGCTGCTCACTCCATCAACCAGAGTATGCTGCTCACTTCATGAACCAGAGTATGCTGCCCACCTCCATGAACCAGAGTATGCTGCCAACATCCATGAACCAGAGTATGCTGCCAACATCCATGAACCAGAGTATGCTGCCCATCTCCATGAACCAGAGTATGTTGCCCACCTCCATGAACCAGAGTATGTTGCCCACCTCCATGAACCAGAGTATGTTGCCCACCTCAATGAACCAGAGTATGCTGCCCACCTCCATGAACCAGAGTATGCTGCCCACCTCCATGAACCAGAGTATGCTTGCTCCACCTCCATGGACCAGAATATGTTGCCCATCCTGAACCAGAGTATGTTGCCCACCTATGAACCAGAGTATGTTGCCCATTCCATGAACCAGAGTAAGTTGCCCACCTTATGAACCAGAGTATGCTGCCCACCTCCATGAACCAGAGTATGCTGCCCACCTCCATGAACCAGAGTATGTTGCCCACCTCCATGAACCAGAGTATGCTGCCCACCTCCATGAACCAGAGTATGTTGCCCACCTATGAACCAGAGTATGCTGCCCACCTCCATGAACCAGAGTATGCTGCCCACCTCCATGAACCAGAGTATGCTGCTCACTCCATCAACCAGAGTATGCTGCTCACTTCATGAACCAGAGTATGCTGCCCACCTCCATGAACCAGAGTATGCTGCCAACATCCATGAACCAGAGTATGCTGCCAACATCCATGAACCAGAGTATGCTGCCCATCTCCATGAACCAGAGTATGCTGCCCACCTCCATGAACCAGAGTATGCTGCCAACATCCATGAACCAGAGTATGCTGCCAACATCCATGAACCAGAGTATGCTGCCAACATCCATGAACCAGAGTATGCTGCCAACATCCATGAACAGAGTATGTGCCAACATCCATGAACCAGATTGTGCCACATCCATGAACCAGAGTATGCTGCCCATCTCCATGAACCAGAGTATGCTGCCCACCTCCATGAACCAGAGTATGCTGCCCACCTCCATGAACCAGAGTATGCTGCCCACCCCCATGAACCAGAGTATGTGCCACCTCCATGAACCAGAGATGCTGCCTTGCACTCATGAACAGGTATGTGGCCACCTCCATGAACCAGAGTATGCGTCATCTCCATGAACAGCAGTATGTGCCCATCTCCTGAACCAGGTTGCTGCACTATGATCAGAGTTGTTGCCACTCCATGAACCAATGTTGCCACTCCATGAACCGAGATGTTGCCCACCTCCATGAACAGAGTATGTTGACTGCTGAACAGAGTATGTTTCCCACTTGGCTGAGCTGAGTGTGTCCTGATGGCCTGGAGTATGCTTATCCATGAACAGAGAAATGACGTGTCCTGGTGGCAGTTGGCATTGTGCTGTCCTGGTGGCGGACGGCTGTGTCGGGTAGTGTCCTAGTGGCAAGCGGTGTGAGTCCTGACACACACTGGCTGCAGTGTGTCCAGTGGCAGCTTGGTGTCCTGGACACTGGCTGGCAGTGTGTCCTAGTATTATGTGTCCTAGTGGCTGGCTGGCAGTGTGTCCTGGTGGCTGGCTGGCAGTGTGTTATGGTGGCTGGCTGGCAGTGTGTCCGGAGATTGGCAGTGTGTCCTGGTGGCGGGCTGGCAGTGTGTCCTGGTGGCAGGATGACAGTGTGTCCTGTTGGCAGGCTGGCAGTGTGTCCTGTTGGCAGGCTGGCAGTGTGTCCTGTTTTCAGGCTGGCAGTGTGTCCTGTTGGCAGGCTGGCAGTGTGTCCTGGTGGCAGGCTGGCAGTGTGTCCTTGTGGCAGGCTGGCAGTGTGTCCTGGTGACAGGCTGGCAGTGTGGCCTTATGGCAGGCTGGCAGTGTGTCCTGGTGGCAGGCTGGCAGTGTGTCCTGGTGACAGGCTGGCAGTGTGTCCTCGTGGCAGGCTGGCAGTGTGTCCTGGTTTCAGGCTGGCAGTGAGGGACCTCTTAAGCACATTCCCACTAACACAGTCGAGAAAAAAATGTGAGAATATGAATAGGTAAAAATAGAGGACATGATAAAGCACTAGTGAGGGGGAAAGAGGGAGAGAATGTGTAAGGCACGAGGATGTGTAAGGCACGATGATGTGTAAGGCACGTGAATGTGTAAGGCACGAGGATGTGTAAGGCACGATGATGTGTAAGGCACGTGAATGTGTAAGGCACGAGGATGTGTAAGGCACGTGAATGTGTAAGGCACGAGGATGTGTAAGGCACGTGAATGTGTAAGGCACGAGGATGTGTAAGGCACGAGGATGTGATAGTTGGGTACAGAAGCCCACAGAGATATCCTGTTGCTACACTGGTGGTGCTACACTGGTGGTGCTACAATGGTGGTGCTACACTGGTGGTGTTACTGCTGAGTTGGTGGTGCAGCGGTACACCTCAGTACTTCCCCACCTACTTTACTTCATAACTTGCCTGAGTCTCATCAGATGAGCATCATAACTCCTTCAATGCGTGTTGTTGGACGCATCAACACACACTACAACTGCTGCTGTTACGCCTCACCCTCCTCCTCTACCTTCTAAACTTCCTCCGTCTACGAGAAAACAAACTCCGCCTTATCCTTGAGAAACTTTAATCCTTCCGTCCCCCTGATGGAAGGCAGACATGTGCCACTCTTAGGCATCTTTATTGTCGGCATTTTCCACAGTAAAGATACCTAAGTGTTCCTCCTGTGTCTTACTGATTAACTTGCTGGTATTGTTTTTTTAATACCTTTGCCATCTTCCACCGAGGTAGTGTGACCCGAAAAAGAAGAAACACTTTCACCATCACTCACTCCATCACTGTCTTGCCAGAGACACCCCCGACATTACAGGTCAAATACCCTCCAAACAGTAAATATCTCCACCCCTTTTTCAGAGTGCAGGCACTGTACTACTCACCTCCAGGACTCAAGTCCGGCTAACCGGACTTGAGTCCTGGAGGTGAGTAGTACAGTCAAGTCATAAAAACCAGTTACCTTCACTCACTCGTATCTAACAAGCATCACGCATACAAAACCCTTCCCAGGACGACTCCTACCCCACCTCTCCACTCTGGGTATTTCATACTATTTGTAATATGACACCAAGGATGAAACCGGAAATTATATCCTTGATACCCCAGACAGCCCAGATGATACTCTATGCACCCAAGGTTGTACTCCATACATCCCAGATGATACTGCATACACCCCAGATGATACTCTATACACCCAAAATGATAGTCTATACACCCCATGTGAGAGTCCATACACCCCAAACTGAAATTTCAGGGAAGAAAACGATAGCATGAGTTTTGAGAGATGCAAAAATCAGAGTTTGGTATACAAGTGCATATGGAAATTCCATTAAGAGGAAGCAAACATCATACTGTTGTCACACTGCAGAGACAACTCCAGGAAGCTGTAACCATGTGACAGTCCCTAATGGTCTCCCAGCCTTGCCGAAAAAAATGTATTATAATTCAGGGAGACCTAGACAGGCTAAGAAAAAATAAGATACATGGCTTGAAGGCTAACCAGGTTAAATACCAAGATAAAAAGTATGAGATGGGAAGGAAGAACAACAGCTGAAACCAGAGGGACCTGAGTCTAGAGGGGATAATTAAAACTGAAGACACGAGTTATAGGCTTGTCAGAAAATATTGAGTGTGTTTCAAAAGATGCTTGATAACAAGTGCAGGCAAGCTCAATTCACAGCTTCACGAGTAGGTACGATCGGTTAAATGAGTGCTAGAGGCAGGACCTTAATTCGAACTCCCACAAACAGATCGATGAGTACACTACCACATTCATACTGCCACCCATCATTTCACCTCAATAACACAGGAACCAGCTACCAAAACTTCATCAGTTTTGCCAAATCCATAACCCCCATCCCCTGCACACTACACTCACTACCAACAACAAAATATTAAATTTTCAACTATACACCGGAGCGGGGACAGAAATCACGAGTGCCACTCTGCTCACTGACCGTCAGTGTGTGTTGTGTGGCGGTAATTAAGGTGTGGTACAGTCCCTGGACAAGTGAAAAGCGGGAACAATAATTGGGTTGGTTGCACTGCACTCAGGTATAAGTAATGCAACCAATGCTATATAATATTAATGGTATTTATTTAAGTGTTTAATAGTATTTAATCTGAAAAAAATAAAATTATCCAATTTTTAATAATTTCATCATACATTGATTCATCATTCATCCATTTCTCTCTTCCATTTTTCTAGTATCATTTCTGTATTGTGTCTCGTAGTTCCAAATTACGATCTCTTCTTCTCCGTCTTGATAGTGACAAGAACTCTTTGGTGTTTATAGTCTTGGAGATGATATATGCTGATTATTACTTCTTCCATCATGGCTGCCAGTGAGTATATTCTATTGTGTGTTTATCCTTTATAATACACACACACACACCCACACACACACACCCACACACACATACATACACCCACATATACACACACATACACACACATACACACACATACACATAAAAACACACACATACACATAAAAACATACACATACACACCCACACACCAACACACACACACACACACACACACACACACACACATACACACACACACACACACACACACACATACATATACATACACATACACATACACACACACGCATTCACACACAGCATGCAGTATGGAGCACCAGTTTGGAACCCACACCAAGCCAAGCACGTAAGGAAACTAGAGAAAGTGCAAAGACTTGCAACAAGATTAGTCCCGGAGCTAAGGGGTATGTCCTACGAGGAGAGGTTAAGGGAAATCGACCTGACGACACTGGAGGACAGGAGAGATAGGGAGGATATGATAACGACATATAAAATACTGAGAGAAATCGACAAGGTGGACTGAGACAGGATGTTCCAGAGATGGGACACAGCAACAAGGTGTCACAGTCGGAAGTTCAAGACTCAGATAAATCACTGGCATGTTAGGAAGTATTTCTTCAGTCACAGAGTTGTCAGGAAGTGAAACAGTCTGGGAAATGATGTAGTGGAGGGATTATCCATACATACCTTTAAGAAGAGGTAGTATAAAGCTCATGGAGCAGGAAGAGTGACCTAGTAGCGACCAGTGAAGAGGCGGGGCCAAGAGCTGTGACACGACCCCTGCAACCACAACTAGGTGAGTACACACACACACACACACACACATCCATACACATCCATACACACACATATACATACACACACACACAGCTTTTAGAAGATGTACGAAAGCTCTTGGAGCAAGGAGAGAGTGAACGTACAAACGCGCACGCAAGTAAGCACACACACGCATGCACGCACACACACACGAAGGTAGGAATTGTTGAGTTTATATTCGGCACTACTGGGCTATCTTAGTACTACTGTTTGTAGTTGTTAGGGGAAACTGGCCTGGTTTAGGAGACTGTTAGTGTGTCCCAGAGCCTGGCTCCATTAATGAACTTTGGGTGGTGAAGCCCAACATTGTAACCGAGGTGTTCAGGGAGAATCGCTGCTGCAAGTTCACTGGACGTCACACACTAAGACAGGTATGCAGGAAGGTCTTCAATGCCTAGCAAATTTGAGTGGATGTGTAACTTGAGACCACTGCCCATTTTCTGGAATAATTTTGAGTAATTTTGTGAATATTGTCGAAGGTGGATGCATATTTTAGGAATTATGTTAGTTTGTGTGTGAGTGTATATAAATGTGTGTGTGTGTGTGTATGTGTGTGTGTGTGTGTGTGTGTATGTGTGTGTGTGTGTGTGTGTGTGTGTGTGTACTCACCTATTTGTGGTTGCAGGGGTCGAGTCTTAGCTCCTGCCCCCCCCCCTCTTCACTGATTGCTACTAGGTCCCCTCTCTCCCTGCTCCATGAGCTTTATCAAACCTCGTCTTAAAACTATGTATGGTTCCTGCCTCCACTACGTCACTTTCTAGGCTATTCCACTTCCTGACAACTCTATGACTGAAGAAATACTTCCTAACATCCCTTTGACTCATAGGAGTCTTCAACTTGCAACTGTGACCCCTTGTTTCTGTGTCCCCTCTCTGGAACAGCTTGTCTCTGTCCACCTTATATATTCCTCGCAGTATTTTATATGTCGTTATCATGTCTCCCCTAACCCTCCTGTCCTCTAGTGTCGTCAGGCCGATTTCCCTAATTGTGGTTGCAGGGGTCGAGACTCAGCTCCTGGCCCCGCCTCTTCACTGATCGCTACTGGGTCCCTTCTCTCCCTGCTCTATGAACTTGATCATACCTCGTCTTAAAGCTATGTATGGTTCCTGCCTCCACTACTTCACTTGCTAGACTATTCCACTTCCTGACTACTCTCTGGCTGAAGAAATACTTCCTAACATCCCTTTGACTCATCTGAGTCTTAAGAACATAAGAACATAAGAAAGGAGGAACACTGCAGCAGGCCTGTTGGCCCATACTAGGCAAGTCCTTCACAATCCATCTTCAACTTCCAATTGTGACCCCTTTTTTCTGTGTCCCCTCTCTGGAACATCCTGTCTCTATCCAACTTGTCTATTCCCCGCAGTATTTTGTATGTCGTTATCATGTCTCCCCTAACCCTCCTGTCATCCAGTGTTGTTTGGCCGATTTCCCTTAACCTTTCTTCGTAGGACATTCCCCTTAGCTCTGGAACTAACCTTGTCGCAAACCTTTGCACTTTCTCTAATTTCTTGACGTGCTTGACCAGGTATGGGTTCCAAACTGGTGCTGAATACTCCAGTATGGGCCTGACGTACACAGTGTACAGTGTCTTGAACGATTCCTTACTAAGGTATCGGAACGCTATTCTCAGGTTTGCCAGTCGCCCGTATGCTGCAGCAGTTATCTGGTTGATGTGTGCTTCCGGAGACGTGCTTGGTGTTATACTCACCCCAAGATCTTTCTCCTTGAGCGAGGTTTGCAGTCTTTGGCCACCTAGCCTATACTCTGTCTGCGGTCTTCTTTGCCCTTCCCCAATCTTCTTGACTTTGCATATGGCGGGGTTAAATTCGAAAAGCCAGTTGCTGGACCAGGTGTCCAGCATGTTCTGGTCTCTTTGTAGTCCTGCTTGATCCTCATCTGATTTAATTCTCTTCATTAACTTCACATCGTCTGCGAACAGAGACACTTCTGAGTCTATCCCTTCCGTCATGTCATCTTGTGTGTGTGTGTGCGAGCGTGTGTGTGTGCGAGCGTGTGTGTGTGTAAGCGTGTGTGTGTGCGTGTGTGTGCGCGCGCGCGCCTGTGTAATCGCCTATTTGAAGCTACAAGAGTTATGGTGGTGTTGTCCGGTTTTGAATTCTCTGTTCATGTATATTTCATATATATTTGTTTATAGTTCCACTGGTTGCAGTACAAATTCCTCCATTAATGCATTCCACTTGTCAACCGCTATATTTGTGAAGAAAAAAATGACCTATCGTTTGAACTCTACTTTTTCTTCAAAGTGTATCTGTGGCCTCTTGATCTCCCTATTTTAGATGTTAACAAATCTATATCTACTCTGTCTTTTTTAAGACCTTTTATGTGGTTATGCCTCCTCGTTACCTTCTATTGCTCCTCAGCTCTGGTAACTATTTTGAAACTCTTTTTCTGAACATTTTTTTAACTAATCTGTGGTTTTCTTGAGGTGTGGCCACCACACAATTGCTGCATATTACAAGTTTGGCCTAACATAAGTTAAAAACAACTTTCTTAACGTTTCACCATCCGTATATTTAAAAGTTATTTAATGGTTTGTCAGTGTAGCATATGTGTGTCTCAAAAAATTCATTTATATGCTCTTCCGGTGACAATTTTTGTTAAAAAATTCTCGTTGATCCCTTTCTCTTTCTGATATTTTAATTGCATGGTATTTATCTATATTAAATTTAAGCATCTGTCGCTCACTGTAAGTGCTCAATGTATCCAGATACTCTTGTAAATAATCAAGGTCATTTTCATTATTTTACGTAAGATTTTTGCATCACAGACCGGGCCGGGGGGGGCGTTGACCCCCGGAACACCCTCCAGGAAAACATACTCATATAATATTTTGTTTCTTCCAGTAAATCGTTTATATATATTAGAAACATTATTGGGGCACCAGATTTGCGACATTCCTCCCGTGCAGAGGTTTTTATCTTAAGTGTTCGAATTTTTCTCTTTCTAATAAGAAGACTCTCATCTATTGTAATAACTTATCTGTAATTACTCCTGTATTTTGAGTTTCCGTATTAGTCTTTCAAAGGGGAACTATCAAAAACTTTCTTGAATTCTAATAAAGTCTGCCCATCCAGTTCTGATATACATGAATGTGCAGACGGTGAAACCAACATATTTACCAGTTAGAATGCTTTTACACTCAGTGTTTATTTCACTTTAATGACTTTTTGCAATATTTTTTTGCAGTACTATTTGTCAACGAAACCGTCCAATAGTTTGAAGGCTTTTTCCCTGTCACTTTTTTTAAAGACAGGCACAATATGTGCCATGTTTCATTTGTTTGCTAATTTATCTTCCTGTAGTGAAGTCTTAAAAAAAATTCAAAGTGGATAACGTAACTCATCTGCACGTTATTTCAAGGCGCTGTTTTGTCTGGTACTTTAGTTTTTCTTTTCTTATCAGTGTTTAGTCATTTCACTCTCCTCTGGTTCGGTTCTTTTTTCCTGGGATTAAAATCCCCGACATAAAAAAATATCCTCTACTGTGAGCCCATTTTGACATTTTCTGTTCAATATTTCACAAATATTCTCCCGTACCTCGGTGACTTCGCTGTTGTCATTTATACGTTGTATCTTGTTTTTAACATGTAGTTTATTTTTTCCAAACTTAAAGGCTTGATTCTCCTCTTCTCTTGTTTATTATTTCCTTTGCAGAATTTCTTTCTTCCTCTCTTTTCATTTGTATATTCATGTCAAGCCTCCTTGAATCTCTGATTAGTTCCTTGATTGGTCCGCTTCCTATATTGATTGAATGCCATTTCTTGTCTGTCATAGTTTTCCAACACCTCCCATTCAACCATTTATTATTATTCTGTCTTATATTCCTATTTGGAATAAACTGTTTAATTCCGTTTTTACAAACACTACAGAACTCTTTATACAGATTATTTATATGTCCCTTGTAGTGTACATTTCCATTTAATTTCTGAAAAATAATAATTTAAAGCATTGAAATTATCTTATAATTTCGTTACTGTTGATGAATTTGTATTTCATCTCCTAAGTCATATTTCACTGCAAATGTTGTTTTCAATAGAACATGATCACTCTAAGTGGGTTATGTTAAAAATGTCCTCCGCTTTCAGAGTAAACACTAAATCATATGTTCAAATGTTCTTATAATGACGGTGTGTTCCCTTCTCTCATTTTAATGTGAGTGTGTGTGTAGGCACACAGTGTTCATGCACCAGTGTCTCTCTTTTCATCATTTTATATATTTTCCATGTCTTTGTACACTTTCATGAGAACATGAGTACATACATGTGTGTGTATACAGGCCCAACACATGCATGTGTGTATATACAGGCCCAACACATGCATGTGTGTGTATACAGGCCCAACACATGCATGTGTGTGTATACAGGCCCAACACATGCATGTGTGTGTATACAGGCCCAACACATGCATGTGTGTGTATACAGGCCCAACACATGAATGTGTGTGTATATGGCCCAACACATGAATGTGTGTGTATATGGCCCAACACATGTTTATATGCGTAGTTGTATTAAAATGTCACCAACACTGTAAAAAGCTTTCATCACAGCACTTTAAGGAGAAGATATGTAGGTTAGAATGAGCAAATGAAACCGAAAATGCAGAAAAAGCTAATGCAGCAGCACGAGCAGAAGAACGTGCTCAGCAGCACGAGCAGGAGAACGTGCTCAGCAGCAAGAGCAGGAGAACGTGCTCAGCAGCAAGAGCAGGAGAACGTGCTCAGCAGCAAGAGCAGGAGAACGTGCTCAGCAGCAAGAGCAGGAGAACGTGCTCAGCAGCAAGAGCAGGAGAACGTGCTCAGCAGCAAGAGCAGGAGAACGTGCTCAGCAGAAAGAGCAGGAGAACGTGCTCAGCAGCAAGAGCAGGAGAACGTGCTCAGCAGCAAGAGCAGGAGAACGTGCTCAGCAGAAAGAGCAGGAGAACGTGCTCAGCAGCAAGAGCAGGATAACGTGCTCAGCAGCAAGAGCAGGAGAACGTGCTCAGCAGAAAGAGCAGGAGAACGTGCTCAGCAGCAAGAGCAGGAGAACGTGCTCAGCAGAAAGAGCAGGAGAACGTGCTCAGCAGCAAGAGCAGGAGAACGTGCTCAGCAGCAAGAGCAGGAGAACGTGCTCAGCAGAAAGAGCAGGAGAACGTGCTCAGCAGCAAGAGCAGGAGAACGTGCTCAGCAGCAAGAGCAGGAGAACGTGCTCAGCAGCAAGAGCAGGATAACGTGCTCAGCAGCAAGAGCAGGAGAACGTGCTCAGCAGCAAGAGCAGGAGAACGTGCTCAGCAGCAAGAGCAGGAGAACGTGCTGCTGTGCTCAGCAGCAACAGCAGTACTACTAGCTGCAGTGCCGTCAAAGGCAGCATCGAATGTAGAACCCAGTGAGAAAGTAGTAGCAGCAGCAAGAGCAGAAACACCAGCTGCAACAGCAACATTAGCAAAAAAAAATAGCATCAGCAGGAAAAAAAATAACAGCAGTAACGTATTGGAGGGAGGAGAGGCCAAGCCGGTGGAGGCTGGCAACATTGGAGGTGCAAACACTGAATGTCTGAAGCTCAAAACCAGCGTTATACGCCTCTCTTCTTCACCCTCCCCCCGCTCACACTCTCACACACTGCTTAATATTCCTTCTCTCACTCTTCCTCCTCGAATTTATAACCAGTGGAGAGTCCTAGTCGTGATTCTGTATATCACTCTATAAAAGAGGTGATTTGGTATCATTTTAAATGTAATATATTTATAATAAATTTGTTATTTATTTAATGCAAAAATAGCACTTAGGAAATTTTTATTTTTTTATTTTTACGAGTGTGTGTAACCTTATATATATATATATATATATATATATATATATATATATATATATATATATATATATATATATATATATATATATATATATATATATATATATATATATATATATATTTATATATATTTATATATATATATGCGTGGATGTAGTGCTAATAAGAAAGAAATGATTGCAAATGTTACGAATAAAAAGAAGTTGGATGTCCTGGCCCTAAGCGAAACAGAGCTGAAGGGGGTAGGGAGTTTCAGTGGGGAGAAATAAATGGGATTAAGTCAGGAGTATCTGAGAGAGTTAGAGCTAAGGAAGGGGTAGCAATAATGTTGAAGAATCAGTTATGGAGAGAGAAGAGGGAATATAAATGTATAAATTCAAGGATTATGTGGATTAAAATAAGAGTCGGATGTGAAAAGTGGGTCATAATAAGTGTGTATGCACCTGGAGAAGAGAGAAGTGAGAGAGATTTTGGAAGATGTTAAGCGAGTGTGTGGGAACCTTTGAGCCAAGTGAGAGAGTAATTGTGGTAGGGGACCTAAACACTAAAGTAGGAGAAGCGTTTAGAGAGGGTGTGGTAGGTAAGTTTGGGGTGCCAGGTGTAAATGATAATGGGGAGCATTTGATTGAACTTTGTATAGAAAAGGGTTTGGTAACACATATTTTAGGAAAAGAGGATAAATAAGTATACAAGATATTATATAGGGGGTAATGACAATAGTTTGTTGGACTATGTATTAGTAGATTAAAGACTGCTGGGTAGACTTCAGGATGTACATGTTTATACAAGGGTCACAGATATATCAGATCACTTTTTAGTTGTAGCTACAGTGAGGGTAAAAGGTAGATGGGATACAAGGAAAATGGAAGCAGCAAGTAAGAGAGAGGTGAAGGTTTATAAGCTAGAGAAGGAGGCAGTTAGGGTAAGACAGATGGAAGACAGATGAGCTAGTGTGAGTGTAGGCAATGGGGTAGAAGATGTATGGGGTAAGTTTAAGAATATAGTGTTAGAGTGTTCAGCAGAAGTTTGTGGTTACAGGAAAGTGGGTGCGGGAGGGAGGAGGAGTGGTTAGTGGAATGATGTAAAGAGAGTAGTAAGAGAAAAAGTTAGCATATGAGAGGTTTTTACAAAGTAGAAGTGATGCAAGGAGGGAGAAGTATATGGAGAGAGTGGTGAAGCAATGTAAAAAGAGAGCAAATGAGAGAGTGGGTGAGATGCTATCAACAAATTTTGTTGAAAATAAGGAAAAGTTTTGGAGTGTGATTAATAAGTTGAGAAAGCCTAGGGAACGAATGGATTTTAGTTAAAAATAGGAGAGGAGAGTTATTAAACGGAGAGTTAGAGGTATCAGGAAGATGTAGGGCATATTTTGAGGAATTGTTAAATGTTGATGAAGATAGGGAAGCTGTGATTTCGTGTATAGGTCAAGGAGGAATAACATCTTGTAGGAGTGAGGAAGAACCAGTTGTGAGTGTGGGGGAAGTGCATGGGGCAGTGGGTAGAATGAAAGGGGGTAAAGCAGCTGGGATTGATGGGATAAAGCCAGAAATGTTCAAAGCAGGTGGGGATATAGTTTTGGAGTGGTTAGTGTTTTTATTTTACCTAGGGATTGGCAGAGACCATGCATAGTTCCTTTGTATAAAGGCAAAGGGGACAAAAGAGAGTGTAAAAATTATAGGGGAATTAGTCTGTTGAATATACCTGGTAAAGTGTATGGTAGAGTTATTATTGAAAGAATTAAGAGTAAGACGGAGAGCAGTATAGCAGATGAACAAGGAGGCTTTAGGAAGGGTAGGGGGTGTGTAGACCAAGTGTTTGCAGTGAAACATATAGGTGAACAGTATTTAGATAAAAGGTTTTTGTGGTATTTATGGATTTGGAAAAGACGTATGATAGGGTGGATAGGGAGGCAATGTAGCAGATGTTGTAAATGTATGGAATAGGAGGTAGGTTATTGAAAGCAGTGAAGAGTCTTTACGAGGATAATGAGGCTCAGGTTAGAGTATGTAGGCGAGAGGGAGATTATTACCCAGTAAAAGTAGGCCTTACACAGGGATGTGTGATGTCACCATGGTTGTTCAACATATTTATAGATGGAGTTGTAAGAGAAGTGAATGCTCGGGTGTTGGCAAGAGGTGTGGGGTTAAATGATAAAGAATCTAACACAAAGTGGGAGTTGTCACAGTTGCTCTTTGCTGATGATGCTGTGCTTTTGAGAGATTCTGAAGAGAAGTTGCAGAGGTTGGTGGATGAGTTTGGTAGGGTATGTAAAAAAAGGAAATTAAAAGTGAATATATGAAAGAGTAAGGTGATGAGGATACAAAAATTAGGTAACAGAAGATTGGATATCAGATTGGAGGGAGAGAGTATGGAGGAGGTGAATGTATTCAGATATTTGGGAGTGGACGTGTCAGCGGATGTGTCTATGAAATATGAGGTAAATCATAGAATTGACGAGGGGAAAAAGGTGAGTGGTGTACTGAGGAGTTTGTGGAGACAAAGAACTTTATCCATGAAAGCAAAGAGGGAAATGTATGAGAGTATAGTTATACCAATGCTCTTGTATGGGTGTGAGGCATGGGTTGTGAATGTTGCAACAAGAAGAAGGCTGGAGGCAGTGGAGATGTCATATCTGAGGGCAATGTGTGGTGTGAATATAATGCAGAGAATCCGTAGTTTGGAGATTAGGAGGAGGTGTGGGATTACCAAATTTATTATCCAGAGGGCTGAGGAGGGGTTATTGAGATGGTTTGGACATGTAGAGAGGATGGAACGAAATAAAATGACTTCGAGAGTGTATAAATCTGTAGTGGAGGGAAGGCGGGATAGGGGTCGGCCTAGGAAAGGTTGGAGGGAGGGGGTAAAGGAGGTTTTGTGTGCGAGGGGCTTGGACTTCCAGCAAGCGTGCGTGAGCGTGTTTGATAGGTGCAAATGGAGACAAATGGTTTTTAGGACTTGACGTGCTGTTGGAGTATATGCAAGGTAACATTTAGGAAGGGATTCAGAGAAACCGGCAGACCGGACTTGATTCCTGGAGATGGGAAGTACAGTGCCGGCACTCTGAAGGAGGGGTGTTAATGTTGCAGTTTTATAACTGTAGTGTAAGCACGCCTCTGGCAAGACAGTGATGGAGTGAATGATGAAAGTTTTTCTTTTTTTGGCCACCCTGCCTTGGTGGGAAACGGCCGATGTGTTAATAAAAAATATATATATATATATATATATATATATATATATATATATATATATATATATATATATATATATATATATATAACAACACTGCGACTAGCCGAGAATTCGAACCCATGTCGTTTTGGCCTGCCTCATGGTGAGCGAAAATCACACATGACGCTCTAACCCACGGGACCGCGCAATCCTTGGATTCGACATGGGTTCGAATCCTCGGCTTGTCGCAATGTTGTTATTGATTAATACCACTTGTTCGTGCTTATAATAATATATATATGTAAGTAGTAGGCTTTTAGGCAGAGAAACTCAAAATGGCGGTGGTCACCCCCACCACCACCCACCCCCAGCCCCTCCCACTTCCGGTCACCCCCACTTCCGGTCGGTCCAACCCCCACTTCCGGTCTGTCCAACCCTCCACTTCCGGTTTTTTTTTTCATCCTGAGCAGTAACCCTCACCCCCTGAGCTCCTCATCCCTGAGCGGTCTCCTTCCGCGCGCTCGAGCCCCCGCCCTGCCGCGCCCGCGCCCCGCGCCCCGCGCCCGCGCCCGCCCGCCCCGCGCCCGCCCGCCCCGCGCCCGCCCCTTGCCCTTCCGCGTCGAGCCGCCCCGAGCTGCCTTCTGCAGCGCCTTCTGCGGATCGCCCCCGCTCCTCGATTTGGGTTATAGATCTGCTCAGGCTTCTAACTGCATTCCTATAAAAATCAGTTTCATTATTTGCTTCTCACCTAATAATATTCCTAATGCTAGATACAGACACAAAAGTTGCAGTGTACATTTTCCTTCATAGAACTTTTTGGCTAAAGTATCAACTTTATCATCAAAAGTAACGTTACACATTTCACTTTGAATTTATATATTTTCTCGATCTTCCTTACATACTTTGTCAGGTGCTGGTGACTTATCAGGTGCTGGTGACACATCAGGTGCTGGTGACACATCAGGTGCTGGTGACACATCAGGTGCTGGTGACACATCAGGTGCTGGTGACACATCAGGTGCTGGTGACACATCAGGTGCTGGTGACACATCAGGTGCTGGTGACACATCTGCTCCAAGATGGATCTAACGTAAATCGTAGATTTTTTAAGTTTTGAAAACAGTTCTTCGGGTGCTCTGTCTCATATACTGCTCAAATTATACGGCTGATTTGTAATTTAATTCTGGTGATATAGTTTGTGCGAGTCTTACTCTTAGATATTCTTCTTGAACGTTGCCTACAGTGCCTCTCCTCCCAGGATGTTCTTGTCCGAACTTTTCACTTCGTCCCATATTCTCATAAATTCTCACTTACCAGGATTGAATTCAGCATGTTAATTTCACATGTTAATTTCACATAATCAGCACAAAGTACGCGAACAATTGCAATTCCTTCAGTAGGTCATTTATATCATTTATGATGTTTCTATCTGAATACCAATTTTGATTACACATTTGCGCTTAAAGTTGCTGAACAATGCTCGCAATATCTAATCTTCATATTTAACATTTGAAATGTTTCTCTAATATTCCACTCAGGTACCTATTTATGGTTGTCAGCAGGACATCAGGCGTTAGGAGACTTGTCTTTACGTCTGGTCTTGTGTACGTGCATGTAAGTGGAGCACGTGCGAGCGTGGGTGTGCATCAATACCCGTGTTAGACCCCAGACTGTGATGAAAACACGAGTCCACGCTCAGTCCTACACGAGGGAGCAGCTGCAACGAGAGAGACATTCCTTGTTACATCTTCATTACTAGCGAGAAAGGGATGGGGACGGCTATGTCCCACTATATCTGTCAGTATACACCGGCGTTGAGGTATGCTGTTGCAATATCGCCGAGTTCGCAGGCGAAAGAGAGCCGCAAATTGTCGCTCTTTAAATGTTACGAGTGAGGTGAACTCGTCTTTGGTTGGATTTGTGAGGTGATAGTTCCGGCTGCCAGATTCACACGATGGAGAAGCGCTCACTCAGCAAACCACACATTAGAATGAATAGGCACCAGCCGAGGCACGGTGTTAGTCTCCAGCTTCCCTTCAGTGTTGGAAAGTGTTTGCATAATAGAGAAGCCTTCATAAACTAGTGCTCTTAAGGTAGTAACACTTAATAGCAACAGATTCGGAAAACACTGTTAAGGAGGCTACCGATACCATTGAACCTCTATACCCTCCTTTTATCTTCATCTCTTTCTGTCCCCTCGTCTACCTTTTTACCCCCTTTGCCTATCTTTTCCCCTCGCCACTTTTTCACCCTCCTTGTCCCTGTTTCATACCCCCTTTGCCTATCCTTTCCTGCCTCTCCTCTCTTTACTTCCCCTCCACGCAGGTTCGTGCAACCCTTCACTCAGGTGATAAATACATCACGTTACGACACTCACACCTCGCCTCGCACTGTGAGATTTGGTTTGGTAATCCCGTCAGTTCAGAAATGCGTGTAAATGCTTGCGTCTGACTCACTCCTTCACTAAAACAATTCGAGCCTGGCCCGCTCTATGATACGCGGCATTTACTCAGCGAACAAAACTGGAAACTCGCTCACCAAAGCGCTAAGTGAGAAAGCTATGTAAAAAGATAGAGAGGGAAACAAATACGGATTCACACAGGAGAGAATCCCGTTGAGCGAAGAGAAGGAGAACGTGAGGGAGCGGAATATTAAGTAGCCAGACCGTGGGTAATTGAATTTATTCAGATTTGCCGAGGGATGGCCGGACCAGAGTGTGTTCTTCCCAACACCCACACGCCTCTCTCTACTACACTCACGTCTATAGCCAGCATAGTCACACTATGACCATTACCAGTCCGGCATGACCAAACTATGACCATTACCAGGCCGGCATGGCCACACTATGACCATTACCATTACCAGGCCGGCATGGCCACACTATGACCATTACCAGTCCGGCATGACCACACTATGACCATTACCAGGCCGGCATGGCCATACTATGACCATTACCAGGCCGGCATGGCCACACTATGACCATTACCAGGCCGGCATGGCCACACTATGACCATTACCAGGCCGGCATGGCCACACTATGACCATTACCAGGCCGGCATGACCACACTACCACCATGCCCTCATGGCCGCAATACTACCAACACCACCATGCCAGCATGGCTACACTACTACCACCACACCAGCATGGCCACACTGCTACCACCACTACGTAGCCAGCATGGCCACACTACTACCACCGCCACCACGCCAGCATGGCATGGCCACACTACCACCAAGCCAGCATGCCCACACTACCACCAAGCCAGCATGGCCACACTACCAATACGCCAGCATGGCCACTCTACCAATACTCCAGCATGGCCACACTACCAATACGCCAGCATGGCCACACTGCTACCACCACTATCAAACCACCATGGCCACACTACTACCATTCCACGCCCAGCCTTGGTTGTGTGCGGGTGTATTGAGGAGACCTCTGGTGGCCGACTTGTGAGATTTTATTTTCACAGCCATGACGGAGGGATACAGGCGCCGCGTAAACACCATTGGAATTGAAGTACTTCAGGGAGCGGTTTATCCGTCAAACGTGGACGTTGTCTTGCCGGCTATACTTCGAGATTCTCTGGGTGTGGACCACTCAGAATTGTACGGCATAGCCCTTAACGGGGCACGACGGATCTTCGTGAAATTTGCATGTACGGCGGCGTATACCAGAGTTGTGGATAAATATCAGGACAAGCGGCTGGTGGTAATGCAAGGACTGGAGGTATGTGTAAGGGACGTTTCGGCAACTTACAAATGGATAAAGTTGCTGAAACGTTCCATTTGAAGCTGGGGAAAGTGACATACAGGAAATGATGAAGATGTATGGGATTGTCCATGCTGTTACTGTTGGTAGATGGATGAATGGTCTTTACGCTGGTATGTTGGAAGGCACATATTCGGTAAAAATGACATTAAGGAATCCCATACCCTCCTTTATCTTAATGCATGGTTTTCGCACTCAGGTATATGTTACCTATGTTGGACAGGTGCGTACCTGCCGGTTGTGTGGGCAGACGGGCACCTGGCGGTTGACTATCAACGAAAAGGCCTGAGAGGGTAACGTCGGGAAGGAGAATATACTACGGACGAATGAAGGAGTGCAACAGGACGAAGAATTGGCAAGGAAACAAGGAGATGGTGTGAAGGAGGGCATGGTACGACAGGTATGGAGCGAGGAGGTGGAGCAGGAGGAAAGAGTACAGGGAGAGGTGGACAGGGTGCAGCCTGCAGAATCTGTGGCGACTGGTGTAACGTCTATGGACGAGAGTCAGAGGGATGTACGGGAGGAGGCTGAGATCTTGGAGGATCTGAATGAGTTCATTCGAGGTGGTCCTTTGTCACTTGAGGAAGTGGCAGGGATGGGAATTGGGGAGAATCAAATTGATGTCAATGACGGCACTGAAGGACGAAGTGAAGTCCTGGGGAAGACAGGACATCAAGTTGAGGTTCAGGGTACAGTGTCAGTAGTGGTAGCAGAAATACATAGGGAAGAGAGTATGGAAGTAAGTGGAGACAAAGGGAATCAAGGAAAAGGCCAGGGGAAGAATCTGAGGATGACCTATTAACTGCTGCACAAAGGCCTGGTAAGAAGGTGTGGGCGGATGTGGTGCAGGAAAAGGAAGTAGGGTGAAGGGTAATGGTGATAGAAGGGATATAAAGGGTGATGGGAGGATTAAGGGAGGGTTGGAAGGAGCAACACAGGGAAAACTAGATAAAAGAGTACTGAAGCAGAAGGAAAACCCCAGCCCTTCACTTTAGGTGTGTAACGATGAATGTTAATGGCCTCAGGAACGAGGTCAAACGTAAATGGGTTGAAGTAACATTGAAGAGGATGAGAGTAGATGTGATATTTTTCCAAGAACACAATTATCAAATAGGATCGGAACTGGTAGTTAAGGGGTATAGGGTTTTGGTGTGACGAGGGGCTTTCAAGGGTGGGGTGATGGTGGGTATTAGAGAGTCCAGTCCTTTTACCTTGTCATCATGGGAGCATGTGGGAAGTCGAGTGGTAAGGGTGAACGGGAGTGGGGTGGGGTACAAGTAAGTTTCCTTGGGGTATATATGCTGGCTGTTGCTAATAGGAGTATCAAGGATGATTTTGTTAATAACGAGTTGACGTATGCTTTCAGAGGATTGCCCCAAGTAGCGATTATAGCTGGGGATTGGAATAGTGTGATTGGATTGGGGATGTGGAGCCCCGAAGGGGGTGTGTTTTGGGGTCTCTAAGGGATGTATTGGGGGCAGTGGGGGTGGTGGATGTGGTGGGGGAAGGATGAGTTGGTGGAATATACTTTCTTAAGGAATAATTATGGGCAAGACTGGATCGAATATACGTGACAAGGTCGGTGGATGTCGAAAGGTGGAATGCTTTGATTTGGGTTTTTCAGATCACAGGGGTGTGTTATTTGAAGGAGGGTGGGAAGGGTTGTGCATGTGTATAAGATTTTTTGGAAGTGAATACGAGGTTATTGGAAAGGAAGGGGAGGAGGAGCATTTGAGCAGTGGTGGGAAGGGATGTGGGGGTGATAGGGATAAAGTCAGTTGTTAAATGGTGGAATGAGACGGGAAAGTGGAAATTAGAAAGTATTATGAGAGGGTTGGCGGTGAGGAAATGAGGTATAGGTATGGGTATCAGAGGTATTTGGAGGGGCTTTAGGTGAGTGTCAGGGTGGGGATTGGAGGGAAAGAATTATGGTGAGGTGTAGAGTTGAGGGCAAAGTTAAGGGAAATACAGGAGGAGAGATTTCATGGACTAAGGATTCGAAGTGGTATGGAAGAAGTTTTGTGGGGAATAAAGTGTCAAAGGTAGTGTTAAGAAATTTTCAACGGCGAAGGAAAGGTATGTTGATAGAATCATTGAAGGTGGAAGGAGGGTGAGAGGGTATCAGGAGGGAATGGTACTGAGGACAACGGAGGGATGGGGGTACGCAGAGGGTTGGTTTTGTAACAAATATGAAAAGGGGGAGACAGATGAGGAGGCTAAAGGTAGGATATTGAGGGAATTGGGAAATTATTAGGTGAGGAAGAGAGGAAGGAATGTGAGGGGAAATTTTGGAGGAGGAGGTATGGGAGGCGGTGAGGGGTTTGAGATTGGGAAAGTCGCCTGGCATAGACGGGTTGCCGGGGAATTGTATGTTAAGCATTGGCAGGTTTTGAAGGGGGTAATCGTTAAAATGGTAAATGAACTGAAAGAGGAGGGAATATGGGTGAGTCGATGAGAACGGGGGTTGTAGTACTAGTGGCGAAAGGGGGTATCAGGAGGGTTAGGTGATTATAGGGGAATAGCATTATTGACTGCAGATTATAAAATATTTGCAAAGGTTTTAGCAAACAGGATCAAAGAGGGTTAGGGGAATGTTGCATGAGGGACAATACGGGGTGCCGGGACGGAGTATCAGAACGGGGCATAGACGTATAAAGCAGTTTATTGAGAATAGTCAGATGGGAGGAGTATTGGGGTGGATTGGCAGAGGGCATATGATAGGGTGGACAGGGAAATGTTATTGGATATTTTGGGTAGGCAAGGGTTTGGGGAGGTAGTTATAGGATGGGTTCGAACTTTGTATGAGGGGCTTTAGTTAGGGTGCAAATTAATGGGAATGTGGGAAGAAAGGTGGAGATGAAGAAGGGTCTGCGGCAGGGATGTCCGCTGTCGCAGATCCTTTTGCCTTATTACAGGATCCGTTTTATAGGTTGGTGGAGGAGGAGGTTTACGGAGGGTGACATGGAGGAGGATGCAGAGGGGGGTATTGTTGGTTATGTAGATGATACTACAGTGTTGGTCAGGTCTGAGAAGCAGTTGAGAATGATCAATGAGTTGGTTGAAAAGTTTGGGAAGGCAACGGGAATGAGGGTGAATAAGGAAAATCTAATTTATTGGAGGTAGGCAGTTGGTCGGGGGGAACGTTGGAGAAACGGGAGGGATGGAGTTGTGTGAAAACTATAAAAATATGTGGGATATGGTGGCTAGAGAGGTAAATTCAAGATTGGTAGTGGATGCTGCTATTGATAGGATGAAGGGATGGGGAATGAGAGAGGTAACTTTGTTGCAAAGGGTGGTAGTTATTAACGTTTTAGTGTATAGTAAATTGTGGTTTAGGGTGGTGGTATATCCTCTCTTAGAAGTGGATGTGCAGCGGTTGTTGAAGTACGTGTTGAAGTTTGTATGGGGGAATGGGAGACATTGGATGTGTAGGGAAGTAGTGGAAACGAGGGTGAGGTGGGGGGGGTTAGGGTTGGTCCCCTTGAGGTGAGGTTAAGGAGTGTTTTTGTGAGGCATGAGTTTTTGATGAGGGAGGAGAGGGGGACGAAACGTGGGATTGGTGATGAAGGAGGTGCGAAGGTGGTGGGGAGGAAAGGATATATTGCTTTGTGAGGCTATTTTACGAGGGTTATTGGTTATGAAGGAGTCGGGAAGGTGTAGAGTAAGCCGTTTTGATAGGTTGGGGATGGAGAGAATGGAGATGCAAGGGAGTGAGGTTTATCCTTTGTATGATTGGAAAGGAATTTGGGGGTGGTTAAAGAAGTTGAAGGTGCACCCAAGGGTGAGGGAAACAGGGTATAGGTTTCTTCAGGGTATTTTGGCGTCCAGGGCCCAGCTTTATGTGATGGGGTTGAGTGGGGATGGGTATTGCCGTAGGTGTGGGGAGGTAGATACAGCTTATCACGCCATCTATTTTTGTGAGGGTTTGGAAGCAGTAAGGAAATGGTTTGGGGAGTTTTGAGGATGGTAGGTGGGAGGGGTATCCGTTTTGAGGGCTTTGAGTTTAGATTTGGGAGTTTCTCGGAAAGCATACGTAGAGGGATGTCTTATTTGGTGTTGGATTTTATACATATATCTTGGGGTATGAGGGACGTAGAGGGATGGTTCGAATAAGGGCTTTAGGAGCGGGGTTTTATAGGACAAAATGTAGGAATCGAGTTTGTATAGTGGGGTATGGAACAGGCCTTTTCGAGTGGTTATCAAGAGATGACAGTGAATAGCATGTTGAGGGTGCCAAGGTGAAAGGACTGGTGTTGATTATGGTAGAAGTCACGGGAGGTGAAATGGGTAGAGGGTGGGTAGGAGGATAGTAATGTAGGTAGGGAGGGAGAGGGGGTGGGGTTTGTGTTTTAAAGGGATTGGGAGGAGGGGGGTAGTAGCTGGGTATTCTAGGTTCGGCAATAGATCAGGGGAATGGGCGGGATTTTTCTGGTTCAGTGCTCTAGTCTGGGAAATAAGATAATAAAAGTAGTGGTATTGTTCATAGAGACACAATATTAAATGCAGACATGCATATCGGGGGCGACGATAAAATGTACATATATTAGGATGTGTTGCTTATATAAACCTATATCTGGGAAACTTAATTGTTAGGGATCCCATTTGAAGAGATCCTGTTCTTTTAGTTCTGAGTAGTGCATTAAGTGGTAGGTCCTGATTGATGGGTTATGGTGTTTTCAAAATAATAACTCATAAGGATATGTCCGGCTATTGTATAATGTGAATGTCAATTTATGTAATTTTGTAGAGTTGAGGCGATGCTGATACTTATTGTGAAAAGGTTAATGATAACTCACTAGGTTTCTGTTGTAATTTCTAGGTTATGTTTTGCTGTGTATGTGTTTATTATATTTTGTTAGAACTTACAATTTTGTGCAGCATCTGATTGTATAACGTGTTAATTTTCTAGTGTGTTTTTCTATGTGTGCACCACGAACGTGTATTGTGGCAGATTTTTCGGTGTAGTTGTGTGACGTTGTGCTGTAGACATAGTGTTGTCTACGTAAGTGATAGCCAGATGATAATGTATTTTCTTTTTGAGAAACTGTTGTCGTGTAACCTCTTGTTATGGGGTACAGTTTTTGTTGTGTGTTATGGTAAATCACCTGTTTTTCATAAAAAAACATAAGGTTTCTTATTCAGGTGTTTTTGGACCATGAATGTACGGTTTCATTGTATAGTTTTGTTTGTTTGTATAGACCCATTAAGAATAAGACAAGGTGTAGGTTTTGTTGAACATATTGTTATATTGTGTGCAGTTTGCACGGGTTGTTTTTGGATATATTGATAGATATGTTTTTTATGTTCTGTTTGTGTTTTTTTAAATGGCCTGTTTTGTCCATGAGCATATATAGTTTATGTTTTTGTATATATTTGTCTTAAATAAAATATAAAAAAAAAAAAAAACTACCATTACCCAGCTAGCATGGCCACACCAACACGCCATCATGGCCACACCACCACGCAAGCATGACCACACTACGCCAGCATGGCCACAGCACCATCACCATGCCAGTATGAATTTACCACAACTACCAACACGCCAGCATGGCCACACTGCTACCACCGTTACCAAGCCAGCATGGCCACACTACTACCACCATTCCTAAGCCAGAATGGCCACACGACTACCAACACGCCAGCATGACCACACTACTACCAACATTCCAGCATGGTCACACTACCAACACGCCAGCATGGCCACACTACTACCAAGTCAGCATGGCCATACCAACACGCACGCATGGCCACATCACCCCAGCCTGGGCACGCTATCATGCCCACACCACTGCCGCGCCAGCATGGCCACACCACGCCAACATGGCCACAGCACCATCACCATGCCAGCATGAATTTACCATCACTACCAACACGCCAGCATGGCCACACTGCTACCACCACTACCAAGCCAGCATGGCCACACCAACACGCACGCATGGCCACATCACGCACGCATAGCCATAACACGCCAGCATGGCCACGCCAACACGCTAACATGGCCACACCACTCCCATGCCAGCATGGCCACACTACCACAGCAGATAGCCACACCACGACGCAAGCATAACTACACTACCATACCAGAATGCCAATCCAGCAACACCATACCAGCATGGCCACACCACCACCATGCCAGCTTGGCCACACTACCACCAGTACCAACACGTTCCCCTCAACACGTGCACACCCTCGCCAACACGTGCACACCCTCGCCAACACGTGCACGCACCAACACATGCACACCCTAACCATGGTATGATGATGCTTGTCTTAAGTAGCACATGTGTTGCTCAGGAGCTCTTAGTCAGGTGTTGCCCCAAGGTATTCTTGATGATGAGAATGTGTTGTCTTACTGTAGAGCTGCTGTGTATGTGTTACTGTAGAGCTGTTGTGTATGTGTTACTGTAGAGCTGCTGTGTATGTGTTACTGTAGAGGTGTTGTGTATGTGTTGTCTTACTGTAGAGCTGCTGTGTATGTGATGTCTTACTGTAGAGCTGCTGTGTATGTGTTGTCTTACTGTAGAGCTGCTGTGTATGTGTTGTCTTACTGTAGAGGTGCTATGTATGTGTTTTCTACTGTAGAGCTGCTGTGTATGTGTTGTCTTACTGTAGAGCTGCTGTGTATGTGTTGTCTTACTGTAGAGCTGCTGTGTATGTGTTGTCTTACTGTAGAGCTGCTGTGTATGTGTTGTCTTACTGTAGAGCTGCTGTGTATGTGTTTTCTTACTGTAGAGCTGCTGTGTATGTGTTGTCTTACTGTAGAGCTGCTGTGTATGTGTTGTCTTACTGTACAGCTGCTGTGTATGTGTTGTCTTACTGTAGAGCTGCTGGGTATGTGATGTCTTACTGTAGAGCTGCTGTGTATGTGATGTCTTACTGTAGAGCTGCTGTATATGTGATGTCTTACTGTAGAGCTGCTGTGTATGTGTTGTCTTACTGTAGAACTGATGTTCACATGTTGCCTTGCTGTAGAGGTCCTCATATATGTCCCAAAAACGCGGAAGCGAGAAGAACCTTGAACATACATACTGTATATTAAGCAACTGTACGCTCTGGTACCCTTAATTAACTACTATCCTGGCTAAGGATATGATAGCCTTCGAGAAATGACCACGAAATTACATGTTGTGAATCCCTGTTTGGCCGGGAAGGGAGAGAGAGAGAGAGAGAGAGAGAGAGAGAGAGAGAGAGAGAGAGAGAGAGAGAGAGAGAGAGAGATAGACGAGATAGAGAGAGAGAGAGAAAAGATAGAGAGAGGAGAATGGAATAGGAGGGAGAGGAGTTAAGAAGGGAGATGGAAGGAAGGGATGAGGCAAGAACATGAAGTTTCAAAGTAGTCCAAGGTGGGTTGGTGTGTGCCTCATACTAGTTCTGTTGGATTTAATTTGTCTGTTGAGGTCTTACTGGGAGCCTGTTTTCGTGTTCCCATAGGCCGATGACCCCTATTATGAATCGCAAAGACATGAACACAAAATACCGCTTCATGTTTTTGTACATACCATGGTCAGACAACGGTTGAGGACAAACTGGGGGTATTATACAAGACAAGGAGATTGAGAGATGACCCGAGGTAACTTGCGTCTGGGTCAGGTTTTTGCAGCTTTGGATATTATTTGGTTACATAAACTGACATTGGTCTGATATACTGTTATACAAAGCAAAGATTTATTGCAAAGGAATATTTTTTTCCAGTCTGTGATGCTCACAGTTCGCTTGATCCTGGAATAATACATTAGTCTCCTGTCCATTTCGATCACACTTGGTATTGGTTGACATGGATTTTATATGTTTTTTTTTTCTTCAGTTTGATATATTAAATATAGAATTCTTTGATGAAAAATTCAGACCATTTCCTGCTTAGGAGAAACATTTCTTCATGCAGTAAATATCTTGGACCAGTACAACAAAACTGCAAAAATTAAAAAAAAAATAATTTTCCTTGCCTATTCAATGAAAAATGGGAAAATTTTTAGTCTTGTCACAAAAATTTTGTAGATATTGTAACACCACTCAAAAACTTTGTCAATGTGGAAGTTACATATAAAAGTACAATAAATCAAATTTATTCAAAATATCCATAAACCAAAAACTAATTGTAGCATAGATTGTTGACATGATAAATTTGACTTAAGTGAAATTGAATTTTTTTAACACGTATCAGCCAGCACAAGTGCACGATTAGAAGTTGAAGACGAATATTGCATCGTTTCGGCATCAAGTAAACCTTACTTAAGATTAGTATTAGTCCTCGTGACTTGACCAAAACCTATGTTGCAGACCACTAGGTCGATTATAAGTCATTACTTGCTCTGCCGTGGCTCTGCATAGCTACTATTTAACATCAGTGTATAAAAGAAGTGTTTACAGCACCTCGCGCAGGGACCGAAATGCGGACGTCTCTCAGTATGTTAACACTGGGAGTTTAACCCTTATTTTAAGGATTAAAGTATTCTTGATTGGTGGTGAACAAATGACATATAGGCAGCCTCCCAACCAGCGAACCAGATTTATCGGCCAATCACAACAAGCCCGCCAAAGCTGTGAACAATGTGGTTCACTTCTGAAACACGAATTGACAGACTTGTCTGGGGCTGCTGGTCTACACGGTGCATTCTCTGGCTCTTGCATTTTTGCCTCCTTTGTTCACCGTGGTGTACACTTACCTTACATTACTGTACATATTGTAAATTGTATACATATTGTAAATACCAGCTTGTCTATTTGTTGAAGGAAATACAAGTCATATACTGTTGTTGAGTTTTGATTGCTCCATTTTGATCCCATTACGATCAGGTGCGCAGACAATACTGACCTGTGTTCGTAATAACCCTCGAGTAGTCGATAGGCTTTATAAACCAACCACGGTTGCTTGTCGCCACGCCCCAACCATAGGGCCCGCCCCAACCATAGGGCCCACGCCCCAACCTAGGGCTCATAGCACCATTAATGAGAACGACAAAGCTCTTCTCAGAGGATGAGTCCTGACTTTGGAATAACAACCTCATCCTCTGGACAGTTCGTTTTTGTTGCATATCAACCCATTGTTCTCTACAATGGTTGGTTTAAACTGTACACGAAATTTCTTGCATTAACAATTTTTCCTCTATCAATTTTTTTTTAAAATATACATAAAAATTATTTATACAATTATGCATGCAATTTACTGTTGATAACAAATAATGTCGTCCATTTTTCCAAAAGTCTGGATATGCAAGAGATAGGTAGTGGGGGGTGGGGACGCTTGTTATAGACTAAA